>JAHRHZ010000213.1:592997-622365 GCA_024137785.1 Ginglymostoma cirratum | reverse complement strand
GACCCTTCTTCTTTTTCTGAAGAAGGGTCTAGGCCCAAAATGTCAGCCTTCCTGCTTCTCTGATGCTGCTTGGCCTGCTGTGTTCATCCAGCTCTACACCTTGCTATCTCTTTGTCTTTTCTTGCCCCTTGTTTGCTCTCCTAATTTCACATTTCCCTTTCACATTCTGTACTCCTTTAAGGCTTCTGTTTTGAGATCTCATTATCTCCCTAAGGCTTTTTGTTTGCCTTTGTCCAATCCTGTATGCCCATTGATGTCAGGCTACACAGCTTTTCCTTTATTGTAACGTGTTAGCCCTGTATTTTCCCTAATTCCTTCTTGAATGTATCCCACTGGTCTGATGCAGACTTATTTAGACGTATTTGCTCCCAGGCCACTCTAACTAAATCATACCTGATCCTACTAAAATCAGCCTTCACCCAATGGAGATTAATTTCAGGCCCATCCTTGGACTTTTTCAAAACAATCTTGAATCTAACAGAGTTCTGATCGCTGTCTGCAAAATGGTCCTCCTCTGACACTTTAACTGCTTGCTCAGTTTCATTATATAAAATTAAATCCAAGCCTGCCCTTCTCTTGTAAAGCCTTCTACGTGCTGGCTGTCCTGAGTGCATTTTAAGAATTCCGCTCCTCTGAGTCTTGCACATTATGACTACATCAGTTAATTTTGGGGAAGTTGAAATCCCTCACTGTTGCTATCCTGTCACTTTTACGCATCCCTGAAATCTTCCTATGCATCTGCTCTTCTGCTTCTCTCAGACTGTTAAGGGAGTGTACAGTACATTCCCAGCAATGTGATTTCTCCTTTGTGGTTTTTAAGTTCTACCCATACGGCTTCATTTGAGGAGCCTTCTAAGATGTCGTCCCTCCTTACTGCTGCAACCGATTCTCCAATCAATATTATAACACACCCTCCTCTTTATTTTTTCTTCCCTGTGTCGTCTGAAGACCCTGTATCCTGGGATATTGAGCTGCTAATCCTGTCCCTCTGTCAACCATGTCTCAGCAATAACAATGACTTCACAACCCCATGTTTTAATTTGTGTCCTCCTGCCTTGTTCATTAGAGTCCGAGTATTAGAATAAATACCAACCAATGTTGCCTAATTCCCTAAGCCTTAACTGGCCTATAATTTTGAGCTTTCCTGACTCACCGTCTCTTTCAATTTTGGCCATGCATCTTCCCCTGCTGAACTTTCTCTTAGGAACTTAGTCTCTGCCAAGTCAGCTTAAACCCTCTCCAATAGCACTAGCCAAACCTCCTATCAGATACTGATCCCATTCTGGTTCTGGTGCAACCCATCCACCTTGTACAGGTGCCATCGCCACTGAAAACAGATCCATTGTCCCAGAAATCTAAAGCACTCTCTACTGCACCGTCTCTCCAGCACGCATTCACCTGGACTAACTTCTACTTACAAGCATGAAGCACTGGAAGTCATCCAGAGATTACTACTTTTTGGATCCTGCTGTTTAACCTACCTTAGCTCCATAAAATCTGCTTGCAGGATCTGATCCCTTTCTCTACCTGTGTCATTGATACCAATATGTGGCATGATCTCCTGTAGTTTGTCCTCCCTCTTCTATTCTGCAGTCATTCATTGACATCCCTGACCCTGGCTCCAGGGAGGCAGCATACCACCTTGGAGTCTCTTTTGAGGCCACAGAAATGTCTGTCTGTTCCGTTTGCTGCCTAATCCCCTACCACTGTAGTCCTACCATTCTTTTTCCTCCTCTCTTGTGCAGCAGACCCACCCATGTGCTTGGCTGCCACTGCTTTCTCCTGTACAGTCATCTGCCCCAACAGTACCTAATGATAGGGATAGCCACAGCGGACTCCTGCACTACCAATCCTCTTCCACTCTACTTGGTGGTCTCCCATGGCCTTTTTGCCTGTTCAGTCTTCAGCTGTGGCGTGACCACTTCACTGAACGTTCTGCAGTAATTTGCCACATGGTGATAGAATTCTAATGGAGAGATGTCCCTCGCCTGACTGCATAAGCACCAGCATCAGCAGCTCGCTCAAGCCCTCACTGTCTCTCTATTCTCAGGTTTCTTATCCCGTATCCAATATTGGATAAGCAGAAATTTCCTTGAACCAAATATTGGGAACACTGAGGTCATTGTCTTCAGTCCCACCATAAACTCCACTCTCTCACCATCAATTCTATCCCTCATCTTGCAACTGGTTGTGGCTAAGGAAAGTTGTTCATGATGGCTTCATGCTTCATCCCAAAATGAGCTTTCAAGCACAAAACTGCTTCATCACAAAGGTCGCCTATTTCCACATATAAAAGTTTGTCTGACTCTACTCCAGTCTCAGGCCTCCTGTTGGAACCCTTACCAAAGCTTTCGATCTCTCCAAACTTGACTACATGGTGACTCTGGTGGGTAGACTGTGCTGATAATCCAGCCCACTACTCGGCAACCAATCCCAATGAAGTTAATGATTTATTTTATCATCAAAATGACTGATGTGTCTGCTTTTTGCACTCCTGTCCAGAGTAAAAAAATTGTCCACCAGGCTTCTTTACTGAGCTCAACAAAGAACTCATTCATTATAATCAAGAAGACTCATTCTTAAAACAAATGGGAAAATAGGTCATGACTAAGCTATTATTCAGAATTGTATTCTCTTAACCTTAACCACATGTATGCATGGTCAGATAAGACAAAACCACCGTAGGCTGCAAAGATGCTATGGACTAGAATATTATGGATAGGATATCATGGGCAGCATGGTGGCTCAGAATTTGCACTTCTGCCTCACAGTGTCAGGGACCTGAGTTTGATTCCAGTTTTGGGTGACTCTCTGTGTGGAGTTTTCAGATTCTCCCTGTGTCTGTGCTGGTTTCAACTGGGTGCTCTGGTTTCCTCCCACAAGAATTGGAGGTTAAGTTGGTTGACCATGATACATGCAACATTGCAGGGCCTGGGTAGGGTGGAATGCCGTTTGTAGGGTCAGTGTGGATTCAATGGGCTGAATGGCCTGCTTCCACACTGTAAGGATTGATTGTATGAGCCATGATTGAGATACAAAAAAAATTATGAAAAAATTATAAAAAATTATGTAAATAGACTGGACAGGAAGAAACTTCCCCTCGATAGAGGGATCAGTGACCAGGGGCATTGATTTAATGTAAGGGATAGATATTTAGAAGAGATGTGAGGTAAATTTTTTTAACCAGAGGGTATGGGAATCTGGGAGGGTGGTAGAGGCAGAAACCCTCCTGAGGACGTAATTAGACGAGCACTTGCGATGCCATAGCATACAAGGCTGACAGATGGGATTGTTTTGACTGTAATGGATGTGGTGGGACAAAGAGTCTTTTCCTGTGCTGAAGGCTTCTATGACTCCACTCCTTCAACCTTTTCTCCCCCTCCTTCACTTCATTCTTCCTCTCCTTCACCGCTTCTCCCCCTCCTCCACCCTGCTCTTCCCCTTTAATCCTGCTCTCCCCATCCATCAACCCGTTCTTCCCCTCCTTCATCCCCTCTCCACCTCCTTCACCCCCCTCTACCCTCCTTCACCCCACTTCTCCCTCTTTCCCCCATTTTCACCCCTTTCTACCCCTGCTTCACCCCCCTCCCTCACCTTCACCCCCATCTCCCCCATGTTCACCTTACTCTCCCCCTCCTTCAACCTGCTCTCCCCCTCCACCCCCCCTCCCCTCCTTCACCCCTTTCTCTATCTCCTTCATCCTGCTCTCCCTCTCCTTCATCCCCCAGAATCTGTGTTTTATGTGTTTCAGAAATCAGTCCAAGCCTCATTCAGTCATTGCTGTCACTGAGCTTTCCTTCCCAAAAGTCCCATCATTCACCTGCAGTGATGGGCATCTCCCACTGTAATGGAAGCCAGGCTATGTTTGTCTTTGTTGTCCAGCACAGATACGGGATATACATGCAAAAGGACCTCATATATTTCACTTTCTCCTTCATACTAAAAATTTCTGTTTCATCTCGTTCCAGATCGCCTAGCGGAGCCTCAACTAAGCAGTAATTCCACCCTGGAGAACAGTATTATTGCATTGACCTGTTCAACGTCAAAGAATATCCAGTCTGTCACATGGCTCATCTCAGGATTTGCTGCTCATAATAACCGATACACATTGATCGATGATAACACGACATTGGTCATCAAAAATGCACAGAAATCAGACTCTGGCACATACACATGCTTTGTACGAAACCCAATCAGCGAAGCCAGCGCCAGCTACGAGCTGACAGTCAAGTGTGAGTGTGTCAAGTTTTCTCCCTCGTGTGAAAAGGTGTCACTTTCTTGTGATGCACTGTTTATAAATCAGGATCTGAAAATGGAAGGGTCTCTCTAAAAGTGTATGTAATTCAGCATGAATCCTGTTTGGTAATCAGTAGAGGCCTTGGTGCTGAGATTCTTTCAGGTGGAAGTGGGTGAACAACAGCGGTGATGTGGGTTGTAATTGCACTTTACCCATGGAATTGGATCTGGAAAGTTGGGGACAGAATCCCCACCACAGGGTCATTTCCCCGTGTTTCCTTTCAGCATGTGAGTGTGGAAAGTGGAATGCCAAGTCATTCCTCTGGCCTCCAACCCCACACACCCGCCACACATTAAAGTTCAGCCCCACTCTGACTTCCGCTAAATATCACCCTCTAGAATTTCGATTGCTACAGTGCTCTGCTCCAGTAGCACATGAGTAAAAGAGCCAGCAAGGATTGTCGGCAGCTAATTCACCACAAAGATCCCGTTACATAGAGGTGAAGACTGCTGTTGCTTTGTGTATCCAGCACATCTGACTGGCACCAATGTGTTCATCTGACTAGCACCAATGTGCTCACCTGACTGGCATTAACATGAACACAAGATTGGTACTAATATATTTACCTGACAGGCATTAATGTAGGCGCCTAATGGGCAGTTATGAATTTGCCGATGGGTGTTTTTGTCCATACCCGATTGGGCACTTTCATGGCCACATGACGGGCACTAATGCCTTTAACAGTCAGGCATAGATGTGTGAATACAACTGTTGTGTTCACTTGACTGGCACGAATGTATTCCCCTGATGAGTACTGATGTATTCACCTAACAGGCATTGATAGGTCCACAGGACTGGCAGTAATGTATTCATCCGACAGGCACTAATGCCTTTACCTGACCAGCGATGATATATTCACTTGACTGACAGTAATTTGTTCACCTGATGGACACTAATGTGTTCACCTGACAAGCACCAATGTATTCACCCAATGGGCACCAATGTATTCACCTGACAGGCACTGATATCCTGATTGGATTGGCACCAATGTGATCAGTTGATTGGCACCAATGAGTCCACTGCTTTTTGTCATTTATATAAGTGATTTGGATATGAATATAGGAGGTAATAAGTTTGCAGATGACTCTCAAATTGGAGTTGTGGTGGACAACGAAGAAGGTTACCTCAGAGTAGAATGAGACCTTGATCAGATGGGTCAATGGGCCAATGAGTGGCAGATGGAGTTTAATTTAGATAACTGTGAGGTGCTGCATTTTGGAAAGGCAAATCAGGGCAGGACTTGTATACTTAATGGTAAAGTCCTGGGGAGTGTTGCTGAACAAGGAGATACAAGTTCACAGTTCCTTGGAAGTGGAGTCACAGGTAGATAGGACAGTGAAGAAGACATTTGGTGTTCTTGCTTTTATTGGTCTGTGCATTAAGTATAGGAGTTGGGAGGCCATGTTGTGGCTGTACAAGACATTGAACACAGAACATAGAACAGTACAGCACAGTACAGGCCCTTCAGCCCACGATGTTGTGCCGACCTACTATTCGACTCTAAGATCAAACTAACGTGCATATCCTTCATTTTACTATCATCCATGTGCCTATCCAAGAGTGCTTAAATGTCCCAAATGTGTCTGACTGTACTACCATCGCTGGCAGTGCATTCCACGCACCCACCACTCTCTGTGTAAAGAATTTACCTCTGAGATCTCCCCAAACCTTTCTCCAATTAGCTTAAAATTATGCCCCCTCGTGATAGCCATTTCTGCCCTGGGAAAATGTCTCTGGCTATCCACTCTATGTATGCCTCTCATCATCTTGTACACCTCTATCAAGTCACCTCTCATCCTTTTTAGCTCCAATGAGAAAAGCCCTAGCTCCCTCAACCTTTCCTCATAATACCTGCCCTCCAGTCCAGGCAACATCCTGTAAATCTCCTGTGCACCCTCACTAAAGCTTCCACATCCTTCCTATAATGAGGCGACCAGAACTAAACACAATAATCCAAGTGTGGTCTAACCAGGATTTTATAGAGCTGCAGCATAGCCTCGCAGCTCTTAAACTCAATCCTGCTGCCAATGAAAGCCAACACACCATATACCTTCGTAACAACCCTACCAACTTGGATGGCAATTTTGAGGATATGGACCCCAAGATCCCTCTGTCCCTGCAAACTGCAAAGAATCCTGCCATTAACCCTGTATTCTGCATTCAAATTTGACTTTCCAAAATGAATCACTTCACACTTTTCCGGGTTGAATGCCAGTTCTTTGCCCAGCTCTGCATTCTGTCAATGTCTCGTTGCAACCTACAACACCCTCCATGCTATTCACAACTCCACCAACCTCCATACCATTAATAAACTTAGTAACCCACCATTCCACTTCCTCATCCAAGTGATTTATAAAGATCACAAAGAGCAGAGGTCCTAGAACAGCTCCCTGTGGAACACCACTGGTCACTGAGCTCTAGGCTGAATGCTTTCCATCTATTACCACCCTCTGTCTTCTGTTGGACAGCCAATTATGTATCCAGACAGCCAAATTTCCCTGAATCCCAAGCTCCTTACTTTCTGAATGAGCCTACCATGGGGAACCTTATGAAACGCCTTGCTAAAATCCATATACACCTTATCCCACTGCTCTACCTTCATCAATGTCTTTTGTCACATCCTCAAAGAATTCAATAAGGCTTGTGAGGCATGACCTGCCCCTCACAAAACCATGCTGACTATCTCTTACTCTATGTTTCTCCAAATAATCATAAATACTGTCTCTCAGAATCTTCTCCAATAATTTGCCCACTACAGAAGTAAGACTGACTGGCCTGTAGTTCCCAGGGTTATCCCTATTCCCTTTCTTGAACGTTTGCCACCCTCCAATCATCTGCTACATTGGTTTGGCCACTTTTGGAGTATTGCGTGCAATTCTGGTCTCCCTGCCATCGGAAGGATGCTGTGAAACTAGAAAGGGTTCAGAAAAGTTTTACAAGGATATTGCCAGGATTGGAGGGTTTGAGCTATGGGGAGAGGCTGAATAGACTGGGGCTACTTTCCCTGCGGTGTCAGAGACTGAGGGGTGACTTTATAGAGGTTTATAAAATCATGAAGGGCATGGGTAGGGTAAATAGGTATGGTCTTTTCCCTGGGGTGGGTTAGTCCAAAACTAGAGGACATAGGTTTGAGGTGCAAGGGGAAAGATGTTAAAGGGGCCTGGGGTGCAAGGTTTTCATGCAAAGGATGGTGCGTATATGGAATGAGCTGCCAGAAGAAGTGGTGGAGGCTGGTACAATTACAACATTGAAAAGGCACCTGCATAGGTAAATGAATACAAAAGGTTTAGACAGATATGGACTAAATTCTGGCAAGTGGGATTAGATTTATATTGGATAGCTGGTCAGCTTGGATGAGTTGGACTGAAAGGCCTGTTTCCAAGCTGTGTATCTCTATATGTCTCTGACCAATGCCTACATTTGACAGACATTCATATAACTGACAGGCACCAATGTGTTCACCAGATGAACACCAGTGTGTTCAGCTGACAGACTGTAATCACCTGATGGTAACTAGTTTGTTTACCTGATGAGCACTATATTGTTCATGTGGTGGGCACTAATGTGTTCACCTGACTGGCACTGATCTGATTACTTGAGTGTCACCAACAAGTTCCACTGACTAGCACTGATATGTTCACCTTACTGGCACTAACGTTTCACCTGACTGACACTGATGTGTTATTTGACAGGCGCTGGTATTGTGTGCAGTTGGAGAATCCACATGATAGTATGGATGTGATTGAACAAGAGAAGAGGCAGAGGATGTTGACGAGAATGTTTTCTGGACTGGAGGCTTTCACTTATGAAGAGAGATTGGATTAGACTGGGGTTATTTTTCTTAGAGCAGAGGAGATTGAGATAGGGCCATAATTGAGATATATAAAATTATCAGTGTCGTAGATAGGATAGACAGGGAAAAAGCATTCCCCTTGATGGAGGGATCAGTGAAGGTTTAGACATGATGTGAGGAAAAGCTTTTTCACCTAGTTGTTGATCGGAACATAGAACTCACTGCCTGTAAGGATGGTATAGGTAAGAAGGTAGACAGGAAGAAACCTGCCCCTTGTTGGAGGGATCAGTGAGCAGGGGACATAGATTAAAAGTAAGGGACAGAATTTTTAGAGGGATATGAGGGACAACATTTTCACCCAGAGGGTGATCAGAACTGACTGCCTGTTAGGGTGGGAGAGGCAGAAACCCTCATCACAATGAAGAAGTATTTAGATGTACTCTTGTGATGCCAAAGCAAACGAGGCTATGGCCAAGTGCTGGAAAATGGGATTAGAGTAGTTAGGTGGTTAATTTTGACCAGCACAGATGCAATGAGCTATAGGACCTTTTTCTGTGCTGTAGATCTCTATGACTTTAATGTATTTACCTGATGGGCAGTAATGTGTTCATTAGACTGGGACTAATATATTTATCTGATGGGCATTAACATAGACACATGATGGACAGTTATGAATTTACTGGACGGGTGCTTTTATGTTTACTTGATGGGCACTAATGTGTTTAAATAATGGGTACAGATGTGTACACTTGACTGGCACCGGGGTGTTTATCTGATTGCCACTAATGTCTTTTCCTAACCGGCACTGATGGTTTCACTGGACTGGCACCAGTGTATTTACCTAACTGGCACCAGTGTAGCTTCAAACAGGCTGATGTGCATCATTTTACATCATCTGCATTAAATTGCAACTCCCTTTGGTCTGGTCATTTCATCAGCCTGTTTGTGCTTTTGAATTTTTTCGCTTTTGTTCTCACAGTTCAGTACTTATAACTTGTCTCATCTGCAAATCTTGAAATTGTGTCTTCTACTCCCAGGTTTAAATCATTGATAAATGCTAAGATTAGCAATGATCTTAGTAGTGACCCCTGGGAATCCCTTGTATACCTTTCTTCAGTTGCTAAAGCAGCCATTTATTAATGCCATTCCTTTTTATTTAGCAAACTTTGTCTCCCTTTCATTCTAACCCGAACCCTATGACTGAAAATCGTATTGTTTGAGACTTCATCAGGCAAGAGTGGTCAATGGGACTTTAAGCTAGAAAGTGGGGGGAAGGGAAGAGTAAAACTCCAAGAAGTATAATGGCTAAATAGAAACAAAGCTGCAGGTTAACATGTCAGTGGGGGTGGTTGTGGATTAATCTGCATGGAAAAGTGTTATAAAAATGACAACAACGGAGACCCGATGTCCCTAGAACACAAAATAGGACAGGAGTGTTTGGAAAGGGTAAGGAATCTAACTTGAAACACATCAAATAAAGTGATGACAATGAGAAGAGGGACTGTAAATACATAATTACAAGGTGTTGTATCTGAACGCATAAAAGTATACATAAAGTATACATAAAAAGGTTATTGATCTTGTGGAGCAGACTGAAATTGGCAGTTATGTGGTTGGCATCACGGAGATATGGCTGCAAGGGGATCAGGACTGGGAGTTAAATATCAAAGGATATGCATCCCATCAAAAAGACCAGCAGGTAGGCAGAGGGTGTTGTGTTGCCTTATTAGTAAGAAATAGAATTAAATCAATAGCAAGAAATGACGTAGGGTCAGATGATGTAGAATATATGTGGGTAGAGTTGGGGAACCACAAAGGTAAAAAAATACCATATTGGGACACATGTACAGGCCTCCAAACAGTAATCCAGATGTGGGGCACACCATACACCAGGAGATAGAAAAGGTGTGTAAGAAAGGCAAGGTTACAGTGATCATGGGGGATTTCAATATTCACGTGGACCAGGGAAATCAGGTTGGTAGTGGATTGCAAGAAAAAGAATTTGTAGAATATCTATGAAATAGCTTTTTAGATCAGCTTGTGGTAGAGCCCCACTAGGAAACAAGCAATACTGGATTTAGTGAGACCAACAGAGGACAAGGAGAAAAGAAATAAGGAGGGAGATTAAATATGAGGGTAAGCTAGCCAGTAATATCAAAGAAGATGGCAAGAGTTTTTGTAGATATATAAAGGGTAAAAGAGAGGCAAAAGTGGACATTGGACACTGGCGAAGTCATAAAGGGAAACAAAGAAATGGTGGAGAAACTGAACGAGTACTTTGCATCAGCCTTCGCGGTGCAAGACCTGATAATAGCTCAAAAATTCAAGAGAACCGGGGTTGGGGGGAGGGGGAATGGATCAGACATGAGCATGGTGGCCATCACCAATGAGAAGGTGCTCAAAAAACTAAAAGGTCTGAAGGCGGATAAATCACCTGGACCACCCTGGAGATGGGCCCTAGAGGACTGGAAAACAGCTAACGTAACCTCCCCCTCCCCCCCAGCCAATGTTTAAGAAGGGAGTGAGACAAAAGATGGGAGATTACAGTTGAATAAGCCTGACTTCGGTTGTTGGTAAGATTTTGGAGTCCATTGTGGAGGGTGATATTTCTGAATACTTGGGAGTGCAAGGTAAGATTGGGCAAAGTAAGCATGGTTTTTCAAGGGGAGGTCATGCCTGACAAATCTGTTAGAATTCTTTAAGGTGGTGGCGAGCAGGTTAGACAAAGGAGAGGCAATGGATATTATCCAATGGGGAGGCAATGACCTAGTGGTATTATCGTTGGACTATTAATCCAGAGACTCAGGTAATGTTCTGGGGACCTGGGTTCAAATCCCACCATGGCAGATGGTGGAATTTGAATTCAATAAATATCTGTAATTAAGAGTCTAATAATGACCATGAATCCATTGCCAATTGTCAGGAAGAACCCATCTCATTCACTAATGTCCTTTAGGGAAGGAAACTGCCATCCTTATGTGGTCTGGCCTACATGTGACTGCAGACCCACAGCAACGTGGTTGACTCATAACTGCCCTGTGGGCAATTAGGGATGGACAATAAATGCTGGCCCAAACAGCGATACCCTCATCCCGTTAATGACTCAAAAAAACTCTACTTGGACTTCCAGAACGCCTTTGACAAGGTGCCATACAGGAGGCTGCTGAGTAAGATAAGGGCCCATGGTGTTAGAGACAAGGTGCTAGCATGGAAAGAATGTTGGCTGTCTGGCAGAAAGCAGAGACTGGGGATAAAAGGGTCCTTCTCGGGATGGAAGCCAGTGACTAGTGCTGTTCCACAAGGGTCAGTGTTGGCACCATAACTTTTCACTTTATACATTAATGGTCTAGATGAAGGAACTGAGGGTATTCTGGCTAAGTTTGCGGATGATACAAACATCGGTGGAGGGACAGATGGTTTTGAGGAGGCAGTGAAACTTCAGATGGACTTGGACAGGTTGGGAGACTGGGCGAAGTTGTAGCAGATGGAATACATCACGGGAAAGTGTGATGTCATGCACTTTGGTAGGAAGAATAGAGGCATAGACTACTTTCTAAATGGGAGGAAAATTCAGAAATCTGAAGTGCAAAGGGACTTGGGAGTCCTAGTCCAGGATTCTTTTAAGGTGAACTTGCAGATTGAGTTGGTAGTTAGGAAGGCAAATGCAATGTTGGCATTTATTTTGAGGACTAGAACATGAAAGCAGAGATGTACCCCGAAGCTTTATAAGGCTGTGGTCAGACCAGATTTAGAATATTATGAACAGTTTTGGGCCCCATATCACAGGAAGGACGTACTGACCCTGGAGTGAGTCCAGAGGAGGTTTATGAGAATGATCCCAGGAATGAAAGGCTTAACATGTGAGGAATGTTTCAGGACTCTGGGTCTACATTCGATAGAGTTTAGAAGGATGATTGGGTCTTAATTAAAACTTACAGAATACTGGACGGCCTGGACAGAGTGGACATTGTGAAGATGATTCCATTAGCAGGAGACACAAGGACCGAGGGCACAGCCTTAGAGTAAAAGGAAGACCCTTAACAATGGAGGAGAGGAGAAACTTCTGCAGCCAGAGAATAGTGAATCTATGGAATACACTGCCACAAAACGCTGTGGAGGCCAGGTCATTGAGTATATTTAAGACAGAGATAGATATGTTCTTGATTGTTAAGAGGATCAAAGATTATGAGGAGAAATCGGGAGAAAGGAGTTGAGAACTTATCAGCCATGATTGAATGGCAAAGCAGACTCAGTGGGCTGAATGGCCTAATTTCTGCTCCTATGTCTAATGGTCTTATGTTTATCTGGTTGACACTGACATGTACACCTGACTGACGTTAATGTGTTCACCTCACAGGCACTGATATCTTCACTTGAATTGCACTAATATATTTACCGAATGGGCACTGATGTGTTCACCTCATGGGCATTAGTAATGACACCTGATAGGCACTTATGAATTTACCTGCTGGGCATTTTTATGTTCACCTGACAGACATTGGTATGTTCACCTGATAAACATTTATGTGTCCACCTGACAAGCCCAAATTTGTTTACCTGAGATGAAACCCAATATGCCGTTATGTGTTCAACTGACTAACACATACAGTTTGAAATGATGGGCACTAATGCGTCATTCACCTTATAGATTGTAAGGATTACACCTCAAACAGACTTGGGAACTAACCTAATAAACACTACCATTTTGGATGAATTCAAGTATATTCTTCCCCGTTGTTGGTTCCCTCACGACCTGCCGCAGACTCAAGAGGAGCAGATGTGTCTAAGGTTTTCGAGAAGATTTGTAGCTGGGGTTGTGGATGAGGTTGTAGACATGCTCGCTGAACCAATGGGTTTAGTTGCAACCGTTTCGTCACCCTGCTAGGTAACATCATCAGTGCACCTCCGGTTAAACGTGGGTGTTCTGTCCCATTTGTTATTTATATGCCTTGGTTTGTTGGGGTGATTGGTATTACTTCCGGTTTTGTTTCTCAGTGGCTTGTACACAGGGTCTAATTCAATGTGTTTTTTGATGGAGTTCATGTTGGGATACCAGGCCTCCAGGAATTCCCTGGCATGTCTCTGTTTGACTTGTGTGATTATCAGTGTGTTATCCCAGTCAAATTCCCTTCTCTCATTGTCCATGTGTAGAGAGACAAGTGAGAATTGGTTGTGTCTCTTGGTGACTAGTTGGTGTTCATGTATCCGTATAGTCAATTTTCTCCCTGGTTGACCTATGTAGTGTTTCTCACAGTCCTTGCATGGTACTTTGTATGTTAACCCAATTTTGCTGGCTTTGGACATGGCATCCTTTACGTTCATCATTAGCAGTCTTAGGCTGGTTATCGGTTTGTGGGCTACTCTAATACCTAGGTGTCTGAGTCATCTTGTGGTCATCTCTGAAATGTCTTTAATATATGGTAGGGTGATTAGTGAGTCTGGTTGTGTTGTGTCTTCCAACTACCCTTCCTGGACATAACAGTAGAACACAAAATCAATAGGGATCTCCAGACTAGTGTATATAGAAAGTCCACACATATAGACCAGATACTCAATTATACTAGCAACCACCCCAACGCCCACAAACGGAGCGGCATCATGGCACTATTTAAACAAGACCAGGAGCATTTGTACGGATTCTTCAAAAGAAATGGATACGTGAAAAGCACAATCCGTCGTTACCTCCAAGACAGACCACAACAGGAAGACACAACATGACAAGACTCACTATGTACAAACCATTGAGAAACAAAACCAGAAGTAATATCAGCCACCCAGGAAACCGAGACATATGAATAACAAGCGGGATAGAACACTGACGCTTCACCGGAGGCGCACTGATGATGTTACCTAGTTGGGTGAAGAAATGTTTGCAACCAGACCCACTGGAGCAGATGTGTCCTTTAGGACCCAACCAGCTCGAACAGGATAATAAAACAAAGAACTTCAGGTGCTGGAAATCTGAAACAAAAACTGAAATTGCTGGAGAAACCCAGCAGATGTGGCAGCATCTGCAGAAGGAAAGCGGAACTCATGTATTGAGTCCTGTGACTGTTCTTCAGAATTGACAGCAGGGTGGATAAGGTGGCATTTATGCTGAAGAAGGTGCATAGGGTGTAAGGAGGTGGTAAGGAATGAGATGGTAGGTGGAGATGGAGCCCAGGAAAAGAGAGTAACAATTTGGCAGACAAAGAAATGAATGATGGTAGGACAGGGAGAAAGAAAAGGTGACAACGGGGACCATAGTAGGCAAAAATGGGTTGGTCGTGCTGAAAGCATTAGGGCCTGTGGTATGGGACTGGGTAATGTACATGGAAGATATGTTTAGACTCTAAAATTATTTAACTCGATATTGAGGCCTGAAGGCTGCAGAATCCCTCAGCAGAAAAAGATGCTATTAGAACAAAGAAAACAAAGAAAATTACAGCACAGGAACAGGCCCTTCAGCCCTCCAAACCTGCACCGATCGGGATCCTCTATCTAAACCTGTCGCCTATTTTCCAAGGATCTGTATCCCTCTGCTCCCTGCCCATTCATGTATCTGTCTAGATACATCTTAAATGACGCTATCGTGCCCGTCTCTACCACCTCCGCTGGCAACGCGTTCCAGGCACCCACCACCCTCTGCGTAAAGAACTTTCCACGCATATCTCCCTTAAACTTTTCCCCTCTCACCTTGAAATCGGGACCCGTAGTAATTGAGACCCCACTCTGGGAAAAAGCTTCTTGCTATCCACCCTGTCTATACCTCTCATGATTTTGTAGACCTGAATCAGGTCCCCCGTCAACCTCTGTCTTTGTAATGTAAATAATCCTAATCTACTCAACCTCTCTTCATAGTTAGCGCCCTCCATACCAGGCAACATCCTGGTGAACCTCCTCTGCACCCTCTCCAAAGCATCCACGTCCTTTTGGTAATGTGGTGACCAGAACTGTACGCAGTATTCCAAATGTGGTCGAACCAAAGTCCTATACAACTGTAACATGACCTGCCAACTCTTGTACTCAATACCCCATCCAATGAAAGCGTGCCATATGCCTTCTTGACCACTCTATCGGCCTGCGTTACCACCTTCAGGGTACAATGGACCTGAACACCCAGATCTCTCTGTGTATCAGTTTTCCCCAGGGCTTTTCCATTTACCATATAGTTCGCTCTTGAAGCTTTTCTTCTAGCTTGTATTAACCCTCAGTGGAGCTCTGCAGCAAGCCTGAGCCAGAGATGTTGGCCAGTGAACCCAGTGTTGTGTTGAAGTGGCAGGCAATTGAAAACTCATTCTTGTGGGCAGAATGTAGATGTTTCAGAAAGCAGTCACCCAGACTGCATTTCGTGTCCCAGTGTAGAGGAGAGCACATTGTGATAAGTGAATACCAGGCCAGATTGAATGAAATGCAGGCAAATCATTGCTCTACCTGGAAGGTGTGCCGGGGTCTCGGATAGTGAGGAGGGAGGAAGTAAATGGACAGGTGTTGCACCTGCAATTGTGTGGGAAGGTGCTATGGAAGTGTGGGATGGTGTTGGGAGTGGAGGAGGAGTGAACCAGGGTGTCCTGGAGGGAACAGCCCCTGTGAAATGCTGACAAGGCAAGGGAGGAGAATATGTGTCTCTGGCGGTGGCATCCCACTGGAGGTGCTGGAAATGGCAGCTAATGATCCTTTGGATGTGGATGCTGGTGGGATGGAAGGTGAGCACTGGGAGGACCTATCGCTGTTGTGGGAGGGAAAAGAGGGTGTGAGGGCAGAAATGCAGGAAATGGATTTGATGCATCTGAGACTCTGTCAACCATGAGAGTGGGAAATCCTCAGTTGATGAAAAAGTTCGTGATTTCTGAGGCTCCCCCTGCCAAAGGTGGTGTCGTCATAACAGTTGAGCTGGTCTTCACTATGCACATTGATTCTATGCGCTTGCCATCATAGGCGCTCCCTCCGAGTGTTGTTCAACATGGAGAAATACTGATTCATCGGCCAAGGGAGGATGGTAAATGGTAATCACCAGGTTTCCTTGCCCATGGTTGACCAGAAGCCATATGACTTCATGGACTCTGGAGCCAATGTTGTGGGCTCCCAGGACATCTCCCTCCTGACTGTAAACCACTGTGCCATCACCCCTGAGGTATGAGAAAGGACACATCCAAGAATGGTGATGGTGTTGTCTGGGACATTGTAAGGTGTAATTGTGTGAGTATGACTGTACCAGGCTTTACTAGACAGCTCTCTCAATTTTTTCACTAGCCCCCACATGTTAGTGAGAAGGTCTTTGCAGTGTCGACAGGGCTGTTTTTGCCTTTTTCGTTTACGGTGCCTTGGTTGATGTCAAGTGGTCGGTCTGGTTTCATTTCTTTGTTGAGACTTCTTGGTGATCGATACAACTGAGTGACTTGTTAGGCCCTTTCAGATGGCAGTTGAGAGTCAACCACTTTGCTATGTGTCTGGAGCTACATGTAGACCAGACTAAGTAAGGATGGTAGATTTCTTGCCCTAAAGGACATTTCTAAATCAGGTGAGTTTTTCTGACAATCGGGAATAGTTTCATGGTCATCAGTAGATTCTTAATTCCAGATATTTATAGAATTTAAATTCCAGCATATGCCGTGATGGGATTATGAACCTGATTCCTGAGACATTTGCAGTCCACCGATAATGCCAGTCGGCCACTGCTTCCCTGTCATCCTCAGTGACACCTTCGCCTGACAGGCTCGACTGACCTCACCTGAGGGGCTTGAATAAGTTCATTTTTTGGTGACTAAAGCAGTCCCTTTAAACACTGAATGTGTTCAACTTTGGGCTTCAATGTATTTCGTTTCACTGACGTCAATATGCTCACTTTACTGATATTAATCTGGTAAACTGACGGCACTATCGTATTCGCATTGTTAGAACTGGTCCCCAGACCAGACTTCCCAATTCTCGACATGATACTCCAAAATTGTTATGCTACTGGGTAAGACAAGATGAACTGGCTCCCTTACTTAATTCAATCCCTTTCTTGGTTCTTTGCAACAAGGTTAATTTAGAAAGGAGAGATAGTAGGAATTGCTGATGCTGGAGAATCTGAGATAAAACGTTGTGGAGCTGGATGAACACAGCAGGCCAAGGAGCATCAGAGGAGCAGGAAAGTTGACATTTCGGGTTGAGAGTCTTCTTCAGAAATGGGGGAGGGGAAGGGGATTCTGAAATAAATAGGGAGAGGGGGGAGGCGGATAGAAGATGGATTACAAGAGGGTTGCAGTGGGAGAGGGATGAACTGAGGTTTTTCCGGAGAGAGGAGGGTAACTTCTTTAAGGTGGGCATCCTTAGAAGAGGCTTCGCAGTGGGGTTAAAATTATTACAGAGATAGTAGGAACTGCCGATGCTGGAGAATCTGAGATAAAACGTTGTGGAGCTGGATGAACACAGCAGGCCAAGCAGCATCAGAGGAGCAGGAAAGTTGACGTTTTGGGTCGAGACCCTTCTTCAGAAATTTAGAAAGGATCCGTTTAAAATCCAGGTGTCTTTGTGGTTGAAATGGAGCCAATCTAACCAAGCTTTTTGGAGTTTAAGAAAGGGTGAGTTTATGAACTACTGAATGGGAGGAATAAAATAATAAAATGTGACACACGTACACACACAAAAGAAATGAGAATAACATTAAACAATATGCAAACTGGTCTTTGTTTTTTTCCAAATAAAGTGGATGGTGAATGTTGGGGCCTTTATTTGGGGTGTTGTGGTGACTTTGGCCATTTCTTGGAAATTGTTGGTTCTACAGTTAGCTGAAAAGAGTTTGCCCAGTTTCCTTAAACTGTAGAATTGCTGACTTGGCTTGTTTGCAGCAATAACAGAGGGACTTTGCTTCTCTTTTATCTTCACGTGCATAGTGTCCAGAGGAAGTTCCTCGTCAGGCCCTTTCATGGCACACTGTGACACAGTGGTCTTAGCACGCAGCGATCATGGGTTGTTGTTGGTTTTTAACTTTCTTGCTCATGTATGCCGAAAGGGTAAAACACAAACACACCTGCAGTTTGGGACACAACCTACAGGAAGTGGCTTTCTGCTGAAAAAGGATAGTTAAATCCTGACTATCTCTGTAGTTACAGGAGATCACAATCCAATATGTTTTGAATTGCATTTTTGACTTTAAAGGGTTACTGTTTGATATTTCCTTGTACCTTTAGGTGTGGCATTTCAGGATTCCTCTCAAGACTAGTGTTAATCCACTCAGAGATTTTCCAGACAGCTGAGTCCAAGGTTTTATTTTAATCCTCTTTTAAAAACACATGTTGGCGTAACATTTAGCGCAACAAAATAAATTAAAAAAAGAGGGGTAGGCCATTTAGAACAGAGTTGAGGAAAAACTTCTTCACCCAGAGAGTGGTGGATATATGGATTGCTCTGCCCCAGAAGGCAGTGGAGGCCATATCTCTGGATACTTTCAAGAAAGAGATGGATAGAGCTCTTATAGATAATGGAATCAAGGGTTATGGGGATAAGGCAGGAACAGGATATTGATTGTAGATGATCAGCCATGATCATAATGAATGGTGGTGCTGGCTTGAAGGGCCAAATGGCCTACTCCTGCACCTGTTGTCTATTGTCTATTGTCTAACATTGTGGGCTGAAGGGCCTGTTCCTCTGCTGTACTATTCTATGCTCTATGTTCTTATTCCACGTGCTCTAGCCTTCTCAATCAGTCTCCTTTGTGAGATCTTGTCAAAAGCTATTCCTAAAAATCATGTAAACTACATCAACTAAACTTCCCTCATCCACACTTTTGATCACATTTTCAAAAAATTCTAACAAATTTGTTAGACATGACCTGCCTCTGACAAAGCCATGCTGACTATCCCGAATTAACTTATGCCTTTCAAAGTAGGTATTTATTTGCTCCTTCAGAATTTTTTCCAATAGATTTCCTGCCACTGACTTTAGGCTCACTGGTCTGTAATTTCTTGGTTCATCGTTACCACCATTCTTGGAAAGTGGAACCACATTAGTGCCCTCCAGTTCTCTGGCGCAACCCCGCAGCCAGAGAGGAATTGAAAGTTTGTGTCAGAGCCCCTGCAATTTCCTGCCTGACATCCTACAGCAGCCTGGGATGCAGTTCATCCGGGCCAGGGGTTTTGTCCATTTTATTAAGCCCAAGAGAGCTTCCTTGGATTGGTTTTCTGTACTTAAGAAGAAATA
The DNA here is from genome assembly GCA_024137785.1 of Ginglymostoma cirratum. Classification (NCBI taxonomy): domain Eukaryota; kingdom Metazoa; phylum Chordata; class Chondrichthyes; order Orectolobiformes; family Ginglymostomatidae; genus Ginglymostoma; species Ginglymostoma cirratum. The sequence continues at coordinate 603,112 of JAHRHZ010000213.1, read as the reverse complement.
CTATTTATAGTAGATAAATAAATAAACGATTGAAGGGTCTAGGCCCGAAACGTCAAGTTTTCCTGCTCCTATGATGCTGTTTGACCTGCTGTGTTCATCCAGCCCCATGCTTGTTACCTCATGAACCATTGACAAATGGCTTATATTAATTAAATCTCTAACCAGCCTTATAAACTCCCCTACACACACATACAGCCAGCAAAAAAAAAGGATGTTACGGGTGGAGGGAATGCCTCGGAAGGCAGTTCAATTGTTTCACTGAGATGATCTTGTCAGGAGCTACTGTTCCTCAATCTTTCTTCTCCAGGGACTGTTTTTAGGAGGCATAGGGTGCTGGTTCACATTTACAAAGTTTGTAACTTACTGGTTAAAAAACCCACAGCTTACAGCAACTACTGAGGAGAAAGAACCTTAAAATAGATTTTACTGCAAAGAAAAGGAACAGCTCCTGCACTTTGAGGAGATCCAATAGATTGTCTGTTCCTGATTCATTATCCTGCAATAAAACTGCACATACTTTCAAGTCATGAGCATCAATTGCCATTTTGAAATGTCTCGAAGAATCAAGGAAGGCCAATTTGTTCATTTATTCAGCTTGCCTTCAGCATCTCAAAATTTTCCTGACATTCTGACACAAATTACTTGTTTCTTAAGCAAATTTGTTAAGGTCCAGCTATTGCCCTGAAATTACACACAAATTTCTGGTGAAACCACAAGTTCCTAAAAATCACATGATTTCTCATTTAGTTTTAGGAACACAGGGTTCTGTTGGAGTCTTCACTTTTGCTGTCCTTGGCAACATTTGTCCTTGTCCTGCAACATGCCCTGAGTAAGTGACTCTTGATTTTCTGAATTTACTTTTGTCTAAATTTATTACAAAGCCTAATAATTACATATCACTAAGCTAAATGTCCTACTACTAAACAGGTACTAAATAGAACTACAGTTAAACAACTATGAACTGTTGACATATAACTCTAACAGACTATTTAGGACAGAGATGAGGAAGAATTTCTTCACCCGAAGAATGATGAGTCTGTGGAACTTCCTGCCATAGGAAACTGTTGAGGTCAAAATATTGAAGACTTTCAAGAAAGACATAGACATAGTTCTTAGGGCTAATGGGTTCAAAGAATATGGGGAGAAAGCAGGAACAGTGTACACTGAGTTAATTGATCATCCATGATCATATTGAATGGCAGAGCAGACATGAAGGGCTGAATCACCTCACCCTGATCCTATATTCTGTGTTTCTCATCAGCTAGTGCAGTTGCCTGCCTGGCTTCTGTTAACCCTCTGGTCCTCTCAGTGTGTTCTTACCGTGAAGATTTCAGAGTTTTTAAACTTCGCAAGGATGGTTGTTTCATCGGAGGGAGGTTTTTGTGAATGACTTCTGTTTTAAGTGCCTGCACATAATTACTTAATGGGAAGTGTTCACCGATAATCGTGTCATGCATCATGCAGGGAAGGTGCCTGATCGTTAGCAACTCCTTTGTCTATCTAACTGTCTTTCTCTCTCTTTGGGCCCTATCCTATCGTTTACTCCCTACCCCACCCACCTCTCTATTTTCTGCACATAAACTGACATTTTCCCAGCCACCATCAGTTCAGAGGAAGGATCACAGGACCTGGAACGTTAACTCTGTTTTCTTCTTCGTAGATGCTGCCAGACCTGCTGAGCTTTTCCAGCAACTTTGTTTTTGTTCACTACAATCACCATCCCTAATTATGACCTGTCCCACCTGCAGGACAGACCCTGCAGAGGTGGCTGCACAGTGGTATACAGTCGGTAAAAAGTTGCCCTGGGAGTCCTCAACGTTGACTGCTGACCCATGAAACTGCTTGACTTCAGATCAAACATGGGTAAGGAAAACTCCAGCTGATTACAATGTACTATCCTCCTTCAGCTGATGAATCAGTATTCCTCCATGTTCAACAATATTTAGAGGAAGTACTGAGCATGGTAAGGGCACAAGATCTGTGTTGTGAGAGGATTTCAATGTCCACGACCTAGAGTGGCTTAGCAGCCAGTTCTACTGGTCGAGCTGGTCAGGTCCTGAAGGACACAGCTGCTAGACTGGTTCTACAGCAGATGATGAAGGAACTGACAAGAAGGAAAAACATACTTGACCTTAACATTACAAATCTGCCAGCTGCAGATGCATTTGTCTATGACAGTATTGGTAAGAGTGACCACTGCATAGTCCTTATGGAGACAAAGTCCCGCCTTCACATTGAGAATACTCTTCATCGTGCTGTATGGCACTATCACTGTGCTAAATGGGACAGATGTTGAACAAGGCTAGCAACTCAAGACTGGGCATCCATGAGGTGCTGTGGGCCATCAACAGCAGCAGAATTGTACTCCAGCATAATCTTTAACCTCATGGCCTGGCATATCCCCCACTCAACCATTACCATCAAGCTAGGGGATCAATCCTGTTTAATGGAGAGTACAGGAGGGCATGCCAGGAGTAGCACCAGGCATATCTGTAACTGAGATGCCAAACTGGTGAAGCTGCCAAACTGGTGAAGCTACCAAACAGGACTACTTGCATGCCAAACAGCATAAGCAGCAAGTAACAGAAAGAGCTAAATGATCTCTCAACTAATGGATCAGATCTAAGCTCTTGAATGGTGGTAGACAATTGAACAACTCACTGGAGGAGGAGGCTCTAAAAACTGAACAGCTCAGCACATCAGTGCAAAAGATAAGGCCAAAGCATTTACAGCAATCTTCAGCCAGAAATGCCACGTGGATGATCCATCTTGGCTTCCTCTACTGGGCCCCCAGCATTACAAATTTCAGTGTCCAGCAAATTCGATTCACTCCACGTGATATCAAGAAATGGTTGGAGACACTGGCTACAGACCCTGACAACATTCCAGCAGTAGAATTGAAGACTTGTGCACCAGACCTTGCCGGTCCCCTAGTTAAATAACGCTGGTGTCTACCAATAATGTGGAAAATTGCCCAGCTATGTCCTGTGCACAAAATGCAAGACAAATGCAACCAAGTCAATTACCACCCCATTAGTTTAATCTTGATCATCAGTAAAGTGATAGAAGGGGGGAACTACCTGCTATCAGCAGATTAACTGCAGCAGTTCAAGAATCAAGTTCACCATTGCCTTCTCAAGGGGACAGTTAGGGGCAAGCAATAAATGTTGGGCTCAGCCAGCGATGGCCACAGCCCACGACTGAAGAAATAAAATTACAAGTTTGTACCAAACACTGTTATGGCTGCACTGATGGATTTGAAACAAAGGTAACTGAAATCAATGTGGTTACGGGCATTCAGAACATGTTTTGAGAAAAGTGCAGTAATCCTACAGCAGCCCTTAGTTTTAAAACAGTTCTTTATGGATTTCATTCCACAATCAAAAATGCATCTCAAAAATGCGATTGCCTTTTCCTGGAGTTTTCACGCACCTGAGTTTACATATATTCAGCTTTACGTAATCTCTTCAGGGTTTTATTTAAACACTTCTGATCTGGGACTGTCGCTAAACTTCTTGGTCTCAGGTAATCTATTTGAATTACCTGCTCCCTTTCTCAACAGTACTGCTTTGTACATTCTGGAACTTCTGCAGAACTGCCTTAAAACTGAAACTAAATAAAACATTATTTTTAAGTTATGGATGTTTCCCCAAGTTTAAAAATGTCCAGAAATTCCAAACGGAAATTCTGAGGCACAACTGTTAGACCATAGTGGAAGTGGAAGTAAGGCCATTCGGCCCATCGAGTCCACTCCGCCATTTAATCGTGGCTGATGGGCATTTCAACTCCACTTACCCGCACTCTCCCCGTAGTCCTTGATTCCTTGCGAGATCAAGAATTTATCAATCTGTGCCTTGAAGACATTCAACGTCCCGGCCTGCACTGTGCTCCATGGCAATGAATTCCACAGGCCCACCACTCTCTGGCTGAAGAAATGTCTCCTCATTTCCGTTCTAAATTGACCCCCTGTAATTCTAAGGCTGTGCCCACGGGTCCTAGTATCCCCACCTAACGGAAACAACTTCCCAGCGTCCACCCTTTCTAAGCCATGCATTCTCTTGTAAGTTTCTATTAGATCCCCCCTCAACCTTCTAAACTCTAGTGAATACAATCCCAGGATCCTCAGCCGTTCATCGTATATTAGGCCTACCATTCCAGGGATCATCCGTGTGAATCTCCGCTGGACACGCTCCAGTGCCAGTGTGTCCTTCCTGAGGTGTGGGGCCCAAAATTGGACACAGTATTCTAAATGGGGCCTAAATAGAGCTTTATAAAGTCTCAGAAGCACATTGCTGCTTTTATATTCCAACCCTCTTGAGATAAATTACAACATTCCATTTGCTTTCTTAATCACGGACTCAACCTGCAAGTTAACCTTTAGAGAATCCTGTACTAGCACTCCCAGATCCCTTTGTACTTCGGCTTTATGAATTTTCTCACCGTTCAGAAAATAGTCCGTGCCCGTATTCTTTTTTCCAAAGTGTAAGACCTCGCATTTGCTCACATTGAATTTCATCAGCCATTTCCTGGACCACTCTCCTAAACTGTCTAAATCATTCTGCAGCCTCCCCACCTCCTCCGTACTACCTGCCTGTCCACCCAACTTCGTATCATCTGCAAACTTCGCCAGAATGCCCCCAGTCCCTTTATCCAGATCATTAATGTATAAAGTGAACAGCTGCGGCCCCAACACTGAACCCTGCGGGACACCACTTGTCACTGGTTGCCGTTCCGAAAAAGAGCCTTTTATCCCAACTCTCTGCCTTCTGTCAGACAGCCAATCCTCAATCCATGCCAATAACTCACCTCGAAAACCATGGGCCCTCACCTTACTCAGCAGCCTCCCATGAGGCACCTTATCAAAGGCCTTTTGGAAGTCTAGATAGATAACATCCACTGGGTTTCCCTGGTCTAACCTACTTGTTACCTCTTCAAAGAATTCTAACAGTTTTGTCAGACATGACCTCCCCTTACTAAATCCATGCTGACTTGTTCTAATCCGACCCTGCACTTCCAAGAATTTAGAAATCTCATCCTTAACGATGGATTCTAGAATTTTTCCAACAACCGAGGTTAGACTAATCGGCCTATAATTTTCCATCTTTTGTCTTGATCCTTTCTTAAACAAGGGGGTTACAACAGTGATTTTTCAATCATCTGGGACTTCCCCTGACTCCAGTGACTTTTGAAAGATCACAACCAACGCCTCCGCTATTTCCTCAGCCACCTCCCTCAGAACTCGAGGATGTAGCCCATTGGGGCCAGGAGATTTATCAATTTTTAGACCTTTTAGCTTTTCTAGCACTTTCTCTTTTGTAATGCCTGCCATACTCAACTCTGCCCCCTGACTCTCCTTAATTGTTGGGATATTACTCATGTCTTCCACTGTGAAGACTGACACAAAATACTTATTAAGTTCTTCAGCTATTTCCTTATCTCCCATCACTAGCCTTCCAGCATCAGTTTGGAGCGGCCCAATGTCTACTTTTGCCTCTCGTTTGTTTCTTATGTATTGAAAGAAACTTTTACTATCATTTCTAATATTACTGGCTAGCCTACCTTCATATTTGATCCTCTTCTTCCTTATTTCTCTCTTTGTTATCCTCTGTTTGTTCTTGTACCCTTCCCAATCTTCTGATTTCCCAGTGCTCTTGGCCACTATATAGGCTGTCTCTTTCTCTTTGATACATTTCTTGACTTCCTTTGTCAGCCATGGCTGTCTAATCCTCCCCCGGATAATCTTTCTTTTCTTTGGGATGAACCCCTGTATTGTGTCCTCAATTACACCCAGAAACTCCTGCCATTGTTGCTCTACTGTCTTCCCCGCTAGGCTCTGCTTCCAGTCGATTTTCGTCAGTTCCTCTCTCATGCCCCTGTAATTACCTTTATTTAACTGTAACACCATTACATCCGATTTTGCCTTCTCTCTTTCAAACCGCAGACTGAACTCTACCATATTATGATTGCTGCCTCCTAAGTGTTCCCTTACTTTAAGATCTTTTATAAAGTCTGGCTCATTACATAGCACTAAGTCCAGAATAGCCTGCTCCCTTGTGGGCTTCATCACAAGCTGTTCCAAAAAGCCATCCTGTAGGCATTCCATGAATTACCTTGCTCTGTCGTTAACTCTCCTAATATAAACAAAAACCCATTCTCTCAGAAATCAAGGAGACAGAAATACTTAAAAGTTAGTCATAAACCCCTTTCAAACACACAGAAAAATCCCTATGTCACTGATTCAAAATTCAAAAATCCAAACTTAAAGATAAATGATATCAAAATATGTATTAATCAGACGCTTTACATTATTCAATCTAAATCTGATTCTGTCAGAGCAAGTGTTTATCTCGTTTCAGTAATGATAGGGACAGGGTCAGGATCCACACTGTTCCAACAGCAGCTCCCAAGACTAGTCCAGTTTGTGCTGTTGTTTCATCCGTGATTCTATAGACCGTGCTTTCTCTCTGTTTCAGATCGATACATCATAACTGTTGCTGCAGGAAGCAGTGTTACATTCCCTGGACCAAGAAATCCCGAAAGATATAAAACAACAGTTTGGATTTTCTATACCCACATAAGTTCAGACGTTGTATCGTTTGCCAGATTGTCCGACCTCTATGCTGAAGCCAGAACAGTCACCAGCACCTAATCGAGGGGGAGAGATGAGGACCCGGAAACAGTCTCCAACACCTAACTGAGTGGGAGAGAAAGGAGGACCCAGATACAATCTGAGTGGGAAAGAGAAGGAGCAGACACCACTTAAGACAGTCTAACCCTAACATAACAGCAAATCTTTGATTTGGTTGGTTATTGAGTGGCTGCTGTTGAAGACTTTGTTTCAGCACCAGGAATTTGGAAAGGCACAAATATCTAAAATATCACAGAAAAGAAAAAAATTACAGTCACAGAAGAAGGAGCTGATTGGTAAGTAAGAACAAAGACGTTCAACTAATTTCTAGGTTTTAAAATTTCAGGAAGTAAAGTAAATTAGAAATGTAAGTTTAGATATGGCAGGGTGGTCAATCAAGTGTAATGCACATTTTGAGACAGGTAAGGAATCGTGGATAGATCGTGTGACCTAGACGATCCTACATACAGGAAGTGTCATTGGCTGCACAAGCCATAAGTCCCACCTCAGTAACAGCCTCTTGTGTGGAACTTCATCAGAACCTTCTGGAAGTCCAAATAAACAACATCCATTGACTCAACTCTGACCACTATGTTTGTCACCTCTTCAAAAATGTGATGAGGTTTGTCAAGCATAATTTACCCTTCATTAATCCATATAAAAACTGAAAGAACTGCAGATGCTGGAATTCAGAAACAAAAATAGAAATTTCCAGAAAATCTCAGCAAGTCTGGCAACATCTGTAGAGAGAAATAGAGTTAATGTTTCAGGTCCAATGACCCTTCCCCAGAACTGATGGTAGCTAGGAAAGTGTTGATTTTTATGCAGAAGATAGGGTGGGGGGAGGGCCTAAGATAGGTGAAGATAGAGCCCAGACAGACAGGAGGACAGTTGAATAGACAAAGGAGTGGATAGTGATCACACTGGGAGGGTGAATAGCTATTAATGGGGACTGTTAGTGGCTAACAACTGGTTGTGTGTAATAGCAGACTATGTGATATCAAGTCCTGCAGTGTGGGGTTGGGGTAAGGACAGGAGAGAAGCTCAATGCTTAAAGCTGTTGAACTTGATATTGAGTGCAGAAGGCTGTAGAGTTCCCAAACAGAAAATGAGGTGCTTTTCTTCCAGCTTGCACTGAGCATCAATGGAGCACTGCAGCAAACCTGAGACAGAGATGATGACCATGGAACAAGGTGGTGTGTTTTATGCAGCAGGCAACTGGAAGCTCAGGTTCTTTTTTGTGAACTGAACATAGGTGTTCTGCAAAACAATCACCCAGTCTATGCTTCGTTTCCCCTTTGTGGAGGAGACCAGATTGCGAGCAGCAAATGCAGTAGACTAGATTGATTGGAGTGCAGGCAAAGTGCTACTTTACCTGGAAGGTGTATTTGGCCTCTTGGATACTGAGGAGGGAGGAAGTAAACGGGCAGGAGTTATACCTTCTGCGGTTGTAGGTGAGGGTGCCATGAGCTGTACGGGTTTGTTCAGAGTGAAGGAGCAGCGTACCAGAATGTCTTGGAAGGAATGGTCCCTAAGGAAGGCTGACAATGGAGCAGACGGAAATTTGGTCTGGTGGTGGTGTCCAGCAGGAGGTGGCAGAAATGGCAGCTAATGATCCTCTGGATGTGGCTACTGGTGGGATAGTAGGTGAGGATCATGGGGACCCTATCACTGTTATGGGAGGGAAGAGAGGGTGTGAGTGCCGAAGGGTGGGAGATGGGTCAGACCCAGGTGACGGTGCTGGGCAATCCTCAGTTGAGGATGAAGGTAGATATTTTGAAGACCCCCTTGTTGAAGCTGGCATCATCAGAACAGATGCAATGGAGACGGAGGAACTGGGAGAATGGAATAGAGTCTTTACAGGAAGCAGGATGTGAGGATGTACAGTCAAAGTAACTGGGAGTCATTTGGTTTGTAGTGAATATTGGTGGTCAGCCTTTCCCCATAAATGGAAACAAAGATGTTGAGGAAAGGATGGGACTAGTCAGAGATGGACCAGGTGAAGTAGAGAGCAGGGTAGAAATTGGAGACAAAATTGATAAACTTTTCCAATTCTGGATGAGAGAGGGAAGCAGAGCCAATGATATCATTAATGTACCAGAAAAAGAATGAGTGAATCCATGCTGTCTCTTCCTGATAAATTGATATTTTTTGAGTTCACCAGTTATCCTATCCTTGATTATAGACTGCAACAATTTCCCCACCACAGATGTCGGGCTAACTGTTCTGAAACTCCAGGTTTCCCTCGGTCACCCTTTCTAAAGGGTGGAATGACATGATCACATTTCCTAGCCAGTGTTACGACTCCTGAATCCACGTAACTCAAAAAGATTATGGTTGGGACATCGGCAATGTGCTCTCCTATGTCTTTTAATACCCATGGATGGAAACCATCAGGTCCTGGGGATTCGTCACTCCAATTTCATTCATTTCCCCATTATTGATGATGTACTTAGTTAATTTTATTTATATCCTGTCCCTGATCCTCTGTAAATTTCTTTGGGACTTCCAGCATGCTATCCTCCTTTTCTAATGTGAATACTGAAACAGAATAATTATTTGGTGTGCCTGCCATTTCCCTAAGGTCATTGACAATAACCCCACTCTCAGCCTTCACTGGGCCAATAATTCTCTTAACCAGCCACTTTCCCTTTGTATAACCATTAAATCTCTTCTTATTGACTTCTATGTCCCATGCAAGTTTCCTGTCATAATTTTAGCCTATCTTATAAGCCACTTTATGGCCCTTTGTTAGTCTTTGTATTTGTCCTATTCTGAGGGATCTGTACTGTTCTTTGTGTTTTTATAAGCCTTTATTTTTAATTTTATGCTGTCCCTTATCTCCTTACATGTCCATAGCTTTTTTTTCTGAGGTGGACTTTTTCCTTCTCCTGGGTACAAGCTGCTTCTGAATAGCATTAAATACTTCTTTGAACACCCACCACTGTTCTGCAGATGTTTTACATGTAAGCAGACCTTCCCAGTTTACAGTGGACAGTCTCTGCCTCATCTCATTAAAGTCTGCTTTGCTTGAATCCTAATTTGTAGCATCTGGTCTTTGCTTGTTTCTTACAAGTACTACATAAAGCTCAATCATGTTATGATCACGATTTGACAAACACTCATGAACAACTAGATCACTAATTAAATCAGGCTCATTGCTCATTTCTAGATCCAAACTTGCTTGTTCCCTTGTCACATCCAAGAATTATTGCTGTAGGAAGCTATCCTGGACACACTCAAGAAATTCACAACCTTTCTGGCAGCCACTTGCCTGTCCCTCTTAATCTATGTTACGATTTCCCCATTGACACTTCTCTGCCTTTGTTAAATAGCTGCCTAATTTCAGCATTTATGCAATTCTGCCCTTCTGAGCAGGACTATACATGGTTTTAACAAGCATGGGGCTGGATGAACACAGCAGGTCAAGCAGCATCATAGGAGCAGGAAAACTTGATGTTTCGGGCCTAAACCCTTCAGGGTTTAG
>JAHRHZ010000213.1:577345-587997 GCA_024137785.1 Ginglymostoma cirratum | reverse complement strand
GAAACGTCAAGTTTTCCTGCTCCTATGATGCTGCTTGACCTGCTGTGTTCATCCAGCCCCATGCTTGTTATCTTAGGTCAATAAGGTGTTCCTGTTCAGACTTATTATGTGTCTACCTGGTATCTAATTCCTGGTTCCAAAGGAAACACTGACATAACAATTGGCGATGAGAGTGGGATCCAGCCTGCAAACTGTGCGCAAACACAAGGGCACTGTGGGTGATTGGAGAGATGGCCAGTTCACAGACTGGACCAGGCTGCACCTCAGGGCTGGCTGCTTGCTCACTCCACTAGCATGCATTCACTTTGTGTCTCCCTGGATGTTCACAGCATCCCCGCCTTGCCTTCCCTTTGTGCACTTCGATTCCTCAGCCAGACAATAAAGGCTCACAATATGGTTGAGTGCAGACACAAAAGCAGACAGCTTGTCAGCAATCATCACTCAGGAGGTGCAATTCCACATCACTGGACAGCACCATGTTATGTTAGTGTTACACCTGCACTACATGTCAGTGTGTATGAGCATAGCATACTGCTTGAGCTGCAAGCAAGTGACCTAAGAGTTTGGGTGGCTGGTAAAGTAGGCTGATACAGATTGAGATAGATAGAATGGGTGGGGATTTAATGAAGTTCAAAGACATTGAAGTTGATGGGGAGGGTTACCATGAAGGGACTGTGTACATTTGGGTTTCAGCAAGACTAAGAGACTGAGCATGAGACTCATTGTGAGAGGAGTGACCTCTGCACCTTCCATCGTGCTGTAAATAACAATTGCACACAATGGAGATGGAACTGTGTGTGACCACACCTGCAGTGGGCAAAAAGAAAATCTGAAAATTGAGACTAAAAATTAGCCAGGTGTCAACTTCAGAGGGTTTCATGGAGGATTTCTCCACACGAGCTCTCGTGAGCTAACTCACATAATTCTCAGCTATTCACCCCATTGTATATGCACTATCTGTCTAAGGCAGCAGAAGTACTGAGCACTGCTAGGGGCTTCTGGGATTTTTGGTGTTGGCATCATATTTAAAGACCAGCAGTGCAACAAATCAATCACTGCCAGCCAAGAAAAAACCTTCATTGTGACCCTCTATGTTCTGAATGAGGGTGTAAAGCATAGAGGGCAAGATAAGGAAAAACAGAGATACCGTAACCATCCAAATAGGAACAATGGGCCTGAGTACTAAATGAGCAAGGTAAGAACCCTGAGATGTACCATTGAATGAGATGAGTGACTGTCCCTGCTTATAAGTATAGTACCATATTGAAAGTGGATTGGAGACGTACCTGAGGATGGGGAGGGTTTGGTACATATCAATGCCATAGTCTATGGACAGAGGATGTTTGCCCATGGAGCATACCCTAAAATGTTGGGGATGACTGGCCAAGGTGGAGACCCAGAAGAATAAGCAGTGAGCTGATGGCTATTCTCACTTTTATGGGAATTCTTATAGCCTGGTTTTTGTTTGCATGCAGATTAGGAGAAGTTCAGTAAAAAGAATGTGAAAATTTGGCTCTTGTCCCTCACTAGCGAGATTCCCACCTTACCATTCAGAACATGGGGGCAAATCAGATAATCTTTTCTTGTATTCGAGAAACCAATTTTTCCAATGTCGCTGTATTTACTCAACTCACTTGCAATTGTACATGTTATTCAAAAGCTGGTAAGATTCTGCTTCTTGTCTCCAGAAACAAAACTTTGAACATTGGCTGTGTTATCTGCTGTAATTTACAGTGACTGTTGAGGACTCTTCAAATGTTTTTGGCCACTCAGATATTTTGGTTAGTCTTTTCCCTGAAGGTTGAAATATAGGCTGAAAATACAGTCTCTGATCATTGTTTTATCAATTAGCTTTAATCAATTTAAGTGATTCTCATGACACAAGCCCATATTTCAGAACTGAATCCTGTGGACTCATTAGGAGCATCCCTAATGACAAACAGTAACAGAGGGAAATTCCTCTGTCTCAATGAGTAGAACAGTTCTAACAATAAGCTCTAATCAGGATCTTTAAAGTTTAATGCCATCTTTCCAATGTAACTTGAGAGTGTGGACCTTAAGTGGAATATGTAAATTTCTTTGGTCCAAAGTAGTCTTTTTGTTTGCTTATTTGCGACATACAGTTTGAATCCTGATCCGATTGTATTTCTTTGGTAATCCATATGTTGTAAAAGAAATTAAACTGACCTTTTTACTACCATGTTCCTGTAATTTTCCCAAAAGGTCTTGCTTCAGAAAATCTTGAGGAAACATCTAAAACTTTTAAATGACATATAAACATTTCTGGGTTTTAGGTTGGGGTCCTGTATATTCTATTAACACCTTGTCAAACAGTTCTTCAAAAGCTGGTATTGAATGAGAAGGCACAGGTGTTTTTGATGATTCCAGAAATGACATGCCTTGCAAACGTTGTCCACCTGTTTTGTAATCTTGGCCAATAAAAATGTTTTAATATTTTAACCTGTATTTTCCTAATACCTAAGTGACTGCCATTGACAATAGCCATATGAATAGGCCATTCAGCCTGCCGAGTCTACTGTACCATTTAGTATGATCATGGATGATCCAAGCCGTTAATGCCTCTTACCCACAGTATCCTCATAACGTCTACATCATTGGTAAATGTATTCATACAAATGGACAAGTTGGCAAGTGGATTCAGGAAATCAGGTTAGTGATAATTTATTTCATGCATGTGCAAGAAGGGTCAGCTTTATCACTGTACAGCTATCACTGATGGGTGGCAAACACCTCCATGCTTTATACAAAACATTGCCAAATATATATTACGTTATCTAAAATGTATTGCAGTCACAGTGTGATCCCTTTTATGTAAGGGAGACAAAACACAGACTGGATGACCACTTTATGGAACACCTACATTCTGTCTGTAAAGATGAACCTGAGCTTCTGTTTGCCTGCTACTTCAACACACCACCACGTTCCTTGGACAACATCTCTGTTTCACATTGCTCCAATAAAGCTCAGCACAATCAGGAAGAACAGCAGCTCATCTTCTGCTTGGGGACCTTCAGGACTCAATATCGATTTCAATTCTCCTTCTTCTGTGTCTTTTACCCATGCCAAACCTTGTGACATAGGTTGCTTTCAGCATTTTCAACCAATCATAGGCCCTATCGCCAATCTCAGTTTTTTTTTCTGGCCTACAGTCAACATCCCATTGTCTGTCATCCCCTATTTGTTCTTTCTTTCTGGACTCCACCTCCCTCAAACCAACCCCACCTCCACATAATCAGCATAAATGCCACAATCCCCCAAACTGCTATCAGTTCTGAAAAAGGATCACTGAACTCAAAATTTACACTGCTTTCTCTCCACAGATGCTGCCAGACCTTTGGAGCTCCCCCAGCAATGGCTGATTTTGTTTATATTATCTACTGTTTTCCCACAGTTCTCAGGGACATTGTATTTCACCCAAGCATGGCTTTGTTTTACTGATAGTCCAGCTTCTAGCCTGCCTTTACATATCTGTGATTTCCCATCTTTTTGAATTTTTTATAGAGGTGACTTAAGTAGTGGACATAGGAATGTCCATGGATATCGTTTATATACTCTTCCAGAAGGCCTCTGATAAAGTCCAACATCAGAAACAGTTAACTAAGCTGGGAGCCTATAGAACTGAGGGCAAATTACTCACAAGGCTAGGAAATTGATTGAGTGGCAGGCAGTAGAAAGTAGGTAGAATGGGTAGGCACTCAAATTGTCAGGGTGTAACCTTAGGAGTCTGGTAAGAATCTGTGTTAGGGCCTCAGTTATTCCTATTATTTATTAATGACTTGCATAAAGGCATAGAAATTCACATAGCCAAACTTGTTGATGACACAGAGTTAGACAGAATTGTGGTGACAGTATAGATGAAAGCATAAAATTACAAAGGGATATTGGTAGACTGAGTGAGTGGGGAAAACTATGCCAAACGGAATACAATGTAAGGACATGTGAGCTTATCCATTTTGAACCAAAAGCCGATTGATCAAAGTAGTTTTTAGATAGTACAAAGTTAAATACAGTGGATGTCCAAAGAGTCTTGGGGTTCAGGTGCATAGATCTGTAAAATACCATGAATATGTGCAGAAAGCAATCAAAAAAGCCAATTGAATGTTGGCCTTTCTATCTAGAGGACTAGAGTATAAGGATGCAGAAGTTATGCTGCAGTTATACAAAACCCTAGTTAGAACCCACTTGGAGTACCGTGACCATATCTGGATACCACACTTGAGGAAGGAAATATTGGCCTTGGAGAGAGTAAAATGTAGATTTATAAGAATAATATCCAGACTTCAGCTCTATAAAAATTGTAAATGGGACTTAATAAGGCAGCATTTGAATGAAAAAGTGCGCATGGATGCCACTATTAGTGTATGAAATAAAAACAAAGGTGGGATTTTATGATTACTTACTGAAACTGCAAGAGGTCATGAGATGAGAGTGAAGTGTAAAGAACACAAGATGATCAGTCCTGCTATAATAAAAGTTCTCATTAATAATGTTGTATTAGTTGTAAAGGTGAATGCATCCGTGCTTTCTGTGCAAGAGATTCATGACCACGTGGCAATTATTAAGAATTGGTGCAGTAAGAACTGTGCCTTTGAGTTCGTGGAATGCATCATCATACAGAAATACTGGACAAATGTATAGACATTTTGGTATCAAATATATTGACTTTGTGCATCAAGTTGTGACCAAAATCTAAACTTGTTTACAAGAATGTCTTTGCAGGAGCTGTGAAACTTTCTGCTTCTGGTAGTGTCTCGATCATTACAGCAATCAAGCAATTTTATGCTAACAGTGACCTTAACTTACAGAAAGTGGTGTTTCCTTTATGCTGGGAAAGAAAAATGGAGCAGCAGCAGTGTTACTGTGTCAGAACAGCATTGCACTGCTGTCAGAGAAGATCTGGGAATAGATGACACATGGAAGCAGGTTTCAATTACTCAAGATATTGAAATGCTTCTTAGAACAGTGTTTTCAATGTTTAGCAGCTTAACTGAAGAAAGGACAATTTAATGAATTAGCCAAAGTGTTGGTGTGATGTTATAACATTTCAACCTGAGAATGATATGAAAGACACTTTGCATTGACACTGTAGTGTCTTGATTGCGTACTACACAGAGCAAGTGAATACATGCAACCATCCAAGAAAGAAATGTTCACTGAAAATATTCACAAAGCCAGAATATCGCATTGCATTGACAGTCCTAAGTCATCTGGTAGCACAGTACAAATTTTTACAGAGAAGCTGATTGATAACAATTTAAGCTGTGCAGCATGTGAATGCTGAGATCAGTAAACTGAGGACTCTGTATATAGATGACATGTTTAGTACAGTGATAGAGTTCAGAAGGCTTTGACTACTCTCAGCAGCAATGTGGACGCTGCAGCAATCCTTCAACCTGCTATATGACCACCTAGAATGCAGATTACCAGAAGGGGAATTACTTGAGTGGCATGCATTTGATCAGGCTGTAATTACTAAGATAAACAATTATGAATTTATAAACGCGTTTTTTGTGATTGGTATAGAAATATCTACTCGAATACTAACCCAGAGGAGAATGTGGCCACACAGATATGTGATCAATACTCCAACTTCAAATTTATGATTGTGATTTGGAGGACAGGTCTAAATACCGATCTAAATAGCACAGACAATCAATCAAGCCATCCTCTCATCCATTGACTTCATCTACACTTCCCATTGCCTTGGAAAGGCAGTCAACATCATCAAAGACCCCTCACCCCCAGTTCTGTCATTAGGTAGAAGATACCAACAGGTTCAAGAACAGCTTCTTCCCTGCTGTTATTAGATGTTTAAATGGACCGCTTAAATTTCAAACCTAATGTTCATCTTGCTTCTGGTGCACCTTCCTTACGGCCAAAACTTTGTATTTCTCACTCTGTTCTATCACCCTATGATCTTTGTGTGGTATGATCTGCCTGTACTGCGCGCAGACATTTCACTTTATCTAGGTTCATGTGACCACAATAAATCAAACCAAAACAAAAATAAACAACATCCAGTTTCAAAAACTGTCCACTGTTCTAGACAATTGTGCAACACTTTGGCCATCAAGTGCTGACCATGTGGATTTAGTCTCAAGAATTCAAATAAATATGAATCCAGAAACAGATTAGAAAGAGATCATTTAGACAACTTGATGCAAATTATGGTGCACGTTTTATCTGGACAAAATATCAATCTGGATGCAGTATACAATCATTGGGCTTCCAATCCTCAAGCTTGCTATTTTTTTCTTGCAACTTTATGTGACTCTTCTTTGGACATTACTGTAATTACCTATATGGGCAAAATGGATTTATTTGTTCCTTAAATATTAGCCATTGCCTATTCACTTCCATGACTTTTTTATGAAGTTACCTATTCTACTGCAGGCAATTCACCCCTTACATTTTTGTAGTTTCCTTTATTTTGATTTGTGACATCAGTTTAAAGTTAAATTATGAGTATTTTCTATCCCAATGAAGATAACCTAGTTGGTTCTTCAAAATACTGGTCTAAAAAAACTCTAACCACTCCCACAGTTCAGATGTGCAGAATATTTCTTAGATGGTAAGAGGTCGGAAAGAGTAGATGTATAAAGGGACCTGGATGTGCTTGTGAATAACTGAAGGCTAACATGCAGGAGCAGCAAGCTATTAGGAAGGTGAATGGAATGTTAGCCTTTAACACAAGAGGGTTTGAGTCCAGGAATAGTGGTCTTGCTTTTATTGTATAGGAGCTTGTTTCGACTACACATGGAGTACAGTGTATAGTTTCAGTCTTCTTACCTCAGGAAAGATATTCGTCATCTTAGGAAAGTCACAGACAGAGCAAAACAAAGGTTCACTAGATTTGTTCTGGAGGTGTTGGGACTTTCCAATGAAGAGCGATTGAACAATTTCTGCCTGTATTTTCCAGAGGTTCAGAGAATGAGTGGTAATTTTATTAAAACTTACAAAATATCTAAAGGAAAAAAGTCAAAGTACGTGGATGCTGGAAATCAGGAACAGAATTTAGGAGGCATGGTTAGTAATTTGCAGATGACACCAAAGTTAGTGGTATAGTTGACAGTGAAGAAGGTTCTCTAAGATTACAAAAGGGATCTTGAACTATTGGGCCACTGGACTGAGCAGTGGCAGATGGAGTTTAGTTTGGATAAATGTGAGGTACTGCATTTTGGTAAAACATACAAGGACAGGACTTATTGAGGTTGTACAGGATGTTATGAGGCCACTTTTGGAGTACTGTGTACAGTTCTGGTTACCCTGCTCTAAGAAGGATATTATTCAATTGGAGGGTGTTCAGAAAATATTTACCAGGATATTGCCAGGATTAGAGGGTTTGACTTATGAGTATACGATGGGACTTTCTTCACTGGAGTGTAGGAAGTTGAGGGGTGATCTTATAGACGTTTATAAAATCATGAGGATAATAAATAATGTTCATAGCGAGGGTCTTTTCCCTAGGGTGGGGGAGTTCAAAACAAGGTGGCATATTTTTAAGGTAAGAGGAGAAAGATTTAAAAGGGACCTGAGGAGCAACTTTTTCACACAGAGGATGGTTCGAGCGTGGAATGAACTGCCAGAGGAACTGATAGATGCAGGTACAGTTGTAATATTTAAAAGACACTTGGATAAGTACATGAATAGAAAAGGTTTGGAGAGATCTGGGCCAAACGCAGGCAAGTGAGACTAAATCAGCATGGACTAGTTGGACCGAAGTGTCTGTTTCTCTACCATATGAATCTGTGACTAAAAGCTCAGCAGATCTGGCAGCATCTGTGGAGAGAAAGCAGAGTTAATGTTTTTGGGCCCAGTGACTCTTCTTCAGTTCTGACTATCGTTCTGTCCATGCCTCTCATAATTTTGTAAATCTCTATAATATCGCCCCTCAGCTTCCGATGTTCAAGTGAAAACAATGCAAGTTTGTCCAGTCTTTCCTCATAACTAATGTCCTCCGCACCAAGTAACAGCCTGATAAACATTTTCTGTATCCTCTCCAAAGCCTGCACATCCTTCTCGTAGTGTTGTGGCCAAAACTGTTTGCATTTCGAACGTGATCTAATTAACTTCTATTTAGCTACAACAGAACTTACCAATTTTTATATTCACTGTCCCAACCAACGAAGGCAAGCATGCCATATGCCTTCTTGACCACCCTATCCACTTGTACGTGTGCATTTTCAACACAGGCAGGCACTAAAGCATTCACCTGATGGACATGAAGATGCTTATGTGATGGGCACTTATATATTCACCTGATGGGCACCAATATGTTCACCTGACAGGTAGGAGTATATTAGCGTGATGGGCAGTACTGAGTTTCCCTGATGGGCACTCGTATATCCAACTGACAATGACTAATGTATTCCCCTGACAGGTAGAAATGTGTTCACTTGACGTGCAGTAGTAAATTAACATGATGGGCACTAACACATTAGTATATTTACCTGGTGGGCACTGAACTGTTTTACTGAAGGAAATCAGGAACAGAATTTAGGAGGCATGGTTAGTAATTTGCAGATGACACCAAAGTTAGTGGTATAGTTGACTGTGAAGAAGGTTCTCTAAGATTACAAAAGGGATCTTGAACTATTGGGCCACTGGACTGAGCAGTGGCAGATGGAGTTTAGTTTGGATAAATGTGAGGTACTGCATTTTGGTAAAACATACAAGGACAGGACTTATTGAGGTTGTACAGGATGTTATGAGGCCACTTTTGGAGTACTGTGTACAGTTCTGGTTACCCTGCTCTAAGAAGGATATTATTCAATTGGAGGGTGTTCAGAAAATATTTACCAGGATATTGCCAGGATTAGAGGGTTTGACTTATGAGTATACGATGGGACTTTCTTCACTGGAGTGTAGGAAGTTGAGGGGTGATCTTATAGACGTTTATAAAATCATGAGGATAATAAATAATGTTCATAGCGAGGGTCTTTTCCCTAGGGTGGGGGAGTTCAAAACAAGGTGGTAAATGTGTTCAACTGACAGGCACTAGTGTTTTCAGCTGACAGGCACTAATGTCTTTACCTGACGGAAACTAATATATTCAACTAATGGGCATTAATGTTTTCACCAGACAGGCATTAATGTGTTCACCTGACAGGCAGTAATGTGTTCACCTGACAGCCATTAATGTGTTCACCTAATGGGTATTAACGTGTTTACATAATGGGCAGTAATGTGTTCAACTGATGGGCACTAATGTGTGTGCCTGTTGGGTATGAATATATTTACCTGATGGGCGCTAATACCTTTACCTGACGGCACTAAATGTTCACCTGACAGACACTAACATGTTCTTGTACTGAGCATTAATGTGTTTTCTTGTCTGACACTTGTATATTCACGATTTGTCACAAAACACGGGCAGTTGTATGTGCACTTGATGGGCAATGATGTGTTCATTTGACAAGCACTAATGTGTTTATCTAATGGCCATTAATGTGTTTAGTTAACTGTCACTATTATATCACCTGACAGACAGGAATGTGTTTACCTGATGGGCATTGATATGTCTATTTGACATGCGCTACTGCATTTACATGACAGGCACTAATGTGTTTACCTGACAGGCATCAACTTGTTCATCCTACGGACAATACTTTGTTAATCTGACAGACAATAATTTTTTCACCTGATTGGCACTGATGTGTTCACCAGGCAGGCACCGAAGTGTTCATTTGATGAGCACTAATGTGTTTACCTGGCGGGCAACAATGTGTTCAACTAACGGGCAGTAATCTGTTCATCTGACAGGCATTAATGTGTTCACCTGACAGGCAGTAATGCGTTCACCTGACGGGCAGTTATGTGTTTACCTGACGGGCAGTGATATGTTCACATGACAGACACTAATGTGGTCACCTGACAAGCAGTAATGTGTTCACCTGAATGGAATGATGTGTTCACTTGACAGAATGAATTTGTTCACCTGACAGGCATTAATGTGTTCACCTGATGGGCACTGATGCATTCACCTGATGAGCAGTAATGTGTCCACCTGACAGATATTAACGTGTACATCAAAAGGGCAGTAATGTGTTCAACGAAAGCTCAGTAATATGTTCACCCGACAGGCAGTAATGTTTTCACCTGATGGGCAGCATTGTGATCACCTGATGGGCAGTAATGTGTTCACCTGACAGGCATTAATATGTTCACCTATTAGGCAGTAATATGTTCACTTGATAGGCAGTAATGTGTTCACCTTACAGGCAGTATTGTGTTCCCCTGACGGGCACTAATGCGTCCACCTGACCGGCTGTAATATGTTCACCTGACGGGCAGTAATGTGTTCACCTGATGTACTGTAATGTGTCAACCAGATGGGCAGTAATGTGTTCACCCGATAGGCAGTAATGTGTTCACCTAACAGGCATTAATGTGTTTACCTGACATGCATTAATGTGTTCACCTGATGGGCATTAATGTGTTCACCTTATGGGCATTAATGTGTTCACCGAACAGGCAGTAATTTGTTCACTTGATGGGCATTAATGTGTTTTCCTGACAGGCAGTAATATGTTCACCTGACGAGCAGTAATTTGTTCACCTGACAGGCATTAATGTGTTCACCTGTTGGGCATTAATGTGTTTACCTGACACGCGTTAATATGTTCACCTGA
>JAHRHZ010000213.1:546692-577079 GCA_024137785.1 Ginglymostoma cirratum | reverse complement strand
GCATTAATGCTTTCACCTGACGGGCAGTAATGTGTTCACCGAAAGGGTGATAATGTGTTAACCTGATGGTCAGTAATGTTTTCACCTGGCAGACAGTAATGTGTTCACCTGATGGGCAGTAATGTTTTCATCTGATGGGCATTAATGTGTTCACCTGACAGGCAGTAATGTGTTCACCTGACGGGCAGTAATGTATTCACCTGACAGGCATTAATATGTTCAACTGACATGCATTCATGTGTTCTCCGAACAGGCAGTAATGTGTTCACCTGACGGGCAGTAATGTGTTCACCTGACAGGCATTAATGTGTTCACCTGACGGGCATTAATGTGTTCACTTGACAGGCAGTAATGTGTTCGCTTGACAGGCATTAATATGTTCACCAAACGGGCATTAATGTGTTCACTGAACAGGCAGTAATTTTTCAATCTGATGGGCATTAATGTGTTCACCTGACAGGCAGTAATATGTTCACCTGATGGGTATTTATGTGTTCACCTGCTAGGCAGTAATGTGTTCACCTGACAGGCAGTAATATGTTCACCTGATGGGTATTTATGTGTTCACCTGCTAGGCAGTAATGTGTTCACCTGACAGGCAGTAATGTGTTCCCCTAACAGGCATTGATGTGTTTACGTGACATGCATTAATATGTTCACTTGATGGGCATTAATGTGGTCACCTAATGGGCAGTAATATGTTCACTTGATGGGCACTAATGTATTCACCTGATGGGCAGTATTGTGTTCACCTGACAGGCACTAATGTGTTTACCTAATGGATATTAATATGTTTACCTGATGGGTATCAATGTGTTTACCCGATGGGCACTAATATATCTACCTGATGGCACTAAACGTTCACCTGGCAGACACTAAGGTGTTCTTGTACTGAGCATTTTCTGACTGGCACTAGTATATTCACCTTTTGTCACAAATGTATTCACCTGATGGGCAGCCGTGTGTGCACTTGATGGGCAATGATGTGTTCATTTGACAGGCGCTATTGTGTTCATCTAATGGGCATTAATGTGTTCACCTGATAGGAACTAATGTGTTTACCTGATGGGCACTAATGTGTTCACCTATTCACCTGACAGGCACTATTAAATTAGTTTGATGGGCACTAAGGTGTTCACTTAGCAGGCATTAGTTTATTCACTTTATAGGCACTGCTGTGTTTTCCTGTTGGGCACTGATGTGTTGACTTAGCAGGCAGGTAAACAGGCATTAATGTGTTTACCTGATGGGCTCTGAGCACTAATGTGTTTGCCTGACAGGACCTAATGGAATCACCTGACGGGCACCACTGTGTTCACTTGACAGGCCTTCATGTGTTCACCTGATGGGCATTAATATGTTCGCTTGACAGACAATAAGGTGTTTACCTGACAGGCACGAATGCATTGACACAACAGGCACTGATCTGTTTACCTGAAGGATACTACTTTATTAATGTGATGAGCACTAAAGTTTTACTTGACAGGCATTATTATAATTGTTTGACGGGCACTGATCTATTTACCTGACGGACATTAATCTGTTTCCCTGACAGGTCCTAGTGTATTCACCTGCCAATCATTGGTATATTTACCTGACGGACACCAGTATATTACCCCAATGGGCATTCCAAGCATGGACTGCATCTGTTTCAGCTGAACAAGGAAAGAACCTTTCCTTTTTTAGAAAGTCTCTTGGATCTAGATCACTGCCCTGCACTGAACGTGGGGTTTATGCTTGGTCTCACGACTGTTCTTTTTCTCATTAATGCTGCTTTATCTGCAACTGAGTTCCACGTGGCTTTTCCAACTATTTTCTTTTATTTTCTAACTCTGAAATCTCCAGCCATTATAATGGCCTGGCCGGGGATGTCTTTTTTTTAAAATCACTGAAATAAATCTTCCAGCTGCAGAAAAGTTTTGGTGACTGCCAAAGCTATTTTTGTTTCACATGAAATCTGGTCTGTCTCCTTTTCTCATTCTATAAATATTACTATCCAATTTCCAATTAATAGCCTGTTATTGCTGTCCTCAGTTTTATGTGGCAATTGACATGGGAGGTATGCACTGCCTCTCTGTCTCTGAACTCCCACCATTGCATGAGTCACAACATCAATTCATTAATTTACCCAGTCCCCAGTATGATCATTCATATGCTTTCTCTTGATTAATTAAAACCAAAAAGTCCATCCAAAAAGTTTGTCTAAGATACACAAATGATTCTTTTATTATAGATCAAAACTTATTCAAAGCAAATACAACCTGGTTAACATACATAGTTTGAATTATGAAAAATATTACGGTTACCCCATAAATAAAACAAAACACACACACAAATGGACCCACACATGCAGACAAGCAGACTGTCATGTACAAACCAAAGGGAAAAGAGTATTTGCCTCTGCAGAGTTTCTCTCATGATTAAAAAAAACCCTTTTAGCCAATAATTTTGGTCATTCCTGAAGGAAAACAAAAAACATAAGGTGTGGAATGTTGCTGATTAGCTGTTCTGTGAGACACAGGTCACTTAGCACATGCAGCTATCTCAGGATTCTTGGCAAATGCAACTTGATCCAGAAGCACAGTCTCAAGGAGCCCTCCAGATGGTACTCATGAGAACAATGAAATTTCATACTGAATGCATTTCTAAGAAGCAATGAGTCAAAGTCATATGATTTCCCAGAAATCTTTTAAAACAAATGTGCCAACATGTCTTTTCAATATCTCCTTTTAAAAATATACAGCATCACCAAAGAACTGACCAATTTCCCCACAATCCTTTAAAGCTCAACTCTTTAAAGTTAAATATGAAGGCTTCACTACATTAGCGTCTCCAATTCAGGAGCACTTCTGGCTTGTATGCTTCTTGTTCTGGCTGCCAGCTCACGGTATTCTATGAAAATTAACATTTCCACAAGAAAACACACAAATAAACCCAAAATAAAAGTCTGTATAAAATCCAAAAGAACTGCAGATGCTGTAAATCAGAAACAAAAACAGAAATTGCTGGAAAAGCTCAGCAAGCGTGGCAGCATCTATGGAGAGAAATCAGAGTTAACATTTCAGATCAAGTGACCCTTCCTCAGAGCTGCCAAAAAAAAGACTGTCTCCCCTGCAATCTAATTACAAGGTAACATGACATACCTGGGATGCCTCAGGTTGAGATTCAAACCAAACATCCATCCACCAATCATCTTGCCAAACCTGACTTACAATCTACAAAGTATCTGGATATTTCAAGATTTTCCTTTATTTACAGACTTTCAATCTTTCTTTGGGATTTGGAATTAGGTGAATTAGATTCTCAAATCTAACAAAGCCTGAGAAATTCTCCTGAGGCTTATTGTTTGCAAGTTTCAGCTAAACAGATCTGCCTGTAATTTTTTTTTTATTCTAATCCTTCAGCTCCAACATTGCTATTACACATGGAAGGATCTTTGTTCTGTAAATACCTTAGAAATTCCAGAGTTTCAATTAATTTTAATTGCGCTAAACCTAAAAGATATCTTCCTATTAAACATGAAATTGAACATTTTGACAACATAGTGAAGGAACAATGATATTTCCAAGACGGGGTTGGTGGGGGAGGGATGGTGGGTGTGTGGGAGGGGTGTGGGTGCACGTGACTAAGAGGGACAAAGCAAGTCATGATATTCCCATGTATCTGTGGCGCTTGTTCTTTCACAAGGTAGAGATTGCAAATTTGGAACATGTCAGAGGAGCCAATTTGAGTTAGTGCAGTGTATTTGGGCATGGTGTCCACTGGCCACTATGTGTCAGTGGTGAAAGAAGCAAATGTTGATGGTGGTTGATGCAGTACAAGTCAAGCAGATTGTCTTGTCTTGGATGGTTTCAAATTTCTTGTATTTTGTTGGAGCTGCACCCATCCAAGCAAGACGAGAGTGTTCCATCACACTCCTGTCTTACCTCGTAGGTGGTGGACAGGTTTTAGGGAGTCAGTAAGTGAATTAGCCACTGCAAGAGTCCTAGCCTTTGACCTGTTCTTGTGGCCTCTATTTATTTGGCTAGTCCAGTTGAGTTTCTAGTCAGTAGTAACCTCTATGATGTCACAGGGTGGATTTCAGTGATGGTAGCGTATTTGAATATCGAGAAGCGATGGTTAGAATGTCTCTTATTGGAAATGGTCATTGCTTGGCATTTGTGTAGCCCAAATGTTACTTGCAACTTGTCAGCCCAAGCCTGGCTGTTGTCCAGACCTTGCTGCATCTGAATATGGGCTGTTTCAGACTCTGAGGAGTTGCAAATGATGCTGAACATTGTACAATCATCGGCAAACATCAGCTGACCTTATGATGAAGGGAAGGCCATGGATGAAGCAGCTGAAAATGGTTGGGTCTATTTAGCCACAGTGGGTTTTCCTGATGGGGGAGTAATGCCTTCCCTCGCCACAATTCTTGTTCTTACTTCACTTGTTCTGTCATCCACACTCAAAAGCATTTGCAACAGTTAGCATGGAGCACTGGTTATGGCAGATGATTTTCTAGGCTAGGCTCAGGACAGAAACAGTGCTTCTTCATGTAAACTTCACTAACCACGATCTACCCTCTGCATTTCACATGACTGAAGACATTGATTGCTGGCCGCACTTTAGATTGAGTGGCACTTGAGGGATACTTTCCAGTGGAAAGTTTCTGAGAATATTTGTAGTTCGGGTTGTGGATGAGGTTGTAGACATGCTCGCCAAGCCAGTGGGTTTGGTTGCAAATGTTTCATCACCCTGCACCTCCGGTAACATCATCATTGCACCTCTGGTGAAGCGTCGGTATCCTGTCCCGCTTGTTATTTGTATGCTTAAGTTTGCTGGGGTAATTGGTATTACTTCTGGTTTTATTTCTCAGTGGTTTGTACACAGGGTCTAATTCAATGTGTTTGTTGGTAGAGTTCCAGTTGGATACCAGGCCTCCAGGAATTTCCTGGTGTGTCTCTGTTTGGCTTGTGCGATTATTGACTTGTTGTCCCAGTCAAATTCGTGTCCCTTGTTGTCCGTGTGTAGTGAGACAAGTGAGAATTAGCCATATCTCTTAGTGTCTGGTCGGTGTTCATGTATCCATATAGCCAATTTTTTTTCTGGTTTGGCCTATGTAGTGTTTCTCACAGTCCTTGCATGGTATTTTGTATATTACCCCAGTTTGTCAGTTTTGGTTATGGAATCCTTTATGCTCGTCAGGAGCTGTTGTCGGGTGCTTGTGGTTCATGGACTACTCTGATACCTAGGCGTCTAATTAGTCTTGTGGTCATCTCTGAAATGTCTTTGATGTATGGTAGGGTGATTAGTGAGTCTGGCTGTGTTGTGTCTTCCTGTTGTGGTCTGTCGCAGAAGTAACGATGGATTGTGCTTTTTGGGTATCGATTTCTTTTGAAGACTCCATATAAGTGTACCTGTTCTGCTTTGGAAAGCAGAACAGCGTTTCAGAGATGACCACAAGACTACTTAGACCCCTAGGTATCAGAGTAGCCCACAAACCAACAACCACCCTACGACAGCTATTGACATACGTAAAGGATCCCATGTCCAAGACCAGCAAAACTGGGTTAATATACAAAATACCATGCAAGTATTGTGAGAAACACGACATAGGCCAAACCGGAAGAAAATTGACTATATGGATACATAAGCACCAACTGGCCACCAAGAGACACGACCAATTCTCACTTGTCTGACTACACACAGACAACAAGGGTCACAAATTTGACTGGGACAACACATTGATAATCGCACAAACCAAACGGAGACACGCCAGGGAATTCCTGGAGGCCTGGTATTCCAACCGGAACACTATCAACAAAGACATTGAATTAGACCCTGAGTACAAACTACTGAGAAAAAAATCTGGAAGTAGTACCAATCCCCCCAGCAAACCGAGGCATATAAATAAGAATAAAGCTTCATCGGAGGCACATTAACAATATTACCTAACAGAATGACGAAGCGTTTGCAACTAAACCCACCGGCTCGGTGAGCATGTCTACAACTTCATGCTTTCCAGTAAATTGCACAAATATTCTTCAGTTTTCATCTGTCACCTTCAGCAGTGAGGATCATACAATGATTTTGAATACATTGAGGAGTGGGAGTGGAATGGTGGTGGGGGCTGCTGTGGTGATAGGAGATTGCAACCAAGTAAAGCCAACCTGTACATTAAATGCATTTTCTCTCCAATCTTTGATCACCTTTCACAACACTCATCAGAGTCGTTCTGTTGACAAATATTGTCTTTTAGTTTCTTCCTAGCAGTGTGGAAAATTTCACCCTCCCTCATGTTTTGCTACCTTCACATCTAATCACAGAAACAGTCCACATTCCTATCTGTGACTGTTTCATGGTTTACTTTCAAACCTTGCTTTGTCGGAGCAGCAAACTTGGACATATCATATTTAGTCACCTCACTGATGCCAAATGATAACCCAAACATTGCAACACTCTGCCAGGTACATTGTGCCATCCTGAAAATAACTTCTTTATCCTGACATCTTATTTATTCTTTCCTAACTATTAGTCATTCCTTACAAATCTACTACCCCACCCCGCCGACATTCAAATGAGCACCTTCTTTTGTAACCCCAATTGTGTGGCACAATTTCAAAAGGCTTTTGAAAATACAGATGTACTACATCACTGTTTGCCCTTCATATCCACAAAAAGCTTTTAATAATTTGTTGAATGTGCATTTTTTTTTGCCAGATCATGTTGACTGTCCAATTGTATTGCCAAGGCATGGCCTTATTTTCTTCCAGACTCAACTATTCCAATGCTTCCCTGAATGGATTCTCACCTCCTAACCTCCATAAACCTAAGGTCCTCTAATACACTTCTGTCTATATCCTGACTTTCCCCAAATCCCATTCGCCCATTGCCCCTGCATTCACTGGTTTACATTCGTTCACAGTCCACAAGTTACTTGACTCTGAAATTCTCATCCTTGGTTTCAAACTGTTCATGCTCCTGACCGCATCACTTTGCACTACCCTTAGAGATAGAGTCATAGGGATGTACAGCATGGAAACAGATCCTCTGCTCCAACTCGTCCATGCCCACCAGATACCTTAAATTAATCTAGTCCCATTTGTCAGCATTTAGCCCATATCCCTCTAAATCCTTCCTATTCATGCTCATCCAGATGCCTTTTAAATGTTGTAATCATTCCAGCCTCCACCTCTTCCTGTGGCAGCTCATTCCATACACACACCACCCTCCACGTGAAAAAGTTGACTCTTAGGTTCCTTTTAAATCTTTCCCCTCTCACCTTAAATCTATACCGTCTAGTTTTGGACTCTCCCACCCCAGGGAAATGACCTTATCTATTTACCCTATCCATATCCCTCATGATTTTAGAAACCTCTATAAGGTCACTGCTCAGCCTCCAATGCTTCAGGGAAAATAGCCACAGCCTATTCATCCTCTCCCTATAGCTCAAACCCTCCAACCTTGGCAACATACTTGTAAGTTTTTTTCTGAATCCTTTCAAGCTTCACAACATATTTCCCAAAACAGGGTGACTAAAATTGAATGCAGTATTCAAAAAGTGGCCTAACCAACATCTTGTACAGCCGCAAAATGACCTCCCAACTCCTATACTCAATGCACTGACCAATAAAAGCAAGTGTACCAAATGCCCTCTTCACTATCGTGTCTACCTGCAACTCCATGTTCAAGGAACAATGAACTTGCACCCCAAGGTCCCTTTGTTCAGCAACACTCCGCAGGACCCTGCCATTAAGTGTACAAGTCTTTCCCTGATTTGCCTTACCAAAATGCAATACCTCCCATTTATGTCAATTAAACTCCATCTGCCACTCCTTGGCCCAACAGCCCACATGATCAAGGTCCCATTATACTCTGAAATAATCTTCTTCACTGTCTAGTACATAATGAACTTTGGTGTTATCTGCAAACTAACCCTAACCCTAACCATTCCTATATTCACATCGAAACCATTTACATAAATGATAAAAAAAAGTGGACCCAGCACTAATCCTTGCGACACACCATTGGTCACATGTCTCCAGTTCAAAAAGAATGTTCATCCTCCTGTCATCAGTTTGTGTGCATCACTGATGTGAATCGTTGTATCATGGGTAGCTGTGTCTTCAGTTACCTGGGCCCCAGCTATTGAATTTCCCTCTACGCTACTCCACCTCTCGGCATCATTTTCTTCCTTTAAAACACTCTTTAAAACCAAACATTTTGACCAACCTATACCTCTTCAAGTGGTTTGGTGTCACAGTTTGTGTTTTAAAAATCCTGGGAAATGCCCAGATCATTTGACTCAGGTAACTGTACAAAGGTACTGTATAAAGACAAGTTAATTTTTATAAAATGTAGTGCCTTCAGTGAAATGCAAGTGCTGTATTTCTGTAAACTGGAGTTATTCTGTATAATAGTAATGCTTAAAGACTGATAACAGTGATGAATTAACTGAATGATTTTATTTTATTTCTTAGCTCCTGCTCAGAAAACTTTCTCTCGTCCTGGCATAATCATTGCTATTGTCTTTGGAATAGTCTGTGTGTTTCCATTAACACTGGTCATTGGCTATGTTTTAGTGAGGTTAGTAAATATTAATTTCAGTGACCCATTTGTGACAATCAATCTTGTGAAATCTTTGCTTGGAGCTAGGATGGTGTTTGTAGAGATATATCATTTGAATTTGGCCCTTGATATCCCACACTCCTGGCTGATATTGAAGAAGCAGCCTTTTGCCACTGAGCTTTACTCCACAAGCTTTTGTGAAGACTGTTCATTGCTAGGCTAACAATGGGGAAAGTTTATAACATTCATTAAACTTCTTTCTGAGAAGTTAGTCTTTAGACTAGACTCACTAAGTAAATCCTATGTGGTGGAAATAGCTCAACAGCTTTACAACTTGGAGTTCCAAACAGTAGAAGTCATTGTTCTGGTGAATTGATTAGTGGGATAGTATTCAGACGTTGCCAGGCAGCCTTTCTTCACCAGTGTTTTCCAAACTAATAAAAGTTCACCAGAGATGATGTCTGAAGCCACATGGCAATACTCAGACAGGAAATTCACAGCTGACATTCCTCTGCATCCTGAAGCTTTGTCAAGGTAACATTGGAGTTATATTTCTGGGCATCTATCTATCAAATAAGGAAACAGAAGTCAGCTCTCTTGGTTTGCAGTTCATATTTGTAAATAAACTCCTCTCCATTTCTTAACCAACTCCATTCCTGAGGATAACCAGCCCTTGGGTATGTGATCCAGGGGCATCAGCTCTTCTCAGATATCTCTGGCTTACTGCTAGGAGACAGAAGGTAGTGGCAGAAGTCTGTTTGTGTGATTGGAGGCCAGTGAGCAGTGGCAGACCACAGGGATCAATGCTGTGTGCCTTATTGTTTATGTATATATATGAACAACATTGATGAGAATGTGGGGGATGAAAAGTACATTTGTGGATGACATGAAGATTGTCTGGGTGGTTGTCAGTGAGGAAGAACGTGTTAAGTTACAGGAGGATATAGAATGATTGGTCAGATGGGCAGGTCAGTGACAGATGGAATTTAACCCTGATAAATGTGAGGGGTTACACTTTGGGAGAATGAAGAAGACAAGGGCATACTCAGTGAATGGCAAGACATAAGGAAACTCAGAGAAGAAGAGGGATCATGGGGTGCTTGTCCATAGATCCCTTAAGGTGCCAGGACAGGTTAATAGGGTAGTTATGGAGGCATAGGGGACACTTGCCTTTATCAGTTGAAGCATAGATTATAAGAGCAGGGAGGAGATGCTGGAGCTTTTGGAGATGCGGAGGATGCAATAAGGAGAAAAATTTCCATACAGTAGAGAAGGATTCTCGCAGGCATCCTGATAGGAGTAGTCCAGAGAGAGCTCAACATTCAAAAAGAGGCAAGAACAGAAATTGCTGGAGAAACTTGACAGTGTAGCAGAATCTGTAGAGAGAAAGCAGAGTTAATGATTCAGATCACTGGACCCATAGGAACATGGGAAAACAAGTAGCTCATTCAGTCCCTTGAGTCCATTCTGCCATTCAGTGAGATCCTGGCCCATCTGTGGTCTAACTCCAAACACCTGCCTTTGGCCCATACCACTTAATACCCCTGTTTAACAAAAATGTATCTGCCTTAGTTTTAAAATGAAACTGATCTAGCACCCACTGTCATCTATGGAAGAAAGTTCCAAGCATCTATCACTTTTTATATGTAAAAGCGCTTCCTAACATATCTCCTGAACAGTCTGACCTTAATTCTCAGACTATGCCCCCTAGTTCTAGAATTCCCAACCAGTGGACTCTTTCTCTCTCTACAGATGCTGCCAGACCTGCTGAGTTTCTCCAGCAATTTCTGTTTTCATTTCGGATTCCCACTGTCTGCTGTTCTCTGTTTTACTTCGATGAGAAAAGAGACCACACCTGGACAAGGCGCCTGGGAAATATGGATCAGTGGAGATTCTTCTCAGACAACATTTAAACATAGCAGTTTCAACAATGTTAGTGGCTGCAGTAGAATGGAGCACAGGGTGATAAAGGAGGCTAACCAAAGACTTACAGAACTGGAAAGAATTAGGATTATATTCAAAAGTTGAAGATAGAGGATAGCATCTTCATCACACAGGTGGATCTGTACAGACAAGATCTACAAGGCCAAGCATTAGTTGGTAACTGCAGGGTTTAAGGAATGTTTGAGGGAAAGAGAGGTTAAGGTAAACTGTTTTACAACAGAGAAGGTCATTTAAAAAAAAATTTAGCCATTTTAACAACTACTCCTTGGAAGTGTACCTCTATAGATAGCAATATGGTGTTTCTTGAACATGATCTGCTCAAGAAGGAATTACTCTTACAGACCCCAAAGGAAGCACCAGATAGAGGGGGGAAACTCTGCATGGTGCATGAAAGCATTTATGGGTTAAATGACTCTTTTTCAGTGATAATTGAGAGTAGACTGATGGGCTGGTAATTAGCCAGTTTGGATTTGTCCTGCTTTTTAGATATAGGACATTCCTGGGCCATTTTTCACTTTGCCAGGTAGATGTCAGGGGATGGGAACCTATGTAAGGAGTCAGAGAAGGAGGGAGCAAGGACAAAAGCATAAGGTTGAAAGGGGAGTAAGAAAAGTGTTTGGCAGAGAAACTAAGGACAAAATTCAAACAGGGCTATTGAGAACAATAACAGCAAACAAACAATGTTAAAAAGACAAGCTTAAAGGCTTTGTGCCTTAAATGTGAGAAGTGTTTGCAATAAAGCTAATCGTGCAGATTACAATAGGACTCTGCAGGGTACAATATAATTGGGATTACAGAGATATGGCTGCAGGGTGACCAGGATGGGAACTGAACGTCCCAGGGTATTCAGTATTTAGGAAGGACGGGCAAAAAGGAAAAAGTGGTGGAGTGACATTGCTTCTTAAAGAGGAAATTAACACAACAGTGAGAAAGGATATTAGCTCTGACAATGTGCAATCTGTATGGGTAGAGTTGAGAAATACCAAGGAGCAAAAAACATCAGTGGGTGTTATATATGGGCCCCCAAACTGAAATGGTGATGTTGGGAATCGCACTAAACAGGAAATTAGAGATGCATGTGATAATGGAATATCGGTGATCATGTGTGATTTTAATCTGCACATAGATTGGGCAAATCCAGTTAGTCAAAATGCCATAGAGGAGGAATTCTTGGAATGTATACAGAATGTTTTTCTTGACCAATTTGTGGAGGACCCAACTAGCGAGCAGGCCATTTTAGACTGGGTACTGTGTAGGTACTGGGGAGAGTTACTTAAAGGGATGACAGTGGATAAATGATGGCAAACATTCAAGGAACACATGGGGAACTGGCTGGTGCAAAAGCTAAATGTGTAAGAGGGCCAAACCATGGCTTACGATGGAATTAAGAAATAGTATCCAAACCAAGGAAGAAGCATGCAGATTGGCCAACAAAAAAATGTCTGAGGACAGGTTGGGTGAGTGGGCAAATCAATGGCAGATGCTGTATAATTTGGATAAACATGAGGTTATTCACTTTGGAAGCAAAAACAAGAAGGCAGATTACTATCTGAATGGCTGTAATGGAGAGGGGAGAGTGCAGTGGGACCTGGGTGTCCTTGTGCACCAGACGCTGAAGGTAAGCATGCAGGTGCAGCAGGCAGTAAAGAAGGCAAATGGTATGTTGGCCTTCATTGCGAGAGGTTTTGAGTACAGGAGCAGGGATGCATTATTGCAGTTAGATGGGCCCTTGATGAGGTCACATGTAGAATATTGTGTACAGATTTGTTCTCCTTTTCTGAGGAAGGATGCTGTTGCTCTCAAGGGAGCGCAATGAAGGCTGACCAGGCTGATTCCAGGGATGGTGGGTTGACATATGAGGAAAGATTCACTAGTTTAGTATTGTTTTTGCTGGAGCTCAGACGAATGGGGTGGGGGTGTGGGTGCGGTGGGATCTCATAGAGACTTATAAAATTCTAACAGGACTAGACAAAGTAGATGAAGGGAGGATGTTCCTGCTGGGCCAAACACAGGCAAGTGGGACTCGTTTAGTTTAAGAAAATGGTCAGCATGGACTTGTTGGACCAAAGGATCTCTTTCTGTGCTGAATGACTCTATAATTCTAAAAGCACTCTTGGTAGTAGGAAAGAGTACATTTTGCACCCTTGCCACCCTCAGTTCTTCCTCCAAGTGTTGTCCAACATGAAGGAGTACTGATAAATCAGCCGAGGGAAAATGGTATATGGTAACCAGCAGGAGGTTTCCTTGCCCATGTTTAACTTGAAGCCATGAGACTTCACAGGGTTCAGAGTCAATGTTGAGGACTCCGAGGGCAACTCCCTCCCTACTGTATTGCACTATGCCACCACTTCTGCTGGGTCTGTCATGCTGGTGAGACGGGATATATCCAGGGATGGTGATGGTATCTGCCTCATTGTCTGTAAAGTATGATTCTGTGAGTATGATTATGTTGACTAGTCACAGAGACAGCTTTCCCAATTTTGGCATTAACACTCAGATGTTAATAAGGAGGACCTTTTAGAGTCAACAGGGCTGTTTCTGCTTTTGTCTTTTCTGGTACCTAGGTTGATGCCTGGTGATCCGTCCAGTTTCATTTCTTTCTTATGACTGTACCAAATGATACAACTGATTGTTAGGCTATTTCGAAGGCAGTTGAGAGTCCATCACATTGTTGTTGGTCTGGAGTCACATGTAGGCCAGTCTTGGTGAGGATAGCAGATTTTTTTTACTTCATTTATGGGACGAGAGCATCATGCTTAGGCCAGTATTTATTGCCTATCCCTAATTGTCCAGAGGACAGATAAGAGTCAACGACATTGCTGTTTGTCAGGAGTCACAAGTAGGTCAGACTGGGTGAGGGTAGCAGTTTTCTTCACTAAAGGACATTAGTGAACCAGGTGGGCTTTTCTGACAATTGACAAAAATTTCATGATCACCATTAGATTCTTAATCCCAGATTTTATTGAATTCAAATTCCAACACCTTCAAACTCAGCTCCCCAGAATATTGGCCGGGTCTCTGGATTACTAGTCCAGTGATAATGCCACAAGGCCATCACTTCTTTCTGATGTGCTGGAACTTAGTCTGCCATGAAAATTCCAATGGTGGAACACACCTGGTTTGTGAATAAAACATTTAAAAAATTGAAAATTGACAAGTGTATGCTGAAGTTTTCAGCTTCGGATGATCCCAATATATAATATTAATCATGTATCAAAATGCTTCACATGAAAATGTTGGTGATGGATTTTCCAGGAGGATGTTTGATGTCTTTTAAGGGAGAAAATGGAAAAGGTTGCTTGTTGACATTGGAGACAAAGAGAAAAGTGGCGATGAGCACATGAGGCAATGCTGTTGACATGACATCTCTATGTCTAAAATCATGAATAAAATGGTCTGTGTAAAAGGGATTGACACAGCATTACCAATGTAATGTTACACATAAAAATGATACAGCACAGAAGGAGGCCATTTGGCCCACCTTGTCCATGCTGACCCAAAGACACCCAGATGCCCTTTCTAATCCCATTTTCCTGCAGACAACCCATAGTCCTGCATCTTACAGCAGTTAAGCTGTATCTTACAGCAGGTTCTTATTAAAAGAGTTTAGGGTCTCTGCCTCCACCTGCAACTCAGGCAGTGAATTCCAGACACCAACCACCTTCTGAATAAAAAGCTTTTCTTCACATCCCCTCTAACTCTTCTGTCATTTAGCTTGAATCTATGACCCCTGGCTTTTGAATTCTCTGCCAATGGAAACAGGTTCCTCCTGTCTCTCTGTCTCTACCCGTCACACTTTTGTATACCTCAATCATGTCACCCCCTCAGCCTTCTCTGTTCCAAGAAAAACAGCCTCAAACTCTCCAATCTCTCCTTGTAGCAACAATTCTCCAGCCCTGGCAACATTCTAGTAAATCTTCTCTGCACTCTCTCTGGAGTAATTATGTCCTTCCTGTAATGTGGTGACCAGAACAGCACAAAGTAATTTGGTTAAGCCTCACCAGTGTCCGTTATAGTTACATCCTTATATCCCTACTTCTGTTCTCTGTACCTCAGCATTTGAAGGAATGCATCCCATATGCCTTCTTTACAACCTTATCTCCCTGTACCTTTAGGGGCCTTCACAGTGTACACCAAGATATCTCACTTCATCTCCCTTCATCAGAATATTCCTGATTATTGTGTATTCTCTTTTATAGTTTGACCCCTCTAAATGCATTACCTCACACTTAACAGAGTTGATCTTCATTTGCCATTTTCCTGTCCACTCCACCAACCCATTTATATCATTTTGGAGCTTACGACTATCCTCGACACAAACTACTATGCAGCCAATTTTTCTATCATTTTCAAATTTCCTAATTGTGCCCCCCACATTCAAGTCCAAATTGTTAATGTATAAAACAAGCAGCACTAAGCCGTGCAGAACATCGATTGAAACAGCCTTCCATTCACAAAGGCAGCCATAAACCATTATCTTTTGTTTCCTGTTACTAAGCCAACCTTGGATCTAATTCGACACATTAACCTGTATCCCTTGGGCTTTTATATTTTTGACCAGTCTGCCATGTGAGATCTTGTCAGATGTGTTACTAAAATCTATGTAGGCAACATCCATTGAACTATCCTCATCAATCCTTCTTGTCATTTCCTCAAAACATTCAATCAAATTTGTAAGGCATGACCATTCCTTATCAAAGCTATACTGACTGTCCTTAACTAGTCCATACCTTTCAAAATGACATAAGTAACAATTTACCTAGTCTCTCAGGAATGATTCTAATAATTTGCCTGCTAGTCAAAATATGTGTAGGTTAGGTGGATTGGCCATGCTAAATTTCCCCAGAATGTCCAGGGATATGAAGGGTAGGTAGATCAGCCATGCTAAATGCATGGTTATGGGGATAGGGTGGGGTTCTGGATGTTCTTTAGAGGGTTGGTGCAGACTTGATGGGCCAATTGGCCTGCTTTGGTACTGTAGGGATTCCATGATTCTAGGAAAGCCACCACTAAAGTAAGACTAACTGGCCTATAATTGTTTGGCATTTCCTTTCTAAACAATGAAACCACATTTGTATATCTCCAGTCCTCCAGCACCTCACCTGTGCCTGGTGAAAATTGGAAAATAATTGTAAAGCATCAGCTGTTTCCTTCCTGACCTCTTTCAAAAACCAGGGCACAATCCATCTGGCCCTGGTGACTTATCCACTTAAAGTTTTGGCAAAGATCTGTAGCTCGGGTTGTAGATGAGGCTGTTGACTTGCTCGCTGAGCTGGCTTGTTTTTGTTCAGACGTTTCGTCACCATGCTACGTGACATCACCACTGGAGCCTCCACTTGGAATTTATACTGTCTGGTCCGTCATAATGTCATTTTCAGTTTTGATCTGTATGGGTTTGTATATGGGGTCCAATTCTGTATGTTTGTTGATTGATCTCCTTAATATTTATACATTCAGACAATGAGGGCCACCAATTTAACTGGGACAAAGTAACCATAGTAGCCCAAGCCAACCATAGACACGCACGGGAATTCCTAGAGGCATGGTGCTCCACCCATACTTCAATCAACAAACATATAGAAATGGACCTCATATACAAACCCATACAGATCAAAACCGGAAATGACAGTACTTGCCATAATGGACCGGACGGTATAAATTCCAAGCGGAGTAGAATAACATCGCGTCATCGGAGGCGCCACTGATGATGTCACCTAGCATGGTGATGAAATGTCTGAACAAAAACAAGCCAGCTCGGCGAACAAGTTAACAACCTCGACTTATCCACTTTCAAGGTTCCAACTCCTATTACACTTCCTCTCTCATTATG
The DNA here is from genome assembly GCA_024137785.1 of Ginglymostoma cirratum. Lineage (NCBI taxonomy): Eukaryota > Metazoa > Chordata > Chondrichthyes > Orectolobiformes > Ginglymostomatidae > Ginglymostoma > Ginglymostoma cirratum. Next base: position 560,755 of record JAHRHZ010000213.1, on the reverse strand, counting down.
ATTATTTTGCCCACTATTCCACACTGCTTCTCTTGGATTAGTATATCCACATCATCCCTTACCTTTGTGAATATGGAGATAAAAAAATCATTTAAAGTTCTTCGCACATGCTTTGCATCTTCACACAACTTACCTTCTTCATCTCTGATAGGTCCCACATTTTTCTTACCTACCCTTGTGCTGTTTATGTACTGGTAAACATCATTGGATTTTCCTTTCTGTGGCTTGTGAAAAATTTTAATGGCCTCATTTTGATTTCCTTATTTATTTTTACTTGATCCCTGTACTTTCCATACTCTAGTCTGTCTGCAGTGTTGAAATTTTTGTGACTATCATAAGCTTTCTTTTTCTGTCTAATCTTGCCTTGTATTTTTCTAGACAACCGTGGGGGTCCAGATTTGGTAGTAAATTATTCTTATTTTTGGAGGGGACATGTCTGCTTTATGCCTTGAGGATCTCACTTTTTAGCGCCTCCCACTGGTTTACCACTGATTTATCCTTTAGCAGTCCAGTACAGTACACCTCAGTTTTGTAAAATTTGCCTTCTCTAGTTAAAAACTTTTTCTCCTGATTTATCTTTGTCATTTTTTGTAATAATACTACATCTAACCAAATTGTAGTCACTATCCCCGATACAGTCACCCACTGTCACATCACATACTTGCCCATCTTTATTTCCCAAAACTAAATCACGGATTGTGTCTCCTGACATTGCGCTTGTCAAGTATTGTTTAAAATAACAACTTCCTGACACAGATATACCACCCTCGAGCTGAAGAAATTCCTCCTTACCTCAGTTCTAAAGAGTCGTCCCTTCACTCTGAGGTTGTGATCTCAGGTCCTAGTCTCTACCACATGTGGAAACATCCTCTCCATGTCCACTCTATACAGGCCTCTTAGTAGTCTCTAAGCTTCAATCAGAATCCTCTTCATCCTGCTAAACTCCATTGATAATTGACCCACTACCCATGCCAATACCTTGCCTTTAACACCATGGGCTCTTATCTTATTTAGCAGACTTCTGAGTGGCACCTTGTCGAAGGCCTTCTGGAAATCCAAATAGATCGCGTTCACTGGCTCTCCTTTGTCTAACTGATCCATTACCTCCTCAAAGAATTTAAACAGATTTGTCAGGTATGACCTCCCCTCCCCTTGATGAAGCCTAGCTGACTCAGTCCGATTTTACCATGCATTTCCAAGTTCTCTGCAATTTCTCTGCAATCCTCAATAATGGACTCGAAAATATTACCAGCCACCGAGGTCAGGGTAACTGGCCTGTAGTTTCCTGTCTTCTGCCTCCCTCCCTGCTTAAACAGGAGTGTTACGTAGCCACTTTCCAGTCCTCTGGGACACCCCTGACCCCAGGGATTCCTGAAAGATCACCACCAATGCTGCTACAATCTCCTCATCTATGTCCCTCAGAACTTGAGGGTGAAGTCCATCTAGTCCGGGTGATTTATCCACCTCCCGACATTTCAGATTCCCCAGCATCTTCTCCTTAGCGATGGCCACTACACTCACTTCTGTCCCAAATCTCTTGAAGTTCTGGTATGTTGCTGGTGTCTTCCACTGTGAACATTGATACAAAGTACCTATTCAGTTCCTCTGCAATTTATTTGTTTCCCATTTCTACTTATCCAGCCTCATTTTCCAGTGTCCAACAATCACTCTTGCCATTCTAGTATCTTTCAGATATCTAAACAATCTCTTGCATTTTTTTATATCACTGCTAGTTTACTATCATACCTCATCTTCACTCTCCTTAGCAGAGATAATTTTTCAGGTCCAGTGACCCTTCTTCAGAACATTTTTAAAGTCTTTTGCAAAAGGGAAAATATGAGATCCGTAAAAGAACATTAGTGCACTCCACGTGAAAAGAATTTTGCACATTGTGTGAACATGTTATAAAATCCCTACAGTGTGGAAGCAGGCGATTGAGTCCACACTAACCCTCTGAAGAGCATCCCATCCAGATCCACCTTCCTGCCCTAATCCCTGCATTTCCCACAGCCAATCCACCTCTCCTTGGACTCTATGGGCATTTTAGCATGGCCAATCCACCTAAACTATACAGCTTTGGACTGTGGGAGGAAACTGGAGCACCCAGTTAACCCACACAGATCTGGGGAAAACATGCAAACTCCGTACAGACAGATGGCTAACCCAGGTCCTTGGTACTGTGAGACAGCTGTGCTAACTCCTGAGCCACCCAGGATGCACCTATATCCTCCTATCTTCTATGATAGATAGGCCATGCCTGACAAACTGTATTGACTATTTTGAAGAGGTGATTCAGGTAGCTGACAGGGGAATGTTCCTTATATGGACTTCCAGAAGGCTTTTGATAAAGTCCCGCACAAAATACAATTAGCTAAAAGTAGAAGCCTATGGAATTGAGGGCAAATTACTGACAAGGCTGAGAAATTGGTTGAGTAGCAGGCAATAGAAAGTCGGTAAAATGGGTAGGCACTCAAATTGTCAGGGTGTATCTTGTGGGACCCCACAAGGATCTATATTAGGGCCTCAATTATTCCCATTATTTATTATTGACTTGGATAATGGCATAGAAAATCAAATATAGGGACCAATATCCTGGCAGAGAGATTTGCTGGAGCTACTCAGGAGGGTTTAAATTAGTCTGGGAGGAGGTGATACCCAAACAGTAGTGAGACAAGAGAGAAGGTTGGGACTAGTATAGAAGTTAAAGAAAGCAAGTTAAATAGACAAGGCAGGCAAAAGCACGGCAGGGAATGGGGCATGACTAATGAATTAAACTGCATTTATTTCAATGCTCGAGGCCTGACATGGTAGGACAAAAGAACTCAGGTCATGGCTGGTATATGGGACTGGGATATCATAGCTATTACAGAAACTCAGCTGAAGGAGGAAAAGGACTGACAGCTCGATGTTCTGGGGGTATAGGTACTGTAGGAAGGATAGAAGGGGAGGAAACAGAGAAGGGGGAGTGGCATTTTTGATAAGGGAAAACATCATGGCAGTACTTAGAGAGGATATTCCTGAAGGATCATTCAGTGAGGCTACGTGGGTGGAACTGAGAGATAGGAAGGGGGTGATTACTTTAATATGACCCTGATAGTGAGCGGAGATTGAGGAGCAAATATGCAAGGAGACTGCAGATGCTGCAAGAATAGAAAGGTTATAATAGTCAGGAAATTTAACTTATCTAACATTGACTGGGACTACCATAGCCATAAGGGCTTGGATGGAGAGAAATTTGTTAATTTCTCATGCAATATGTAGCTGGCTGTACTGGAGGAATGGCAAAACCTGACCTCCTCTCGGGAAATAAGGCAGGGCACGTGATGAAAGTGTTGGTTGGGGAGCACTTTGGTACCATTTGCCATAAATCCATCTGTTTTAAAATTGCTGTGGAAAGGGATAGGCCTGGTCCACAAGTTAAAGTTCTAAAGTAGGGTAAGGTCAATTTTGATGGTATTGGACAAGAGCTTTCAAAAGTTGATTGGGGGAGGCGGTTTGTAGGCAAAGGGACGTCTGGTAAGTAGGAGGCTTTCAAAAGTGAGTTAGAGTGTTCAGCACCAGTGTTAGAGTGAAGTGCAAGGCTGGCAGGAGTAGGGAACCTTGGATAGCTCAAGTTACTCTGGTCAAGAAAAAGAAGGTTGCATGTGGCATGTAGAGGCAGCTGGCATCAAGTGAATTCCTTGAGGAGCATGGGCGATGTCAGAATATACTTAGGAGAGAAATCAGGAGGGCTAAAAGCGAACACTAGAAGGCTTTGGCAGATAAAGTAAAGGAGAGTCTAAAGAGATTCTACAAGTAAGTGAAGGACAAAGGAATAACTAGGAAGAGAATGGAGCCTGTTAAAGATCAATAACGTCATCTATGGCATAGCCACAAGGTGGGTGAATTCCTAAGTGAATATTTCTCCATCAGTATTTGCAGTCAAGAAAGGCATGGATGCTAGGGAACTTGGGGAAATAAATTGTGGTGTCTTGAAGAGTGTCCACATTACAAAAGAGGAGGTGCTATAAGTCTTAAAATACATTAAGGTAGAAAAATCCCGGGATCTGATTAAGTCAGATGACAATCAGAATCTTTTTCCCAGAGTTGAAATGACTAAAACTAAAGGACATGATTTAAGGTGAGGGGGGAAAGTTCAAAGGAGATGTGAGGGGCAAGTTTTTACACAGAGAGTGGTAGGTGCCTGGAACGCACTGCCAGGGGTGGTGTTGGAGGCAGATACAATAGGGGCATGTAAGGGACTTTTAGATAAGCACATGAGTATGCAAGGAATGGAGGGATGTGTACCAAGGGCAGATAGAAGGGATTAGTTTAATTTGGTATTTGGCACAACATCATGAGCCGAGAGGCCCATTCCTGTGCTGTACAGTTCTATGCTGTATGTTCTAAGTGTATCCCAGGAATTTGTGGGAGGCTAGGGAGGATATTGTGAGGCCCCTGAGGGAGATATCTGTATTATTGACAGTGAAAGGCGAAGTGTCTGAAGATTGGAGGGTGGTTAATGTTGTACCATTATTTAAGAAAGGCAGGGAATGCCCAGGAACTACAAACTGGTAAGTCTAGCATCTGTAGTGGGTAATTTGTTAGAGGGGATTCTGACAGACAGGGTCTAATGGCATTTGCAGAAGCAAGGACTCATTTGGGATGGTTTGCATGGCTTTGTGCGTGGGAAATAGTGTGTCATGAATTTGATTGAGTTTTTTGAATCAGTAACCAAGAAAGTAGATGAGGGCAATGCAGTAGATGTTGTCTGCGTCAAATTTAGCAAGGTCTTTGACAAGGTACCACTCGGTCAATTGTTGATTAAGGTTAAATCTCATGGGATCCAGAGAGAGCTAGCCAGTTAATACAAAATTGGCTTGAAGGTAGATCACGGACGGTGGTGGTAGAGGGTTGTTTTTCAAACTGGAGCCCTGTACCAGAGGGATAGATTGTGGGTTTACTGTTATTCAACATTTATATAAATGATTTGGATGAGAATGTAGAAGTTATGGTTAATAAATTTGCAGATGACACCATGATTGGTGGTATAGTGGACAGCGAAGAAGGTTATCTGGAAGTACAGCAAAATCTTAATCAATTGGGCCAGTGGGCTGAGGAATGGCAGATGGAGTTTAATTTAGATAAATATGAGGTTTTGCATTTTGGTGGATCAAACCATGGCTGGACTCACACAGTTAATGGTAGGGGCCTGGGGAGAACAAAGAGATCTAGGGGTACAGGGTTCGCAGTTCCTTGAAAGTGAAGTCACACGTAGACAGGGTGGTGAAGAAGGCTTTCAGCATGCTTGCTTCCATTGGTCAGTGCATTGAGTATAGGAGTTGGGACGTCTTGTTGCAGCTGTACAAGATGTTTTTAAGGCCACATTTGGAGTACTGCATGCATTTCTGGACGCCCCACAGTAAAAAAGAGTGCAGCAAATATTTGCTAGGATACTACCTGGACTGGAAGATTTGAGTTTTAAGGAGAGGTCATTTGGGACATTTTTTCCCTGGAGTGTAGGAGATTGAGGGTGATGCCATAGAGGTCTATCAAATCATAAGAGACGTAGATACGATAGATAGTGAAATGCTTTTCCCCATTGTAGGGGAGTCTAAAACTAGAGGGCATAGGTTTAAGGTGAAAGGTGAGAGATACAAAAGTGTCCAGAGGGACAGTCTTGTCTCATAGAAGGTGGTGCGTATAAGGAATGGGCTGCCAGAGGAAGTGGTAGAGTAGGGTACAACTACAACACTTAAAAGACTTTTGGACAGGTACATGGAGAGGAAATGTTTACAAGGATATGGTCCAGCCACAGGCAAAGGGACCAGTTCAGTTTAGGAAATCTGGTTGGCATGGTCACGTTGGACTGAAGGCTCAGTTTTCATGCTCTATGACTCTATGACTTACACTTCTCTGCATTGAGCTTTGTCTGCCTCTTATCTGGCACATCAATTTGTGTATATCCTTTTGGAGTTCTGCACTGTTCCCCCTCACAATTTATAATTGTCTCCAGTTCTGTGTCATTTGCAAATTTTGAAGTTGTCCCCTGTCTACCAAGACCCAGGTCACTAATATGAGTCAGGAAAAGCAAAGGTCCCAAACCCCAGTTTGTCCAGTCCACTACAATCTTCCCTCTTATCAGCAACTGTCTGTCATTTTATTCATCACTTCCTGTCACTCAGCCAATTCCATATTGTTGTTGCTACTGTCCTTTTTCTCCATGAGGCATCATTTTTATCACCACCCTGCTGTGATATGTTAGATTATTTGAAAGACAATGTACATCACATCAACGGCATTGACCTGATCAACCCTTACTGTCATTTTCTGCCTTTCACTTTTCAGGGAATATATCAGGTCTGACCTGCCTCCTCTTTGAAGGGAGCCTATTGTTCCACTACTGCTGTTTTCTAGCCAACCTTAGCCTTGAATTTCCTTGATGCTGATTAATTCTTACCACAGTGAAGGTAGCTTAATCAAGCATTATTCTAACTCTGCACTGTACTTTGTTCTTTTCTGTAGTCGATCTAAATCTTATTTTTTAAAATTCTTTCATGAGATTAGGGCATCACTGGCTAATTGACCAGAGGGCAGTTAAAAGTCAACCACACAGAACAGCAGGTTTCCTTTTCTAAAGGACATTAGTGAATCAGATCAGCTTTTCCTGCCAATTGCAATGCTTTTGCAGTTATCATTATTCATTTATTTCCAGATTATTACTGATTTAAATTCCTCTATCTGCCATGGTGGGAATGTGAAGACACACACATCCCCACATCATTACCCAGGCCCCTGGATTGATAGTCTTGTGACAGTACCACTAGGCTATCGCCTAGCCTTGTGTGGAACATCCTCCTACTAACACTTGGCCTACTTAGTCTACCTCTTACAAGCCCCGGGTCTGTCAATGTTTCCTTTCTTGTTGTACTCAACACAAAGTGCTGTCAAAAATTCTCCTGAACACACTCTGGGAACTCTTTCCCCTCTCTGCCCTTTAATACCGCTACTGTCCTGGTCTAAATTCAGATTAATAAAGCCCCCAATAGAACCACCCTGTAATTTTTGCTTGCAAGCTGTTCCTCTTTGACCTGCCCAGCAGTTGGTGGCCCACAGTCTACGCCAATCAATGGAATTGCATCTCTTTGGTTCCTGAACCTGTATCAAATCCACTCTGTCCTTGACCCTGCTGGCACATGAGGAGGCATTGGCCTAGTGGTATTATTGCTGGACTGTTAATCCAGAGACCCAGGTAATGTTCTGGGGACCTGGGTTTGAATCCCACCATGGCAGATGGTGGAATTTGAATTCAATATCTGGAATTAAGAATCTAATGATGACTGTGAATGCATTGTCAATTGTCAGAAAAGCCCATCTGGTTCATTAATGTCCTTTAGGGAAGGAAACTGCCATCCTTACCTAGTCTAGCCTACATGTGACTCCAAACCCACAACAATGTGGGTGACTCTTAACTGCCCTCTGGACAATTAGGGATGGGCAATAAATGCTGACCTAGCCAGCAACATGCTCATCCTGTAAACAAATAAAGAAAAAAAAATCTTCTTTCTCCACCTCTGCAATATTCTCTTAATCAATATTACCACCTTTTTTCTCCTTTTTCCTATCTTTTCTGATAATCTTGCATCAAGCATTATTTAACATCTCACACTGCACTTCTGTGAGCATGGTCCCTTGTTAGAGCCACAAGATTATTTTTCCACATAGCAATCTGTATCTGTAACTCGCTAATCTTATTTATCATACACCATGCATTCACATACATGCACAGTACTCTGATTTAAACTTTATTACTTTCTTCCTCCTTCCTTACTCTGACTGACCTGTTAAGTTACTGCTCCTTATTCCAGTGGCATCTATCCCCTCTCAATGTTGTGTGCACATTCCCATTCCTCTCTTATATTCTCTCCCGTTTGCCACATTCCTGCCAAGTTAGTTTAAGCCATGCCCAGTAACACTGGCAAAGCACTCCACAGGAACTCAGTGCCATCTGCATTTAGTACAACCTATCTGGCCTGTAAGGTCCCATCATTACCAGAGAAGCTGACGTCCTGTCTCCTGTACCATCTACCAAGTCGCCATATATTTATCTGCTTTAACGTCCTGTTTCTGTGTGACACTCCGATAATATGGCGATTATGATTTTGGCGCCCTGCTTCCTAATTTCCTACCTAGTTTCCTAGGAACATAGAACACAGGAAAATAAGAACAGGAGTAGGCCATTCAGCCTATCAAACTGCTCCGTCATTTAATATGATCATGGCTAATCAAACACTTCAATGCCTTTTAGCCAGACTATCCCCATAACCCTTCATATTGATAATCAGAAATTTGTCGACCTCTAAGAATCACAGACCTCTGAGTAAGATTATTTCTCCTAATGTTAGACTTCAGTGGCATCTCTCTTATTTTCAAATTGTACCCCCTGGCTGTAGACTCCCCAACTAGGGGAAACATCTTACTTGAATCTACTCAGTTTATCCCTTCAAAGAATTTTATAATTTTCAATGAGATCACTTCTCACTCTTAAAAACTCTAAGGTATACAGGCCCAGTTTACCCAATCTGTCTTCAGAGGAAAGTCCCAACATCCTGGTGAACAAGTCTTTCTGCACACTCTCTATGGCAATAATATTTTTCCTGAGATAAGGAGACCAAAACTGTAAACAGTATTCCAGTTACTGTCTAACCAAGTTTGTATGCGATTAAAGCACGACTGCATTACTGTACTCAAATCCTCTTCTAATGGCTGCTTCTCCTGTATTTCAGCCTGTAGTGACTCAATGACTGGGTTACCCAAGTCTCTTTGGACAGTGGAACAGGAGAAGGCCATTCAGCCTGTCATAGAGACAGAATCCCATAGGTATACAGGTGCAGCAGGCAGTGAAGAAAGCGAATGGTATGTTGTTCTTCATAGCAAGAGGATTTGAGTCCAGGTGCACGGATGCCTTACTGCATATGTACAGGGCCTTGGTGAGACCACCCATGGAGCATTGTGTGCAGTTTTGGTTCCTTTATCTGAGGAAGGATGTTCTGGCTATGGAAGGGTTACAGTGAAGGTTTCCCAGACTGATTCCTGGGATGACAGGACTGAAGTATGAAGACAGACTAGATTGGTTAGGGCTATATTCACTAGCATTAAAAGAACAAGGAGCGGATCTCACAGAAACCTTTAAAGTTTTAACAGACTTTGACAGGGTAGAGGCATGTTCCGAATAATTGGAGAGTCCAGAACCAAGGATTATCATTTAAAGATTACAGGGTAGACGTTTTAGGACCATGCTGAGCCTGTGGAATTCTCTGCCACAGGAAACTATTGAGGACAAACATTGAAGACTTACAAGAAAAAGACATGATTCTTAAAACTAAAGGGATCAAAGCATATTGAAAGAAATAGGGATCCATGATCATGCTGAATGGTGGAACAGGCTTGAAGGCCCAAGTAGCCTACACCTGCTCCTAAATCCTATGTTTCTATGTAACAGTCCTGTTATTCTCTAATTCCTCCAATACAGAGGACAAAACAAAACACAATACACCAGGTAAGAACTCATCAAGGCTCTATATAACTGCAGCAAGACCTCTTTACTCTTGGACTGAAATCTCCTTGTGATGGAGGCCAGCATATCATTAACCTTCCTTACTGCTTGCTGCCCCTGCATGCTAACTTTTATTGGCTCATGGATAAGGTCATCAGGTCCCTTTGGACATCAGCACGTCAACCTCTTCCCATTTAACAAAGATTCAGCCTTCCATTTTGTTAAGCAATTTGAATAACAGTACACATATTCACAGTGTGTTCATGTGCCTGTTCTTACTCAGCCATTTTAAGTTTGCTTGCACCTTCCTCACAACTTGCAAGGACCCCACAAATGAAAGCCTGCCCTCCTAAGAATGATCCATTTATTCCAACTCTGTTAACCATTCTTCAATATGTGCCAGTATATTACACCCAGTCCCATGGGCTCTAAATTTGTTTCTTAACTTTGTCTGTAGGACTTTATTGAAAACGTTGTGAAAATCCATGTACACCACATCGATTGCTTCACTTTTATCTAAACTACAACTATGGCCCTCAAAAAAAAAAGCTCCAGCAGGTTTGTCAAACGTGTTTTGCCTTTCAGAAATCCATGAGTACATCAATAAAGGTGCTGTCATGATGGCATCAGCCTCACGATGTGCAGGGATTCACGTTCTGAAACCCAGAATTCCAGGGGGCTGTAACTAGCAATGTATCCTGGACACAGGGAAAGACCTGGAGTTCCATCTGAATACAATATTCACACTGTTGAGGTTGGGTTAGCCCTTCCAATTCTTTATTTATTAGTTAAACTTTCTACTAGTGATAAACCTTCCTACTATGAGTAAACCTTCCTAATACTGGTAAATCTCACTTATACTGAGAACACCTTCATGTCAGTAATAAGCCCAACGTAAAATAATCACGTTGTGGACAGTGTGGAGGGCTGTTCTAGGTTACAAGGGAACATTGATAGGATGCAGAGCTGGGCTGAGAAGTGGCAGATGGAGTTTAACCCTGAAAAGTGTGAGGTGATTCATTTTGGAAGGACAAACTTGAAAGCAGAATACAGGGTTAATGGAAAGATTCTTGGCAGTGTGGAGGAGCAGAGGGATCTTGGGGTTCATGTTCACAGTTCCCTGAAAGCTGCCACCCAGGTGGATAGAGTTGTTAAGAAGGCGTGTGGTGTGTTAGCTTTCATTAACAGAGGGATTGAGTTCAAGAGCCGTGAAGTTACGCTCCAGCTATACAAAAGCCTGGTTCAGCCACATCTGGAGTATTGTGTCCAGTTCTGGTCACCTCATTACAGGAAAGATGTGGAAGCATTGGAAAAGGTGCAGAGGAGATTTACCAGGATGTTGCCTGGATTGGAGGGAAGGTCCTACAAGGAAAGGTTGAGAGAGCTAGGACTTTTCTCTTTAGAATGATGAAGGATGAGAGGTGACTTTATAGAGGTGTACAAAATGATCAGAGGTATAGATAGAGTAGAGAGCCAGAGACTTTTTCCTAGGGTGCAGGTAGCTATTATGAGGGGACATAGTTTTAAAGTGAGTGGAGGTAGATATCGGGGAGACGTCAGAGGTAGGTTCTTTACTCAGAGAGTGGTAGGGGCTTGGAATGCATTGCCGAAGAGGGTAGTGGAGTCGGCCTCATTAGGGGCATTTTCGCGGCTATTAGATAGGCATATGGATGATAGTATAAGGTAGCGGTGGAGGTTAGATAGCCCTTAGGTTTAGGGTAAAAGTTCGGCACAACATCGTGGGCCGAAGGGCCTGTACTGTGCTGTACTGTTCTATGTTCTTAGTTCTAAATGATACTCAACATTTGTTCACTTGTTACTCATTATCACGGTTTCCTATTTTATTGATCTGATCTGCAAGTTGCTTCAGTAAATAGGAAATACTCACCAGCCGATCATCAGCTTTAATTGAATGTCGCAGCACCATTTTCTTACCAAATTTCTGTTCTGAATTCAGACTCAAAAATCTTCTCTTTCCTGTCTCCCTGCTTTTTATGGCAATTCCCTCTACCTAAAGATTGGCAAACAGGTCAATGTCAAGTCTTTTATCCTGCCAATGTACACTGGTGTCAGACAGTAAGAAATGGAGAGATTCCTGGTCAGCTGTGCAATGCAAAGAAATTGTGAGCCTCAGTTAACATAATTCATAGCACCATGGTGAAGTCTTCTTTGCCATCACAGAACTCTTCACTAACAGAAAGCAAAAATTGGGGATAAATGGGTGTTTTTCTGGTTGGCGCGATCAGTGGCTTGTGGAGTGCCTCAGGGATCAGTATTGGGATCACAATTATTTGCAATTTACATAGACAGTTTGGAGTTGGGGACCATTTGTTGTGTGTCAATGTTGGCAGATGACATGAAGATGAGTGGTTGAGCAAAGTGTGCAGAGGACAGTGAAAGTCTGCTGAGGGATGTAGTTAGGTTAAGTGAGTGAGCAAGGGTCTAGCAGATGGAGTAGAATATTGGTAAGTGTGAGGTCATCCATTTTGGTAGGAATAACAGCAAAATGAACTATTATTTAAATGGTGAAAAATTGCAGCACGCTGCTGTGCAGAGGAACTGGGGTGTCCTTGTGCAGGATTCACAAAATTTTGGTTTGCAGGTGCAGCAGGTAATTAAGAAGGCAAATGGAATATTGTCCTTCATTGCTAGAGGGATGGAGTTTAAAAACAGGGACATATAAAGTTATATAAAGACTTAACATATAAAGTTATGAAAGGAATAGATAAGATAGAAGCAAGGAGGTTGTTTCCACTGGCAGGTGAAACTAGAACTAATGGAGCATAGCCTTGAATAAGGGGGAGCAGATTTACGACTGAGTTGAGGATGAACTTCTTCACCCAAAGGAATGTGAATCTATGGAATTCCCTGCCCAGCAAAGCAGTTGAGGCTACCTCATTGAATGTTTTTAAGGCAAAGACAGAAAGATTTTTGAACAATTAAGGAATTAAGGGTTATGGCGAGCGGGTGGGCAAGCGGAGCTGAATCCATGAAAAGAACAACCATGATCTTATTGACTGGCGGAGCAGACTTGAGAGGCCAGATGGTCTACTCCAGATCCTATTTATTTATGTTCTTATGTTCTTATTACAACATGCTTTAGCAATTTGGATCTGGGAAACGAATGTGAATAATTGATACCTCCCCAGCTTATGCTTGAACTTTGAAGTATTTATGAAATGTCTTGAGACAAACCGGAAACTCCCTGACAGAAACCAAGTAGCCATTTTAATCCTAGAAGTGAATAGTCTTTACCACGAGATGATGATGTACAAGAAGAACATGGCCATTCAGCCCATCAAGTTTGCTCTGCCAATCAATGCGATCATGGCGAATAGGATCATCCTGAACTCCATTTTTATGCCTTTTCCCCGTAGCTCTCAATTCCCTTCCTGATTAAACATCTCTCTGTCTCAGCCTTGAATATCCTGAATGACCTAGCATTGACAACCTTCTGCGGTAAAGAATTCCACAGAATCACTCCCCAAACAGTGAAGAAATTCCTCCTCATCTCTGACCCCTTATTCTGAGATGATACCCCTCTGGTCCTAGACCCTCCCACAAGGACAAAAAGCCTCTCCACATCTCCCCTACAAGACCCCTAAGAATCTTGTACGTTTCAATAAGATCACCTTTCATTCTTCTTAAAAACTAAAAGAATGGTTTACAGCAACTCTGCAGATGCTGTAAATCAGAAATAAAAACAGAAATTGCTGTAAAAGCTCAGCAGGCCTGGCAGCATCTGTGAAGAGAAATCAGAGTTAACATTCCGGGTTCAGTGACGCTTCCTCAAAACTGTTAACTCTGATTTCTCTTCACAGATGCTACCAGACCTGCTGAGTTTTTCCAGCAATTTCTGTTTTTGTTTCTTAATTCCAATGAGTGCAAGCCCAACCTACTCAATCTCTCCTCATACAATTGTTCCTCCATCCCCAGGGTCAGTCTCATGAACCTTTTCTGTAGTACTTCCAATGCCAGTTTATCTTTCCTTAGATAGAGGACCCAAAACTGTTCACAGTATCCCAACTGTGGTCTGGCTCGTGTCTTGTCTAGTTTAAAAAAAAAACCCTATATTTAAATTCCATAGCACCATCCCAGCAACACATTAGAAATCTTTAAACTGTAATTACCAAGGTATGTTTAAATTGCACTTTCTTCAGTGTTAACAAACATTTTCATTTCTCTACATTCAAAATTCTGTTTCAAAAACAAAAATAATCAGTGATTATACCTGTGTATCTGTACATGTTCATCACCTTTTTATATGTGCATGTGTGTGCTTATGTATGTGTGTGTTTCTGTACATGAGTGCATGTGTGTGTCAATGTGCCTGTTTGTGTATTTGTGTACATGTTTGTGTCTGTGTATGTGTTTGTGGCAGCATGTGTATCAGTAAGTTGTGTGCCTGTGTGTCAGTCTGCGTTTATATGTCTCTGTGTGTATGTGTGTGTCAGCATGTGTATCTGTAAGTGTGTACATGTGTGTGTGTGTGTGTGTGTGTGTGTGTGTGTGTGTGTGTGTGTGTGTG
>JAHRHZ010000213.1:526636-546682 GCA_024137785.1 Ginglymostoma cirratum | reverse complement strand
GTGTGTGTGTGTGTGTGTGTGTGTGTGTGTGTGTGTGTGTGTGTGTGAATGTGGAGTTATTGGGAATTAATCCTGGCATCCTCAGCCAATCCCACTTACGTTATGATCCCAGCCAGCCGAGTGTCTCCATTTATCAGTAATATGTTCTGCTTTTGTTCTTGTTGCTACAGGTATCGCTGTCATATGCCCCCTGCAATCTCTCGCAGTCAACATTAACATTGACGGATGATGCTAATTGAACTAACCAGGGTGAGGAACCAGGAGTTAAACCAACAAGGCAGTTTCCGTCTGTCCCCAAGTCTCACGATCATGCAAACTGCTGATTATGGTCTAACTGTATTGCTGAGAATGTAGCACCACATCAGGGGGCTCACTGCCCTGTATTAGCTGCCAGAGGAATTCATAGGGTGGATGAACTGCTAAAATGAGGATTGTTGGGCAGCTCCTGTTAGACTGTGGCAGTCACACAGCGGCTTTGAGGTGGAAATATGAAGAGGAGCTGAATCCTGCAAAACCGGGGAGTTTCTCCCGTTACAGTGATGACACAGGTGTCAGTATGATTAGAGGAAGCTTGTTGTTCCAGTGTTATCTATAAAACCATGTATTTATCTGTATTAAAACCATCTGCCAGCAGTGTCCCCATCTACAAGTGCTTGAATCCATTTTAGATATGCATGTCCGATTCCAACGTAATTGAGCATGGATGTGGGATATTTGAACACCTGGAAATTCTGGATACATGAGCAAACTGGCTCATGACAGATATGCACTGCCAGTAGAAATGTCCAGCTCTTTACAAGGCCCACACTGTATTGTCACCAGGGCTAGAGTCACCTCACTTCCTTTCGTAATCTCCTGTCTTGTGAACCAGAGATGGAGAGATTCACTTTTCTAGCCACTCAGTTGTACCAAATCACAGCACAGTCTCAGAAACAGAATGAAAGCAGAATGGGCACATGGCATCAGCCTAAGCACCAGAAAAGCCTGCATCAAATACAGCAGTTAACCCTGTACAGCCCTGTACAATCTTCCTGAATAATATTTGGGGGTTTATGTTAAAATTGGGAGAGCTATTTCACAGACTAGTCAAGCAACAACCTGGCCCAGTTGTAGTCACAGAATCACAGTTTTCACACAAAGTCGTAGATACTACTACCAGTCAGGGGGTGAGGTGTCTTGGGAATCCTAAACATTGACTCCAGACCCCATGAAGTCTCATGGCATCAGGTTAAACATGGGCAAGGAAACCTCCTGCTGATTACCATCCTCCCTCAGCTAATGAATCAGTACTCCTCTATGTTGCACAACACTTGGAGGAAACAGTGAGGTTGGCAAGGGTGCAAAATATACTCTGGGTGGAGAATTTCAATGTCCACCACAAAGAGAGGCTCAGCAGCAGCACCACAGATCAAGCTGGTTGGATCCTAAAGGACATAGCTGCCAGACTGAGTCTGCGGCAAGGGATGGGGGGAAAACATAGTTGACCTCATCCTCATCAATCTGCTGGCTGCAGATACATCTGTCCATAACAATACCATCCTTGCAGAGACTTCCACAAGAGAACATTGTGTTTAAAGATACAAAACTGAGAATCACCAGGAAATCCCGAGTGTGACAGGACGCTCCACAAGAGTCATACAATGGACAATGCCAAGGGCTTTTCTAAGGTTTTGTCCGAAACACACAAACATGACAATGTCGCCCAGGAAGCTTGCTGCAATGTTACAGATGACGGACCTCAGCTGAAGAGAACACATAGTCAACTTAACAAATCACGCGGACTTTGTGACTTTCACTTTCCTGCCTTTTCACTGTAACACTTTGGTACCAAACAAAAGCTGGAGAAACTCAGGAAGTCTGGCGATGTCTGTCAGGAGAGAAGCAAAGTTAATTTTTCAAGTCCAGTATGACTGTTCAGAGGAAGGGTCACTGGATTCAAAACATAAGTTCTGTTTCTCTCCCCACAGATGCTGCTAGACCTCCTGAGTTTCTCCAGCAATTTCTGTTTTTGCTTCAGATTTCCAACGTCCACAAGCTTTACCATTGACTGATTAACTCTGACTGATTGAAATTCTGTCTGTCTCAGCCTTAAGTGTACCTAATAACCCAGTCTCGATAGCCCTCTGCAATAAAGAATTCCTCAGACTCAGTCCCGTCAGAGAGAAGATGGATCCCGACCTGAAACGTTGACTTTCCTGCTCCTCTGGATCTGCCTTACCTGCTGTATTCCTCCAGCTCCACATGTCTTGACTCTGACTCCAG
This sequence comes from Ginglymostoma cirratum, assembly GCA_024137785.1. Classification (NCBI taxonomy): domain Eukaryota; kingdom Metazoa; phylum Chordata; class Chondrichthyes; order Orectolobiformes; family Ginglymostomatidae; genus Ginglymostoma; species Ginglymostoma cirratum. Next base: position 544,420 of record JAHRHZ010000213.1, on the reverse strand, counting down.
TATCTGCAGTTCTTGCTATCTCAGAAGAAATTCCTCCTTTCCTCTGTTTAAATGAGTGACCCCTTATTCTAAGATGGTACCTAGACTCTCCTATACAGGGGAAACAACGTCTCTACAGCTCCCCTGTAAAGTCATCCCTAAGAGAACAGTCCCAACTTTTCAATCTATCCCCATCACTAAAGTTTCTCATCTTTGGAACCATTCTTGTAAATCGCATCTGCCCTCTCTCCAGTGTGAGAAGAAAGCTGAGAGGGAGATCTGATAGAGGTTTTCAAAATCCTGAGCAGAGGCTGGACAGTGTAGAGAAGCAGAAGCTGTTCCACTCAAAAAAGGAACAAGAACGAGAAGGGCATAGATTTAAAGTGATGTTCAAACAAAGTGAGGGTGAAGTGAGGGAAGACTTTCTCACCCAGTGGGTAGTGATGGTGTGGAATGTATTGCCTGGAAACATGGGGGAGGCAGGTTCAATGGAGGCATTCCAGAGAGACATTGGATGGGTATTTGGATAGAAATAGGGGGCAGGGTTAGTGGGAACACAAAACCATAAGACTATAAGACATAGGAGGAGAAATTAGACCTTTCAGCCCATTGAATCTGCTCTGCCATTCAATCATGGCTGATACATTTTTCAACACCATTCTCCCGCTTTCTCCCCTTAACCTTTGATCCCCTTGACAATCAAGAACCTATCTATCTCTGTCTTAAATATACTCAGTGACCTGGCCTCCACCGCTTCCTATGACAATGAATTCCACAGATTCACTACTCTCTGGTTGAAGAAGTTTCTCCTTATCTCCATTCTAAAGAGTCATCCCTTTACTCTAAGGCCATGCTCTCAGGTCCTAGTCTCTCCTACCAATGGAAACAATATCCACTCTGTCCAGGTCATTCAGTATTCTGCAAGTTTCAATTAGGTCCCACTCATCCCTCTAAACTCCATCAAGTATAGAGCCAGAGTCCTCAAACATATGTCATACATTAAGTCTTTCATTACTGGGATCATTCTTGTGAACCTCCTCTAGACCCGCTCCAGGGCCAGAATATCCTTCCTGAGGTATGGGAACCAAAATTGCTCATAATACTCTAAATGTGGTCTGACCAAAGCTTTATAAAGCCTCAGAAGTACATCCCTGTCTTTATATTCTAGTCCTCGTGAAATAAATACTAACATTGTATTTGCCTTCCTAACTGCTGACTCAATCTGCAAGTTTACCTTAATAGAAACCTGGACTAGGCCTTCCAAGTCCCTTTGCACTTCAGATTTCTGAACTTTCTTCCCATTTAGAAAATAGTCTATGCTTCTATTCTTCCTACAAAAGTGCATGACATCACACTTTCCCATGATGTATTCCATCTGCCACATTTTTGCCCAGTCTCCTAACCAGTCCAAATCTTTCTGCAGTTTCTCTGCCTCGTCAATACCCTCTGTACCTGCAACTATTTTTGTATCATCTGCAAACTTAGCAAGAACACCTTCAGTTCCTTCATCTAGATCATTAATATATAAAGTAAAAAGTTGTGGTCCCAACACTGACCCTTGTGGAACAGCACTAGTCACTGGCTTCCATCCTGAGAAAGACCCTTTTATCCCCACTCTCTGCTTCCTGCCAGACAGCCAACCTTCTATCCATGCTAGCACCTTGTCTCTAACACCATGGGCCCTTATCTTAATCAGCAGCCTCCTGTATGGCACCTTGTCAAAGGCATTCTGGAAGTCCAGATACATAACATCCATTGGCTGTCCATGGTCTAACCTGCCAATTACCCTCTCAAAGAATTCTAATGGATTTGTCAGGCCTGACCTCCCTTTGATGAAACCATGATGACTTTGCCTATTTTATCATGCATTTCCAAGTATTCAGAAATCTCATCCTTCACAATGCATTCTAAAATCTTACCAATGGCTGAGGTCAGGCTAACCAGCCTGTTATCTCCCATCTTTTGCCTTCCTTCTTAAATGCGTTGAGGGGTGGGAGTGGCGGGTTGCATTATTGACTTTCCAGTCCCCTCAGACCCTCCCTGGCTCCACTGATTCCTGAAAGATCACTGTTGATGCCTCCACTATCTCTTCAGCTATTTCCTTCAGAACTCTGTGATCTAGTCCAGGATATTTATCCACCTTCAGCCCTTTCAGTTTTTCTAGCACCTTCTGCTTGGTGATGGCCACTATACTCACCTCAGCCACCACCCATCCCCCCTACCCCCGACTCTCTTGAATTGTTGGGATATTACTTGTGTATTCCACCGTGAAGACTGACACAAAGTACTTGTTCAGTTCCCAATCATGACTTCTCCAGCATCATTTTCCAGCAGCCCAATGTCCACTTTTGCCTCTGTTTTGCCCTTTATATGTCTAAATCAACTCTTGCAATCTTCTTTGATATTACTGGCTAGCTTACACTCATATTTAATCTTCTGCCTCCTTATTTCTTTTTTTAGTTGTCCTCTGTTGATCTTTGTAGGCTTCCCACTGCTCTTCACCACATTACATGCTTTGTCTTTTGCTTCTTTGCTGTCCCTGACTTCGCTTGTCAGCCATGGTTGCCTCATCCTCCCTTTAGAATGCTTCTTTTTCCGAGGGATGAATTTTTGCTATGTCACCCAAATTACTCCCAAAAGCTCCTGCCATTGCTTTTCCACTGTCTTTCCTGCTGGGCTCCTCTCCCCAGTCAGTTTAGGCCAGCTCCTCCCTCATGCCTCTATAGTTGCCTTATTCAACTGTAATACCGTTAATATCTGATTTCAACTTCTCCCTCTCAAATTACGGAGTAATTTCTATCATATTATGGTCACTGTCTTCTAAGGGTTCCTTCACCTTAAGCTCCCTTATCAAGTCTGCAACTTTACACATCACTAAATTCAGTATTGCCTGTTCCCTAGTGGGGGCCTAGCAATAAGCTGCTCTAAAGAGACATCTCATAGACATTCCACAAATTCCTTTTCTCACAATCCACTACCAACCTGATTTTCCTATTCCACCTGCATATTGAAATCCCCTATGATCACTGTAACCTTGTCTTTCTTACATGCCTTTTCTATCTCCTGGTGTATTTGGTGCCCCAAATCCTGACTACTGTTTGGAGGCCTGTACATAACTCTCGTTATATCTTTTTTTACCTTTGCAGTTCCTTAACTCTACCTACATAGATTCTACATCATCTGACCCTACTTTGTGTCTTGCAATTGATTTAATTTCATTTCTTACTCAATAGGCAACTCCACCCTCTCTGCCTTCCTGCCTGCCTTTTTGATAGGATGCATATCCTCGGATATTTAACTCCCAATCCTGATCCCTTTGCAGTCATGTCTCCATGATGGCAACCACACCTTATCTGCCAATTTTAGTCTGTGCCACAAGCTCCTTTACCTCGTTTCGTAAGTTGCATGTATTCAGATACAACACCTTCAGTCCTGTATAGAACATAGAACAGTACAGCGCAGTACAGGCCCTTTGGCCCACGATGTTGTGCTGAACTTTTACCCTAAACCTAGGGTCTATCTAACCTCCACCACTACTTTATACTGTCATCCATATGCCTATCTAATAGCCACTTAAATGCCCCTAATGAGACCAACTCCACTACCATCTCTGGCAATGCATTCCACACCCCTAACCACTCTCGGAGTAAAGAACCTACCTCTGAAGTCTCCCGGATATCTACCTCCTTTCACTTTAAAACTATGTCCCCTCGTAAAAGCTACCTTCACCCTAGGAAAAAGTCTCTGGCTGTCTACTCTATCTATACCTCTGATCATTTTGTACACCTCTATAAAGTCACCTCTCATCCTTCGTCTTTCTAAAGAGAATAGCCCTAGCTGTCTCAACCTTTCCTTGTAAGACCTTCCCTCCATTCCAGGTAACATCCTGGTAAATCTCCTCTGTACCTTTTCCAACGCTTCCACATCTTTCCTGTAATGAGGTGACCAGAACTGGACACAATACTCCAGATGTGACTGAACCAGGCTTTTGTATAGCTGGAGCATAACTTCACGGCTCTTGAACTCAATCCCTATATTAATGAAAGCTAACACACCATACGCCTTCTTAACAACTCTATCCACTTGGGTGGCAGCTCTCAGGGAACTGCGAACATGAACCCCAAGATCCCTCTGCTCCCCCACTGCCAACAATCTTTCCATTAACCCTGTATTCTGCTTTCAAGTTTGTTCTTCCAAAATGAATCACCTCACACTTTTCAGGGTTAAACTCCATCTGCCACTTCTCAGCCCAGCTCTGCATCCTATCAATGTCCCTATTTAACCTAGAACAGCCTTCCGCACTGTCCACAACTTGACCCATCTTCGTATCATCCGCGAACTTGCTAATCCATCCTTCCACTCCTTCATCCAAATCATTTACAAAAATCACAAATACAAGAGGAGCCAGAACAGATCCTTGTGGTGCACCACTCGTAACTGAGTACCATGTTGAATATCTTCCATTCACTACCACCCTTTGTCTTCTAAGGATCAGCCAATTCTGAATCCAGAATTTATCATATCTCTTCTCGTTGTCATTTGTTTATCCAGTGTGCTTGAAGTTATGTTCCTAACCCTTTCCAAACACCCTAGCCTATTTTGTGTTTGTGCTGGAGACGTTATTAACGTCTCCTGATTTCTCCTTTCTTTTCATTCTTTTCATATTTTTCCATGCATTTGAATCTACCCCCATAGTTGCTAACCTGCTGCTTTGTTTCCCATTGGCCATTATACTTGTCGGCGTTTTACAGAAAGAGATAGACTGACAGAGGAAAGTTGACAGACAGGTGGAAAAAGAGATAGACCCAGACAAAGGCAGAGAGAGATAGACAGATAGAAAGGGATTGAGAGGGACAGACCCAGAAGGGAGAGGTGATAGTCTAGTGGTATTATTGCTGTACTGTCAATCCAGAGACCCAGATAATATTCTGGGGTCCCAGGTTCAAATGGCAGATGGTGGAAGTTGAATTTGAATTTGAATTCAATAACCATCTGGAATTAAGAATCTGATGATGACCGTGAATCCACTGTTGATTGTTGGAAAAACCCATCTGGGTTACTAATGTCCTTTAGGGAAGGAAACTTCCATCCTTACCTGGTCTGGCCTACATGTGATTCCAGACCCACAGCACTCTTAACTGCCCTCTGGGCAATTAGGGATAAGCAATAAGTGCCTAGCCAATGACACCCTCATCCCATGAATGAATAAAGAAGAAAGAGGGAGAGACTGAAACAGTGAGCATGACAGAGACACAGACAGAAGTAGACAGGTAGACTGACATGGACGGAGAGAAAGAAAAAGACAGAGGGAGAGAGAGAGAGAGACACCAGGTCTGATGAAGCAGTTCACGTTCAAATGCAACAAGATCTGGACAATATCGAGGCTTGGGCCAACAAGTGGCAAGTGACTACACAAATGCCAGGCTATGACCATCACCAATAAGAGACAATCTAACCATTGTCCCTTGACATTCAATGGTGTTACCATCACTGAATCCCCCATTGTCAACACTCTGGGGGGTTATCATTGACCAGAAATTCAGTTGGACTCACCACATAAACACAGTGGCTACAAGAGCAGGTCAGAAGTTAAGAATACTGCAGAGTGTAACTCACCTCCTGACTCCCCAAAGCCTGACCACCATCTACAAGGTACAAGTCAAGAGTGTGATGTAATATTCCCCACTTGCCCTGGATGAGTGCAGCCCCAGCAACACTCAAGAAGCTTGACGCCATCCAAGATAAAGCAGCCGCTTGATTGGCACTACATCCACAAGCTTTCACTCCTGCCACCAACGATGCTCAGTAGCAGCAGTGTATACAAGACGCACTGCAGAAAATCACCAAGTATTGTCAGACAGCACCTTCCAAACGTGTTACGACTTCCATCTAGAAGGACATGGCCAGCAGATACATGGGAAAACAACACCTCCAAGTTCCCCGTCAAGCCAGGCACCATCCTGACTTGGAAATATATCACAGTTCCTTCACTGAGAAATAGATAGACAGAGATAGAAAGAAAGAGAGAGAGAGAGAGAGAAGTGGAAGCAGACTATGAGAGACTGGGATGAAGAGAGTACATGTGAGAAATAGGGACAAATAGAGAGAGCGTGAGAAATTAGCTGCCATTTCCACTTCCTCCAGTAGGATGGCACCACTAATCACAAATTCCCCCCCTTCCTTGTCAGCCTTCTGCAGGGACTCTTCCTGCTGGGACACCTTGGTCCACTCTTCCTTCACTCCCAACGCAGCCCCACACCCCCACAGCACCTTTCCTTACAACCACAGAGACCTGCCCTTTTCCTTCCTCCCTCCTCAGTATCCAAGGGCCCAAACACACCTTCAATCAATGTAGTCTACTGCATTCGTGTGGGAATCAAGGCAATCAGGGGACTGGGGGAGGTGGGAATGTGGGATTTTGAAAATAAGCAGGCACCCAGGACCTCATTGAAAGGAGAAGCAGGTTCAAGGGGCTGAATAGACTCTTCCTGCTCAGAATGAGGCATGAAGGTTAGATGGAGAGAGGGCCAATCCCTGAGGGAGGAGATAGATAAGGAGACGAGGAGGTATCCGAAGAAGGGCAAGCTGATCCCACACCAACTTTCCAATGGGAATTGAGAAGGTCTTTAAAGGGAAAAGATTTGCAGGTCCAAGGGAAAAAGGAATGGGGTGAAGTACGGGATTAATTCGATGGTGTAAAGAGCCATAAAAGGCACAATGGATATAATGGCCTTGATATAACAAATCCAATCCAATCTTTGTTCCACTTCCATTCAGTGAGTGTCTCAGCTTGTAAAAGTCCTGGGAGTTCACAGCAGTGAAACAGTTACCGACAAGGTATGGGCAGGTCTGAAGATATTTGGTTCTATTGGGAATTAATTGGGATGATGTTGTAAGACTGAATGTGTCCTCAGGCAGAGGGTTTTGTAGAACTATGGAGAAAACAAATCAGGAATTCTCAAGGAAAGGTACATTACTAACAATTTACAGATTGAGGAAGTCTGAACCAAACAACACACTCAGTAAAGCCTGGATTAACATTGTGAGGGTGTTTTCCAAATCCCATTCACTGTCTGCACACTGTCAGATATCAGTCATATCCAGGTCACTCCCATTATGTTCTGCCTGGGGTTTGAAAAACTGCATTGTGACAGATCACTTTTGTACAAACAAGACAGCATCTTTATAAAGGGTTCCCAGTGGAAATATGAGTCCAAACATTCCATTAACAAGGCAGGAACCAACTTCCTCAGAGATATTTCCCGATCTCCAATTGATGATAGAGGTGTGAAATGAATGTTTTGTATCTGCCTTTATTAAAGATGAGGCTTCAGTCCAGACCATGGGGACGGAGGAGAAAGCTCTGTCACTAGAAAGGCTTGGAATTAATATAAAATTCTTGGATAGATTGTTAGCTCCTCAGACAGCGCCTTCCAAACCCACGGCCACTTCCACCTAGAAGGACAAAGACAGCAGATACATGGGAACACCAGCCCCCTGCAAGTTCCCCTCCGAGCCACTCCCCATCCTGACTTGGAAATATATCGCTGTTCCTTCAATGTCGCTGGGTCAAAATCCTGGAACACCCACTTAGGGCATTGAGGGTCTTCCTACAGCACATGCGCTACAGCAGTTCAAGAAGGCAGCTCACCATCACTTTTTCAAGGGGGTAATTAGGATAAATGATGGACCCAGCCAGGATACCCACATCCTACAAATGAATAAAAAATAGTCATTGGTGAACATTCCCACTTCTGACCTTAATGGAGGGAAGGTCATGGATGAAGCAGCTGAAAATGATTGGATCCTGGAGAACTCAGGGAAAAATGTACCGTTACACAAACACATACTGCATATTCACCTTAAGAGAATCTCCGTTTCTGCCCACACCACCAGCTTGTCAATGTTCTTTTGGAGTTTCACACTGTGCCCCTCATGGTTTACAATTCTTCCCAGTTTGGTGTCACCTGCAAACTTTGAAATTGTCTCCTGTACACAAAAATCTAAATCATTAATAAATATCAGGAAAAACAACAGTCCCAATATTGAGTCCTAGGAATCCAGGGAAAACTTGGCCACAGGTTGGAATTACACCAGGCACTGGCTGAGCCTAATTCAATCCCATTGCTGCCAGATACACTTCTGGAAGGACAGGAGTAAGTCTCAAGTCCTCACATTTTCCCAGATTGTATTCCATTTGCCACTTCTTTGCTCATGCTCCCAGTATGGCCAAGTCCTTCTGCAGCCTCCTGTTTCCTCAGCACTACGTGCCCCTCCACCTGTCAGCTGTAAACTTAGCAAAAATATCCTCAGTTGCCTCGTCCAGATCGTTAATGTATAACATGAAGAGTTGTGGTCCCAACAGGGATTCTTGCGGATCTCCCCTAGTCACCGGCTGCCATCCTGAAAAAGACCCTTTTATCCCGAGTCTCTGCCTTCTGCCAGTCAGTCAATTCTCTACCTATGCCAATGCTTTACCCCTAACACCAGGGGCTCTAGACTTATTTAGCTGCCTCCTGTGCGGCACCTTGACAAAGGCATTCTGGAAATCCAAATAAACCACACACCCCGGCTCTCCTTTGCCTAACTTGCTTATTACCTCTTCAAAGAAATTGAACAGATTTTGTTAGGTATGACTTCCCCTTTCCGAAGCTGTGCTGACTTATCCCTGTTTTACAATGCACTCCACAATCTCATCCTTAGTAATGGACACTAAAGCTTACCAATGACTGAGGCCAAACTATAGCTTCCTGTCTTCTGTGTTACAAAGTGGGGGGAGGTTGAACCCCTCTGGTAACTAATCCAAAATACAAGCCCCAATCTGTTATGATGGGAGTAGAGGTTCCCTTCATATAATTACCCCCAAAACACCCAGAGAATTTTGCCTTTCCCCTTGTAATCTGTTAAAAGAGTGGTTAAAAGAAAGAAAATCTTTGATCCACTTTATAAATAAGAAGTAACAAATTAATTATTTAATCCGAACAATGAACAAATTAACAGAATTACTAACAAACCGAACAATTCCTCCATCCCCTCACCACCATTCCCCCCAACCAACCACCCAAGTATTAACTATTGCTTAACTGAACTAAATTCTACTGGACTGCTGTTCAAATAAACACAGATTCCATTTATATAAACCCAATTAATAAGACAACAATAAATTAAAACATAATCTCCCCAACATCGCACAGAATATGTCTTCTGAAATACTCTGCTTTCTGTTGATCTCATGCCACAAGCGTCTTTCTTCTGCTGATTCTGTTGAGAGGGATGTTTTCTCTGTAATTTCTTCTGTGAGGACTCTGAACTAGAAATGCTGTGGCACCATTGATGTTGCTTGATTTTTAGAGACCTTAATGATTTTGTGTGAAAGCTAGGTTTATTTCTCAGATGGTGGTTCACTCTCACCTCGTTTTTCAAAAATCGTCTCCTTATATCCCTTGGATGACAGATCAATTTTCTTACAATAGCATTAGGCTGAAGTTGTGAAAACCATCAGAATTAAATTCAATTGGCTTTCAATTGCTAAGTGCTTGGTTTAAATTAATAGGCTGATTCCAGCTCTTTGCCAAAATATCAAAACAAGCCTCAGGCTGCCAATCACACTGCCAATCAATACATGTTTCAATTTCAGAACTGGCTGTACATCTTCAGCTACTTACGCTTTTTCTGTGTAAATCTGTCAGTTTAGAAAAGCACTTGACCTCTTAAGAGGACCACACACTCTTCACAACTTTGTAACATCTGCCTCCCTCCCTTCTTAAACAGTGGTGTTACGTTAGCCATTTTTCAATCCTCTGGGACCCTGCCTGACTACAGTGATTCCTGAAAGATCGCCAACAGGTAGAGCTGAGGGATCCTCAGCTTTGGTTTGAGATTCTTGCTTTTCATATGGATGAGAGTGGGGCCTGTAGATGAGCAAAATGACCATAGTACTGTGCCAAAGGGAGCCATTCAAGATGGGGCAGAGAAAAAAGACATGGAGCTGTAATCAGGGAAAAATGTAGCCAGGTGAATGGACACTGTCCTCTGTGGCCAGAACATAGAACATCGAACAGTTCAGCACAGTACAGGCCCTTCGGCCCATGATGTTGTGCCGAACTTTTATCCGAAACCCAAGGTCTATCGAACCTCGACCCCTACCTTATACTATCATCCAGATGCCGTGTAAATGAGGCCGATTCCAGTACCCTCTCGGGCAATGCATTCCACGCCCCTACCACTCTCTGAGGAAAGAACCTACCTCTGATGTCTCCTAAAAATCTACCTCCACTCATTTTAAAACTATGCCCCCTCATAATAGCTACCTCCACCCTAGGGAAAAGTCTCTGGCTGTCCACTCTATCTGTACCTCTGATCGTTTTGTACACCTCTATCAAGTCAGGATGGAGAATCTAAATGCTGCATTGCCTGCCTGGTGCTGAGGTTTGGGATATCTGATCTGGGCTGCAGAGGAACTTGGAGTGGGAGGGGAAAGATCCAGTTGTTGTGGTCCATGCTGGTAGCAACGATATAGGGAGAATGAGGAAAGAGGTCCAACTGAGAGAATGTGAATACCTAGGGGCTAAATTAAATTTCAGAACCAAAAAGATAATCTCTGGAATGCTATCTGTGGGTTAATTGGCACAGGGTCAACCAGATTAAAGAGGTAAATGTGTGGCCCAAAGATTGATATGGGAGAAATGGATTCAAATTCACAGGACATTGGCATCAGTACTGAGGAAGGAGGGAACTGTCCCGATGGGATGAGCACCATGTGAATCATGCTGGCTCCAGAATCCTAGCAAATTACATAACGAGGGTTGTAGGTGGGGATTAAAACTAAACTGGGTGGGGAGGGGGGGCACCGTGGGTGATCGGGAATCAGTTGCATGGAAAATTTTGGAAAAAGTTAAGGGGGGAGGTCTCGGGGCGGCACAGTGGTTCAGAGGTTAGCACTGCTGCCTCACAGCACGAGGGACCCAGGTTCGATTCCAGCCTCGGGCGTCTGTCTGTGTGGAGTTTGCACATTCTCCCCGTGTCTGCGTGGGTTTCCTCCGGGTGCTCCGGTTTCCTCCCACAGTCCAAAGATGTGCAGGTTAGGTGGATTGGCCATGCTAAATTGCCCATAGTGTTCAGGGAGGTGTAGGTTAGGTGGTTGTTGTTTGGGTGGGATGCTCTGAGGTTCGGTGTGGACTCGTTGGGCCGAAGGGCCTGTTTCCACACTGTGAGGGATTCTAAGATTCTAACGTTAAAAGGACAAGTAATAGGACAGAGTGTATGGAAAGTGTCATGAATATAACTCAGGGCACAGCACATCAGGGAAGAACTATGAGAAGGGATGCAGTCAATGCAGGGCTTAGGGTGTTATTCTTTACTGCACGTAGTGAACCAAACAAGGTGAATGAGCTGATGGCGCAGATCCCCCTCACATAGATTCTCTATGGGATTGGTTGAATAACCACAAAGGCAAAAAGGCCCTGCTGGGTGTTATGTACAGACCTCCTAGCAGTAGTTAGTACACAGGGCAGAAAATCAGGAGATAGAAAAAGCATGTAAGAAAGGCATTATTACAATAATCATCGAGGACTTCAATATGCAAGTGGCCTGAGAGATTCAGTTTGGGAGCAGATCCTAAGAAAATGAATTTGTAGAATGTCTATGAGATTTTTTTTGGAGCAGCTTGTGGTTGAGCGCCTTAGGGAACAGGCAATTCTTGATTCGGTGATGTGTAATGAGACAGACTGGATTAAGGAGTTTAAGATGAAGGAACCCCTAGGGGACAGTGACAGTAAAGTGATTGAATTCACCCTACAATTTGAGAGGGAGAAACTGGAATCACATGTAATGGTATTACAATAGAGCAAAGGTAACTACAAAGACATGCGGGAGGATCTGGTCAGATTAGATTGGATGGGAAGCCTCACAAGGAAGACATTGGAGCAGCAATGCTGCAGTGATTGGAACCAGGTGGATCTCATTGACTGTGAGATCTTGATTGTGGTAGTTAACTTGGGCCAATCAGAAAAACTTGGCTGACCGATATAACCAGGAGATTTTGCTCCTGGGCCTGGCCGAGTTGGCCATTAACAGGTCCTGCCCCTGGAGATGGAACATACTGTGTACACTGGTGCTCCCGATATTTTTTGGGAGAGGTGGGCACCATGCGGTGTGGAGTGCTTTGTTTCCCCCCACAAACTCTACCCTTCCTACCATCCCCCTCACTTTTTCTTTCACATAGGCATTGCCCCTACAGGGGCTCTGCTTGATGCTTTGGTCACATGGGTGACTTTCCTGGTGGTGGTATATTAATTAAGTAATCTGCACACCGGCGTTTTTTTACGGTTTCTCACACCAGCACATGAACAACAAGGGTGCTGCGAAAGATGAGCACTACTGCTGGATAACAGAAGTGTAGGGGAACAGAAAAACAAAGGTGACCAGGAGATTTAGCATTTCCTCAGTTCAGGGTGACTGAGTCCAAGCTGCCTGACCACAACCAGTGTACTGTGGGGATAGTTCCTGTTGTACAGTGACTTCAACTCTCACAATTGAGTGCTCGTCTTAAGACCCCTAATAAAACTGCTGCTGATACCACAAAAGTTATTATCGCCTGGGCCTTCTCCCTCTGCTGCTGCAGACTGGACCCTGCCACAGGCCCCACCCAAGGACTGCCATTCCTGCCAGAGACCCCTGGTCCCAACCCACACCACACCTCCCCCCACCACAACTCCGTCCCTGACCTCCATGGCCCCTGCCTTCCTCCCCCACTCCCGCCAAGGGGTGAGGAGGGAGGGCTTTTGAGTTCTGTGAACGTCGGGGGTGGGCAGTACAACTTCAGAAAGTTTAAAACTGGGAAGAGGTAGTGGCACACCCCGTGGGAGGAGGAGAAGCCCACACAGTGTCCTCCCCTGTCCCCTGTCCCCGTCCCCCTGGGGGAAAGCCTTCGTTGCCCTCCTGCCCCTGCTGGTGTCCCTGGGATTTGCAGCGTGCCCTCCCACTGCTACCATTCTGGCTGGGCCCAGGAAAGGTCCCTGAGCCCCACTGGGACAGTGGTGTGGGTGGTTGGCCTATGATTCCTGTTGGGTCATTGGGTGGTGGGTAGGAAAGAAGGCGTTTTCCTTGGTCCCCACACCCCTCCCAAAACTGTTTTACAGGGAGTCCTGGCCCTGAGGTGGGGGTGGAGGGAAGACTTGTTCCCTGGAAGAGCTGGGAGGGGGTGGGGGGGGCCCCGGTGGCAGGAGGGGGAGCCGGGGGTATGGGGTCCCGGTACAGGATGGGGAGCAGGTTTTTGATCCCAGTTGGCTCTGCACTGCTGGAAGCTGGTCTGCTGGCCCACCCGGACTGATTGCACTGAGTGCAAGTGGCTCAGGAACTTCCTCGATGCGCTTCTGTGAATGCTGAGGGAGCTGTGTGCGTGTGTGTGTGCGTATGTATGTGTGTGTGTGTATGATGTCTGTGTGTGTGTGTGTGTGTGTGTGATGTATGTGTGTGTGTGTGTGTGTGTGATGTATGTGTGACATTTTGTATATGTGAGTGTGCCTGTTGTCTGTGTACATGTCCACATTTGAACCGACCTGTCTGTGAAATTTCACACATTTATGTTTGTAAGTTCATGATTGTCTAAGTGTACGTGTCTATATTTGTATATGGCAGCACGGTGGCTCAGTGGTTAGCACTGCTGCCTCACAGCGCCAGGAGCCCAGGTGCAATTCCACCCTCGGGCAACTGTCTGTGTGGAGTTTGCACATTCTTCCTGTGTCTGTGTGGGTTCCCTCTGGGTGCTCCAGTTTCCTCTCACAGTCCGATGCTGTGCATGCTAGGTGGATTGGCCATGCTAAATTGACCGTAGTGTTCAGGGATGTGTAGATTAGGTGGGTTATGATGGGGTGGGTCTAGGTGGGATGCTTTGAGGTTCGGTGTGGACTTGTTGGGCTGAAGGGCCTGTTTCCATTTCTATTCTATTCTGTATGAAGCAAATGGAAAAGCGCACAATGTGGTGAAGATGTGTGGGAATCCAAAGGACTGGGAAGCCTTTGAATACCAGCACAGGAGAACTGAAAAAGCAATTGAGGGGAGAAGATGAGAATAAGTTAGTTAGTAATTTCAAAGGAGTGTTGTCTGGAGCAGGGTATCTTTAAGATCCCACAGACTCCTTGACTAGGGTGCACAATATCAATTTACAGATACTTCAGCATGTATCTGGAAAGGACTACATAGCATGAGTCTGCAGTCAATGAATCAGGTCGCAACTTTATTTGAAGACAACAAAGGTTAAGAATTGACAAAGAGGAGGCTGGAAGAGCACCACAGGCCAGGCAGTCGCTGGAGTAAAGGAGCAGTCAACGTTTTGGGTATTGCCCTTCTTCAGGACTGGGTGTGGGGATAGGGGAGCTGCAGATAAAGAGAGTTGGGGCAAGGGGGTATGTGCCTGACCTGCTGTGATCTTCCAGCCACCTGTTTGTCTATCTTGGATTCCAGCATCTGCAGGTTTTTTGCCTCTAAATGTTCAGTGTTAAATTTTGCAATTTTAAGAATTCTATTGTTAACTATCTGATTCTTTAGAAACTTGGAATAATTCCCAGATACTCGTAACTTTGTTGGTCTGATCAGTAGTTCAGTCTGTTCCTTTATTCACCGGTTGACTATCTCTCTCTCTATCTATCTCTCTGGTCGTAGGGCAAGCTGCTCCAGTCACTGCTGTGTCCTGATGTGCTTCTGGGTCAGCTGAAGAGTAGCGGAGAGGAATCCCTGAGCACTGCCAGGCTGGGTTCTTATACCTTCTTGTTACCTTCTGGAACATTCCAAGGACTTAACCCTAACCCTAGCCCAGACACATAGAACACAATGTGGAACTCCCATTAGGTTTCCTATACACCATGAGCTGGTCGTTACACTGAATTGTTGAGACTGTTTAATTTAGGCTGAGTAGTAATGAGTTAAAATAATGTATGACGAGGAGCATGAAGTAGGGAAACTTTAGCTTTATGAAACAGTGCTGGAACTGCAAACTGCCTTTCCCTAGTCTGAGAAGTCACGTAGGATAGATAGCAAAAAGGTAGGGCTCTCAGCATCTGCGCACTCTTATCTTCACTGCATCCCGCTTCAATTAATATATGTCTGGTTGTCTAAGTAGTGACCTTGCCTTGCTGAAACACAGTACAATTGCAATTTGTTTTAACTTTTTTGTACCAAACTATAAATTCTGCTTCTTTCTTGTGTTTGTCGGAGTCTTCGGACCTGACCTTTTGTCAGCGTTGGCTCTCTGTGATATCACGAATAAAATCTCTTTGCCTCAAAGTCTGGGCCTTTGTTGTCTGATTTAATCTAGTCTCTCCGACATCTGGCGTAGTCGGCAGGATCCCCATCTACATAATATATATGTATATATACGGGATCCAAACAAATTGATAAAAAGGGAAATGAGAGATGGATTCGAGTTTCCCCATCCGTTGCCCCACATTGAGCCACCCTGATCCGATCTCGAGGAGACCGGGAAGATGGGACAGGCAAGACCAAGTGTGGAGCACAGAAACTCATTACGAAATACTCAAGTTAATATACATGAACTATTGAGACAAAAGAAAGAGTCAAGGAGACTTTGAGGACTGAGGTATAAAGAGATCTCGGGGTTGGGAAAGGTTAAATTAGAACAAAGGAATAAGATCCGTAACTGTAAAATATTAACATTCATTTGAATTCAGAGTTTGATCCCTTGGTAAGTCGGATTTGTTAAAGACGATGGGCAACAGAATGTGAAAAGAAGTCAAGAAACCTGAGGTGGAAGAGTTCCCCTTTAAGATGAAGAAGAAAACCATAAAGAAGTTCAAGGAAATCGAAAAACAAAGGAAAGCTGCTTGGGGACACGTTGGTCCTGACAGGATAAGGTTGGACTGGAAACTGCAGGCAGCAGGTACTCTGTAACGTTTATCAGAGATTTGTATGGGTGGTTTGATGGGGATTGGCCTCCCGGTGGTACGTTTGGCTTGAAAAAGATACAATTTTGGAAAAGTGAGACAGACGGGAGAAACGGGGATCCCAAATAGGATCACAATGACATGATTTCCCACATCCATAAATGTTTGGAGGTTCAAAACGTCATCACACTCCGAACCACAAGAAAGACAAAAGTAATGCGATCGAAAAGGGAAATGAAGCAAGTGTCGCTGCCGTGGGACTATACCTAAAATCGGAGAGTATCCCTGCTGCGGGAATGTACCCAAAATCGGAGAGTATCCCTGCTGCGGGAATGTACCCAAAATCGGAGAGTATCCCTGCTGCGGGAATCGGGAACGTACCCAAAATCGGAGAGTATCCCTGCCGCGGTAATATACCCAAAATCGGAGAGTGTCCCTGCCACAGGAAAATACCCAAAATCGGAGAGTGTCCCTGCCGCGGTAATATACCCAAAATCGGAGAGTGTCCCTGCCACAGGAAAATACCCAAAATCGGAGTATCCCTGCTGCGGTAATATACCCAAAATCGGAGAGTGTCCCTGCTGCAGAACTATACTCAAAATCGGAGAGTATCCCTGCCACAGGAAAATACCCAAAGTCGGAGCGTGTCCCTGCCATGGGACCATAACAAAAATCGGAGAGAATCCCTGGTGCAGGAATGTACCCAAAAGTGGAGAGTATCCCTGCTGCGGGAATATACCCAAAATCGGAGAGGGCCCCTGCCTCGGGAATATACCCAAAATCGGAGATTATCCCTGCCACGGGAATATACCCAAAATCAGAGAGTATCCCCGCTGCGGGAATATACCCAAAATTGGAGAGTGCCCTAAAAGGGACTAGACCCAAAATCGGAGAGGGCCCATGCCATGGGACTATACCCAAAATCGGGGCGAATCCCTTTCGGGGGAATATACCCACAATAACGAGTATCACTGCTGCAGGAACATACCCAAAATTAGAGAGTAACACTGCTGCAGGACTATGTCCAAAATCGGAGACCGCCCCTGCCATGGGACTATACCCAAAATTGGAGAGTATCCCTGCCGCGGGAATATACCCAAAATTGGAGAGTGCCCCTGCGGCGGGAATATACCCAAGATCAGAGAATATCCCTGCTGCGGGAATATACCCAAAATCGGAGAGTGTCACTGCCATGGGAACATACCCAAAATTGGAGAGTATCCCTGCTGCGGGAATATACCCAAAATCGGAGAGTGCCCCTGCCATGGGAATATACCCAAAATAACAGTGACCATGCCGTGGGAATATACCAAAAATCGGAGCGTGTCCCTGCCACGAGAATACACCCAAAATCGGAGAGTGTCCCTGCCACAGGACTACACCCAAAATCGGAGAGTATTCCTGCAGTGGGAATATACCCAAAATCGGACAGTATCCCTGCCACGGGAATATACCCAAATATTGGAGAGTATCCCTGCCACAGGAAAATACCCAAAATCGGAAAGTGTCCCTGCCATGGGACGATACCCAAAATAGGATAATATCACTGTTGTGGGAATATACCCAAAATCAGAGAGGACACCTGCCGTGGGAATATACCCAAAATGGGAGAGTATCCCTGCTGCGGGAATATACCCAAAACTGGGGAGAATCCCTGCCATGGGACTATAACAAAAATCGGAGAGTATGCCTGCTGCAGGAATATACCCAAAATCGGTGCGTATCCCTGCTGTGGGAATATGCCCAAAATCGGAGATTATCCCTGCCAGGGAATATACCTAAAATTGGAGAGTGCCCAGGCCACGAGACTATACCCAAAATCAGAGAGTGCCCATGCCGCTGGAATATACCCAAAATCAGAGAGTATCCCTGCTGCGGGAATATACCCAAAATCGGAGCGTGTCCC
>JAHRHZ010000213.1:507741-526114 GCA_024137785.1 Ginglymostoma cirratum | reverse complement strand
CCATCAGCCATGATTAAATGGCGGAGTGGGCTCGATGGGCCGAATGGCCTTACTTCCACTCCCATGTCTTATGGTCTTATGGACTCGTTTGCTGTTCCTCCGGGCCGTAACGGTGATTGGGCCCCTGACCATAACAACCAGGATCAGGGGAACTACGGCAGAGATACCTGACTCCGGACACGAGCCAAACAGGCCATTACTAATGGGGCCTGACAGCATCGTGATTTCGGGGTAGTGACCAGATGTATCCAGAAAAAGGGTGAAAGGTTAACAGACTTCATTGCTAGATTTAAGGATACTTGGGAATCCTCGGCAGGCAGTACGGACCCCTAGCCATGCAAAACCTTTTAAATTGCCTTGATCCTAATACTGCGCATGCCTTTAAATTGGCTAACCTGACCCGGCAGCAGCAGGGATGGAACGAGATTGGTATGTCCTTGACCGACATGGATAGGCGAGGCTTGTTCATAAAATGATCAAGTGAACTTAAAGGCCATGTTGTCCAGCAGCTTAGATCTGGAGACAACAGAGGTAACCAAAGAAAGCCCCATAATGGTGATCGTGACCGGAGATGGCAGGGAAGAGACAGAGAGTAGGATGTCTGCTGGTGATGCGGGCAGAAAGGTCCTTGGGCCAGAGGCTGCCGCAATGAGGGGGAAGGGACCTGCAGAGTAGATCAGAAACACAGTGTCCCTTTTCTGCACAACAACCCTCTCCCTCAGGGACAACATGGGTGCCACGGAGGGTTGGAAATACGGGCTGCTGCAATGATCAGATTATCCTCCTCTCCCCGCGAGGACCCAATGGCAGAACTAGAAATTAAACGGACACGAGTAAACTTTCTAAATGATTCCAGTGCGACAATATTGTCTGCGCCCCATTTGTGGAATTACCCTGTAGTCCGAAAAAGAGGCAGTGGGAAGTATAGGTGGAGTCACTGGATGGAAGGTTGGTTTATGTGTTGGATGGGGCTGTGTTTACAATTTTCTGCAGTTTCTTGTAGTCTTGGGAAGAGCAGTTGCTATACCAAGCTTTCTATGGTGCATCTATAAAAATTGGTCAGAGTCTTTGTGGACTTGCTAAATTTCCTTAGACTTCTGAGGAAGCAAAGGTATTGTTGTGCTTTCTTGACTGTTGCATCAACATAGGTGTACCAGGGTAGATTGTTGGTTATCGTTACTCCCATGAAATTGATGCTCTGGACCATGTGCACCTCAGAACCATTGATGTAGACAGGGCCCTTCACTCCATCATTTTGTTGATGTTGGTGGAGAGATTGATGTTTTTACAGCATGCTGAGAAGCATCCAATCTCTTGACTTGATCACAGTTTTGTTTTCGAGTTCATTGCACGTGGCTCTGATTGTTCAGTGGGTCAATGCACTGACTGCTGTGATACTCAGCCATGCAGAGCAGAGAGGGCCCCAGTCTGGATTGAGCGATCTCCTCTCAGCAATAACAGAGGTGAGGAGACAATTGCTGGCACAGAGAAGCCAAGGTCAGGGATTTCTCTGACAGAATATCCCATGTTACTGATAGCACAAAAACAAAGACAAAAATTCCCTGACTATTGCAATGAATCCCCTGGGGGAGTGATTGAGCTGAAAGTGTTCAGCAGCACAAGAACATTGAATCTGAGAGCTGTTTAAATCAGGCGGTCATATAGTTGCAGAGCACATAAACTGACCCTTGGGTCCAACTCATCAGCACCAACCAAAATTCCCAATCGGACCCAGTCCTATTTGCCAGCATTTGGCCCATATCCCTTTAAAACCTTTCTGTTCATATACCCATCCAGGTGCCTTTTAAATGTTGTAATTGTACCCACTTTCTCTGGCAGCTCATTCTGTACACAGACTACCCTCTGTGTGTTACCCCTTTGGTCCTTTTTAAATCTCCCCCCCCAACCTTAAATCTATGTCCTCTTGGCCTAGGGGGAAAATAAAAGCTTAGCTAATCATCCTCTTCACGCACCTCATGATTTTATAAACCTCGAGTTGTTCGGCTCCAGCCTGAGAATCAAATCATCGATTCAAGGGGCCGCAGGCTTTGGTGAATAATCTTCCCTGCCCACTTCCCTGGGTTTCCTTTCTCACCAGAGATCAGAAGCTTTATTGGTTTCCACCACAAAGGAAAGGTCTTCTTTATTACAGCTCTCCCGAGATGTGAAACATCCTCCTTCCTCTGTCCCAGGATGGTTAATCGAAGATAGCAAGAACTGCAGATGCTGGAGTCAGAGTCGATACAGTGTGGGGCTGGAGGTACACAGCAGGTCGGACAGGTCATCATGACTCCTGAAGAAGGGTCGAGGCCTGAAACGTCGACTCTCCTGCTCCTCTGATGCTGCCTGACCTGCTGTGTTCCTCCAGCTCCACACTGTATCGACTGATGGCTGTTACTCCCCGGAATGGAGGGTAAATCCAAACCCCTACCCACACCACTGCAGCCGCCCCAACCCCGAAACCGGCTGCAGAACAGTGAGCAACCCATTCTGCAGGCTCCGTGGCCTCCACAGAGAGAGAGAGATAGAGAGAGAGAGAGATACCTAAGCCTCTCACTCCAGCCGCCGCTTCGCAACTGCAAATGCCCGAAGGTAGCTTCTGGGTCAGCTCCGTGCAAGCGCACTGTCTCTTACAGCACAGGTAATAGAGGGTATTCCATTCCTCGATGCATGATGGGTGTAAGTTCTGCCATTGGAAGCCCCACACTAGCCATGATTATACATGTGTTGTGAAATGGTACAGGTAGGTATTTGTGAAATAAAGGAGAAGCAAAGTCATAGACATAGAAACAAACATAGCTGAGTCCCACATATAGTAGCAATTTTAGCAAGAACTCCTGCAGTTGAATGTTGGATCAGTGATGCCCCAGAAGGTGGGATGATTTAGGGAATCTTTTCTGTGAGGAACTGTCAACATCACATTCTCACCGACATCCGAGGGCAAATGTTTTACTGTTGGTACGTGAGGAAAGAACGGGGAAATTGTTCCCTTTGTCTGGATTTCTTCACTGATCGGTTATGCTGGAATGTGGAAACATTTCTGTCGCTGTTGTATCACCCAGAGTTGGGATAAGCATGTACACCTGTCTACAATATAGACAAGGATTTTCCAGAAGTAATCTTCAGAGTAGTTTGGGTCATAGTAAATCTGGCCAGGGAAGCTCAAAAATTGCAACAGTATCCTCAGAGAAGGTATGTAAACATCACTGTGAGGAATATCAGGAAGAACAGATGGTATTTTGTGAAACTGACAAGAACTTGATCAGTGTGAATTGTGCAGTTTCATGGGAACACAGAGAGTACTGCTTCATTCAAATTCTCATCGCTTTCTCAATAGATACTTTCTCCTGATCTCTCCATGTTACTTATTTCTCACTAAATTATGTTCACAGATCCAAATGTTTAGACTTCTTCGAAGGGGAACCCCTTCAAAGAATCTATCGGATTGACTTCTTTCATAATATTAAACACCTGATTAAGGCCTTCTGTCTTCTCGAGTAAAGTAGCTTAATGTTTCTTGAAACCCTTGGAAACTCGCATCATTTCAAATATATTTTTCCTGTGCTTCAATATATTTTATATGATATCTTCCTTCTCTTCTAGGACATGTAGAATCACAGAAGCTAGCGAGCAGAAACTGCAGTTCATCAGGAAGCAAATTGAATTCTGGCATTTATTGGTAAAGGAATAGAGTAGAAAAGTAGGGAAGTGTTGCTGCTGGAGATAACTAGAATTCAAGATCTATATGTTCCTGTGAGGGTGGAGGGCAATGTTGGAAGGAGTAGGGAACCCTGGATGACCAGAGATATTGAGACTTTGACCAAAAAAAAGGAGGCATGTCTCAGGAGCACACGGATGGGATCAAGGCAATCCCTGGAGGGATATAGGAACCCAGGAGTTTAGTGAAGAAGGAAATCAGGGGGGCAAAAACAGGGCACGAGATAGGTTCAGCTGAGAAAAATAGAGTGAATCTAAAGAGATTCTTTAAGTGTAGTAAAGGAAAAAGAAGAACTATAGAGAGAGAATAGACCCCTCAAGGACCAACATAGACATGTATGTGTGGAACAGCAGGAGATGTGAGTTCCTCAATAAATATTTCTCCTCTGTGTTTAAAGTGGAGAAAGACACGAAGACTTGGGAACTTGGGATGTTAGTGGGGATATCTAGGGGACACTCCATATCACAATAGAGGAGGTGTTGGAAGAATTAGAATGTATGAGGTTAGATAAATCTCATGGTCCTGATCAGATATATCCAGAAACCCTGCAAGAGTCTAGAGAAGAAATTATGGAAACTCTGGCTGAAAAAATTGCATCATCATTAGTCATGGGTGAGGTCCCAGAAGATTGGAAGGTAACAAATGTTGTGCTTTTATTCAATGGCTGGGGAGAAAAACCTGGGAATTATAAACCACTGAGCTTAACATCTGCGGTAGGCAAATTACTTCAGAATATTCTGAGGGATAATATATACATACATTTAGAAAGACAGGCTTTGATTAGGAGTAGTCAGCATACATTCGTGTGTGGGAGATCATGCCTCACAAATTTATTTGAGTTCTTTAATGAAGTGACTAGGAAGGTTAATGAGGGCAAGGTGGTAGAAGTTGTCTATAAGGATTTCGGTAAGTCTTTTAATAAGGCTCCAACTAGTAGGCTGCCCTGGAAGGTTAGACCGCATGGAATCCAGGGAGAGTTGGCAAATTGGCTTGATGGTAGGAAGCAGAGAGTAAAGGTGGAAGGATGCCTGTCGGACTGGAGGCCTATGATTAATGTTGTGCCTCAGGACCCATTGCTGTTTGTTGTCTATCTTAATTATTTGGACAAGTATGTAGAAGGCATGATAAGTAATTTGGTGGATGACACAAAAATAGACGCAATCATGGACAGCGAAGAAGGTTACCAGAAATATCAGCAGGATCTTGATCAGCTGGGGAATTGGCTGAGAAATGGCAAATAGGGTTTAATATAGGTAAGTATGAGGTTTTGTAATTTGGAAAGTCAAATCAAGGTAGGAGTTTTGTGGTGAATGGTAGGGCCTTAACGAGTGAACTGGAACAGAGGGACCTTGGATTTCAAGTACATGGTTCTCTGAAAGTGTAGTCACAGGTAGACAGGACAGTGAAGAAGGCTTTTGGCACACTGGCCTTCATAATTCAGGGCATTGACTACAGAAGTTGAAGAGTAATGTTGCAGTTGTACAGGACATTTTTGAGGATGCATGTAGAGTATTGTGTTCAGTTTTGGTCACCTTTCTGTAGTAAGGGTGTTGTTACACTGAAAAGGGTGCAGGTGAAAATTACAAGGATATTGCCAGGACTCAAGGGACTGATAATAGGGAGAGGTTTGACAAACTAGCACTTTTTTCTTTAAGAGAAAGAAAGAAACATATAAGATCATGAGAGGCATGGACAGGTGTGTGCACTCAGTATTTTTCCGAGGGTTGGGGAATCGAGACTAGAGAGCATCAGTTTAGGGTAAGAGAGGAAAGAATAAATGGGAACCTGAAGGGCAACTTTTTTACAGAGAGGTTGGTATGCATACAGAATGAGCTCCCACATGTGACTGTAACTACACGAGGCATTAGTGAGTCTGCTTCTGGAGCAGTACATACAGTTTTGGTTCCCTTATTTGAGGACGGATTTAGTTGCATTGTCAATAATTCAGAGAAGATTCATTACATTGATTCCAGAGCTGAGGGGATTTATCTCATGAAGAGAGATTGAACAGTTTTGGCCTATACTCTCAAGAGATGAAATAAAGATGAGAATAGAAAGGGAGGAGATGAAATAGAGGTATACAAGATGCTCAAAGGGATTGACAAAGTAGCTGGTGAGAGAATGATTCTTCTTTTGGGTAAATCTAGAATGAAATGTCATCATTTTAGGGTGAGGAGTAGCAGATTTCAAACAGATGAGGAGAAAATACTTCTGTCAAAGGATGGTTAATCTGTGGATTTATCTACCCCACAATGCAGTGGATGCATTGAATAAATTTAAAGAGGCAATGGACAGATTTTTAATTAGTAATGTGTTGAAGGATGATGGAGAGCGGGTAGGAAAGTGAAATCGAGGCTGAGATGAAATCGGCCATGACTGTATTGAATGGTGGATCAGGCTCAAGGGGCTGAATTGCCTCCTCCTGTTCCTAGTTCTTCTGTTATAATGCTGCAGTCTGCATTGGCAGCTGGTAACAGTGTGAGTGTAACTGCTGTTTTCTGGATATAGACAGACATTTTCTGTCAGTCATATCTGTGATTTGTTTATTCCAGGAGGAAGCATCTTGGAAGAGAAGGTAGGACATTCATTTTTCTGAAACTCAGTGCAAATTGGTGAAATTACTCAGGAAAGTCTTCATGGTAAAATTTATGACCAGCTCTTAATATTTACAGATTTAACGATTAAATTTTTGAGCTGTTGTCACTAAAAGATGGTGTCCTGTTGACTGAAAAATTGAACACCCTTTTACCATTTCCAGGTTGGAGAGAAAAGATGAAGGCCATTAAACCGCTAAAACCCAGCTAAGTTCCTTTGCCCAAATTTATATTTTATCATTTGGATTGTTATGTACACAAATATCAAAGACAGAATAATTAAGCACTTACACAAAGAAATCTAAATAAAATGATTCTGATTGTTCTGGGCGTCAGCACAGCATTTCACTTGGTATAGCATGAAAGAGCCCGACATTAGCCAGAGTCAATGGAAATTTTGGAAAATACTTCACTGGTTTAAGCCATACAGTGCATTAAAATGGACCACTGTGATTATTGGAAGCCAATCATTTCAGCTCCAGGACTGCTGTAGTTTTCAGATGCATTTAGTCAAGGTTTTTGTTTCTTTCATTAACCTATTTTTCCTAATCAACCTGTTCAGAGATGATATTAGACATTTCTGCATCGTTTGGAACTTGAACCCGGGCTTCCTGGTCTAGAGGTAGGGATGATACCACAGCGCTACAAGAGGGGCCATGTAGTCAATCAGACAGTGACTTAGCCCAACTATCTACAGCAGTTTAAGGAATCAAATTCCCTCCATCATAAGGTCAAAATGGGAGATTTGGGGAGTGGAGGTGATTGAATATTCAGTGGTGATTGCATGGTATTCAGCATCATTTGTGTCTCTCAAGATACTCAAACACACCCTGTAGGAATGCAACGAGAGCTGGAAAATATCCAGGTTTGTGCTGACAAGTGGCACATAACATTCATGCCATACAAGTGGCAAACAATGAACATCCCCAAAAAAAAAGGTGGATAAATCCCCAGAACCTGGTCAAGTGTACCCTAGATCTCTGTGGGATGCGAGGGGAGTGATTGCTGGTCCCCTTGCTGAGAAACAAGTAACATCGGTAGCCACAGGTGAGGATCTGGAAGACTGGAGGTTGGCTAATGTGGTGCAACTATTTAAGAAAAGTGGTAAGTATAGGTCAGGAAACTATAGACCAGTGAGCCTGACATCGGTGGTGGGCAAGTTGTTGGAGGCAATCCTGAGGAACAGGGTTTACATCTATTTGGAAAGGTAAGGTCTGATAATGGACAGTCAACATGGTTTTCTGTGCAGTGAATCATGCCTCATGAACGTAACTGAGTTTTCTGAAGGAGTAACAAAAAGAATTGATGAGAGCATAGTGGTGAACATGATTTATAAAGATTTCGGTAAGGCGTTCGACAAGTTTCTTTCTGGTAGACTTATTAGCAAGGCTAGATCCCATGGAATACAGGGAGAACTGGCTGTTTGGATACAGAAGTGGCCCAGAAGTAGGTGGTGGTGGAGGTATGCTTTTCAGACTGGAGGTCTGTGCCCAGTGGTGTGCCACAAAGATCAGTGTCAGGTCCACTGCTTTGCTTCATTTATATAAATGATTTGAATGTGAACATAATAGGTATGGTTAGTAACTTTACAGATGACACCAAAACTGGGAGTGTAGTGAATAGCGAAGAAGGTTACCTCACAGTACAGTGGGATCTTCATCAAAAGGGCCAATGGACGGAGGAGTGGCATTTGGAGTTTAACCTCGATAAATGTGATGTGCGGCATTTTGAAAAGGCAAATCAGGACAGGACTTACAAACTTAATAGTGAGGTCCCGGGGTGTGTTGCTGAACAAAGAGA
This sequence comes from Ginglymostoma cirratum, assembly GCA_024137785.1. Lineage (NCBI taxonomy): Eukaryota > Metazoa > Chordata > Chondrichthyes > Orectolobiformes > Ginglymostomatidae > Ginglymostoma > Ginglymostoma cirratum. The sequence goes on along the minus strand of JAHRHZ010000213.1, from coordinate 518,002 downwards.
CCCTGGAGTGCAGGTTCATTGTCCCTTGAAAGTGGAGTTGCAGGCAGTAGGGTAGTGAAGACAGGCATTTGGTGTGCTTGTGTAGGAATAACCTCGGTCTGTGAAGAAAGAAGTCTCTAAGAGAGTCGGGAATTCAGCAGAAATAGCAGTTTATTCGAGCAGCAATCGATTACAGCAAGGAGAGGAACTCAAGATCATCACAGAAGACAATCGAGCTCACGCTGCAGAATACCCATGCAACACTAGCTTTATTCACTTTTACATTGAAATCACATGAGTCTACAAGCTAAATGTTAACTATGGGGTTAATTGCATCATACCGCCATACATTACACACGCGGTGATTCAAGCACGCGGTGCCCATTCGCTTCTGTGGTCACTCGTTTATATCCTAACCTTTGTTCCCAAACATTCTGTGGTGTGATAATATTCTGCCCTGCTTACTTATATCAGTTGGCAACTAACAATGCTTCTGTGTTTTGGGTGGCATTTATTTTGCAAATCAGCCAGCCAATCACCCCAAACAACTCATTCCATGGCCCTGACATCCAAATCAACACCACTCAGCCAGAACATCCCACATAACACCCCACATATACCTCTACCTAGCCAGGAACCCCAAAAGACCATCCCTCTCCCTGGCTTCCCTCTTCACTCCAATTTCACCCCCATCACTGCTTCAATGCAGGACCACAATCCCACACCAGAGACGACCCCCATCATCCACCAAGTACCTCATTCCCCTACTTCAATTGCCTTTATTGGTCAGTGCATTGAGTATAGGAATTGGGAAGTCACGTTGCGGCTGTTCAGGACGTTGGTGAGGCCACTGTTTGAATATTGCATTTAATTCTGGTCTGCCTGCTGTCGGAAGGTTGTTGTGAAACTATAACGGGTTCAGACAACATTTATAAGAATGTTGTTAGGGTCGGAGGGTTTGAAATATAGGGAGAAGCTGAATAGGCTGGGGCTATTTTCCCTGGAGTATCAGAGGCTGAGAATGATCTTTTGGTCCAACTCATCCGTGCCTAGGAGACAAACCTATTTGTCAGCATTTGGCCCATATCGCTCTAAATGTTCAGTGGTTAGTATTGTTGCCTCACAGCACCAGGGGCCTGGGTTCGATACCCTCTCAGGCAACTGCCTGTCTGGTGTTTGCACATTCTCCCCGTGTCTGCGTGGGTTTCCTCCGCGTACTCCGGTTTCCTCCCACAGGTCTGTTTCTGTGCTGTACATCTCTAAGACTCAATGACTCTAAGTTAGAATGCAACCATTACCCCTTGAGATTCAGTAGCAATCCCGTTCATCTACACTTTTGGTTTCCTGGGCATTATCATTGACCAGAAACTGAAGTGACCAGCTATCTATTAACTGCAGCTACAAGAGTGAGAAGGTAAAAATTCTATTGCCAGTAGCTCACCTCCTGACTCTCCAGTGCCTGTCTTTCATCTACAAGTCACAAATCAGGAATGTGATAGAATACTCTTTACTTGCCTGGATGTGTCCAACAACAATAAAATTCAAGATGATCAATACAATTTAGGAGACAACGAGTTCCTGAATTGACACGCATTAACTCCTTCCAGCGGAGACAAAATATTACAAATACAGGGACCATTTAAAAGAAGCATCGCAGAACTTCATGAAGGCTGTTTCAACAGCCCCAACCACCTAGAAGGGCAAGGGCAGCAGCTAAGTGAGAACATCACCAGCTGCAATTTCTCCTCCAACCCATATACCATCAGCAATTACAAATATATGACTCTTCCTTCCCTGTCACTGGGCCAGAAAGCTGGAAATCCTTCCCTAACTGCAGGTGGACTACAATGGTTCAAGAAGGAAGCTCTAGGGCACTTAGGGTTTGCTCATAAAAGCTGATCAAACCAATGACACAAATATCATATCAGAAACTCGCTAAATCCTTACCCCTTGCGTACTCAATTATATACTGTAATCCTGAACTGAAAATCCCAAGTTCCTTTTTGCTTCATATTTCTGAAACCTTTCCCCATTTAAAAAGCAGTCCATGCCTCTATTCTTCCTACTAAAGTGCATAACCTCACACTTTCCCATAATGTATTCTACCAGCCATTTCTTTGCCCACTGTCCTAACCTGTCCAAGTCCTTCTGCAGCCACCTGCTTCTTCAACACTACCTGCCCCTCCACCCATCTTTGTGTCATCTGCAAACTTAGCAACAATGCCCTCAGTTCCTTCATCCAGATCATTAATGTATGACATGTGGAGTTGTGGTCCCAACACTGACCCCTGAGGAACTCCACTAGCCACCGGCTGCCATCCTGAAAAAGATCCCTTTATTCCGAGTCTCTGCCTTCTGCCAGTCAGTCAATTCTCTACCCATGCCAATGCTTCACCCTTAACACCATTGGCTCTTGTCTTATTTAGCACCTCCTCTGCAGTACCTTGTCGAAGGCATTCTGGAAGTCCAAATAAATCACACACCCCGGCTCTCCTTTGTCTCACCTGTTTGTTATCTGCGATAGGGCTGGGGTTAGGGTCAGAAATGGGGGAGGGGAAGGGGTCTCTGAAATAAATAGTGAAAGGGGGAGGCGGTGCTAGCAGGTAAGTAGTGGTGGGGATTGGTCAGTGCGGTGGGAGGAGCGGATAGGTGGGAGAGGAGACGGACAGGTCAGTAAGGCAGGGATGACAGGGCGCGCTGGTCTTGGGATGAGGTCGGGGGTGGGGAGATTTTGAAGCTTTACTCACTTCATCCCCACCTCCTTGACCTGTCCATCTTCTCTCCCACCTATCTACACCTCCCACCTCACTGACCAATCCCCACCACTGCCTACCTGCTATCACTGCTCCCCTCTCTCTATTTATTTCAGAACCCCCTTCCCCTTCCCCATTTCTGAAGAAGGGTCCCGAACCGAAACATCAGCATTCCTGCTCCTCATGCTGTACTGTGTTCCTCCAGCTCCGCACTGTGTTACCTTAAACTAAACCAGATGTATGGGGCAGACATGCCTGAGTAAGACAAAAGACCAGGTGTACATTCAGGGATAAAACAGGACATCCAGGCCCCAAGAGCTGACACATCAAAGGGGTCACAGTTAAGTAAGCCATTGAGAGCCATTAGCAGCATTTCAAGGTGATGAAGCAAATTAATTCAATACCTCTGATTCGTCAAGTCCTTGGAAAGTTCCAGTAGGTAACCAGAAGGGTTTAAGAACGTAGCCTGGCAGCGCTCAGGGATTCCTCCCCGCTACTCTCCAGCCAATCGACAGGCACATCAGGACACAGCTGTGACTGGAGCAGCTTGCCCTACAACCAGAGAGAGAGAGAGAGATAGTCAACCCGTGAATAAAGGAACAGACTGAATACTGATCAGACCAACAAAGTTACGAGTATTTGGGAAGTGTTTCAAGTTTCTAAAGAATTGGATAGTTAACAATAGAGTTTTTAAAAGTGTAAAATTTAATTGTTAACCTTTAGAGACAAAAAAAGCCTGCAGATGCTGGATTCCAAGGTAGACAAACAGGAGGCTGGAAGACCACAGTAGGCCAGACAGCGTGTGGACAAAAGGAGCATACAGTGTTTCAGGTATTACCCTTCTTCAGGACTGGATGTGTGTGTGTGTAGTTGGGGGGGTGTGGGGGAGCTGCAGGTAAAGAGTGAGGAGGAGGTGGAATAGTGGTGATACGTGGACACTGGTAATAGCTACGACCTGGTTGGTCGATGGGAGGGATGAATCCGGTTGGTGGCTGGAAGGGAGGGTCAAAAAGTGGAATGGAAGGGTGGAGGTGGGGCTGGAGGGGGAGCTGGGGGATGAGTGGGAAGGTTATTTGAACCTGGGAGAACTCAATGTTGAGTCCTCCGAGCTGTAGGATGCCCAGGTGGAAGGTGAGGTATTGTTCTTCAGCATTGCGAGTCACTGTGACACTGGAGGAGATCAAGGATGGACATGTCGGAGAGGGAGTGGGGAGTGGTGGGGAATGTTGAAATGGCCTGTGACCAGGAGGTGAGGCTGGCCGTTATGGGCCAGGCAGAGATACTCAGCGAAACAGTCACCCAATCTACGTTTGGTCTCACTGACATCGAGAAGATCACATCAGTACAACTGGATGCAGGAGACTATGTTGGAGGAGATGTAGGTGAAGCTCTGTCTCACTTGGACGGCCAGTTAGGGCCCTGAATGGAGGTGAGGGAGGTGGTGTGTGGGCAGGTGTTACACCTTTTACGGTTACAGAGGAAGGTACCGGGGGCAGGTTGGAGTGGCAGTTGGGGAGTGTGGCGCGAACTAAGGAGTGGCGAAGGGAATGGTCCTTGCGGAAGGCAGAGAGGGGTGGGGAGTGGAAGATGTTCCAGTTGGTGGGGTCTAATTGGAGCTGGCAGACGTGTTTGAGGATGATACGTTGGATGCAGAGGCCGGTGGAGTGGAAAATGATGACAAGGGTTCCCTATCTTTATTATGTTTGTACGCAGGTGTGGTTAAGATCTGTGGAGCAAGGAATGGAGGAGGCGCAGTGGATTTTGTACAATACAACACTTAAAGGCATCTGGATGGGTATATCAATAGGAAGGCGATTAGGGGAGGCGACAGCCTGGTAGCATTATTGTTGGGCTGTTATTCCAGAGACCCAGATCGCATACTGGGGACCTGGGTTCAAATCCTGCCACAGCAGATGATCGAATTTGAATTCAATGAATATCTGGAAGAGTCTAATGATGACCATGAATTCATTGTCAATTGTTGGAAAAACCCATATGGTTCACTAATGTCTTTTAGGGAAGGAAGCTGCCATCTTACCTGATCTGACCTACATGTGACTCCCAACTCACAGCAATGTGGTTGGCTTTTAACTTCCCTCTGGGAAGCAACATCCTCATCCCGTGAATGAATAAAGGCAAAAAGAATAGGAAGTGTTCGGAGGGATATGAGCCAAATGCTGGCAAATGGGACTTGATTAATTTAGGATATCTGGTCAGCATGGACAAGTTGGACATGTTTCCATGCTGTACAACTCTATAACTCTATAGTAAGCATGTTTATTCAGAAACGTGGTCAATAGAACTTTTTTAGAAGGCATTTGATTGAAGATTCTGGTCACTGGGGTAACGTAAGGGTTTTGATTTGTGACAGAGACAGTGAATCCTTCAGCCACAATCCTGGCAATTTTCTCCATTTCTTTTCAATAATCACACAACACCAGGTTACAGTCCAACAGATTTATTTGAAAATACCAGCGTAGCCCCTTCCTCAGTTGTAATGAGAGAAGAGATATCGAGACACTGAACTTATAAGTAAAAGATCAAAGGATTATGCTAAGTTGTTACTGGGATAACATCCCATTGATTTCTATATTCACTATAAATTAATGCTCTTTATCTGCTTACACAGAAGTATGCAGGCACTACCTTAAAACTTCCTGCCCAACTAGAATTAGGTGTAAAACCTAGTAAATCCTTATCTTCCTATACATAAGTAGAATAGACACTGCCTTAAGCTTCCTGCCTGAATAGAATTAGGTATAAACTTTGTAAATCTTTATTTTCCTGCACAGAGGTAAGTGGAAGCTGTCTCAAATAAGATTAGGTGGCAACGTTTGTAAGGGTGCGAGACTTCTGAAATCCTGTAAAGAATGTAACTTCTGTTTCTGCTAAAGGGGCCAGGACACTGGCCTTTGCTGAAGCCAGACACTTCGGAAGCTTGAAATTACATTCTGTCACTTCGGCAACTAGAAATCGCTTCCTGCCGTTAGCAGTCACTTCGCGAACAATCAGTATCCTGCTTTCTTTATGTTTTCGATGTGGTAATTGATTGGGTTATCATGTCATTGTCCGACGTAGTAATTGTTTCATGTAACATGCCACTGTGAGATGTAAAATTGCTTTATGTACTATGCACTCGATAAGGTACAAAAAGCGGGGACTGTCCGCTGCTCGGGGAGAATCGCTTACGAGACTCTGCACTCTGTGCCGGGTTGAGTACAGTGATCCTCCACAGCTTGTACTTGCTTTGTAATAAAGGATTTGTGTTTTTCTAAACAGGTCAGTGTTTTGTTATTACACCAAGTCCGTGAGGGTCTCCAAAAACGAACCTAACAATACAATTCGTGTAAATGTATTTAATAACCGTAAAATGGCAGGCTGACTCCCTCCTGTTAAATCTTTAATCAGTTTGAAAGGAGATGCAGCTTTCGATTGTTTAAGATGCACATCCCAGAATTTCTTTCAAGTCCCTGCCCCAAGATAATTTAAGGTTTTATTAGTGTATCCAAAAGATGACATCTCAGATCAGACAATGCATTTTAGGTGTGAGGTCTTGTTTATAACCTGTCTATGTTTTAATGTGGAGTCAGACTGGTCCTATTTACAAAGTAGGAGCTTATAAAATGCCCCGTTGACTGACTCTGTCTACAGACCGTGTGGTCTTTAAACAAAATAGAATTGATCTGCAAAAACAAATTCACCCCATAGATTTAGGTATGTGTGTCTGAGAGAGAGTCTGCAAGTGTATGTGTGTGAAAGAGTATGTGCATGCACATAATCATTTGATCTTTTACTTCTAAATTCTCTGTCATGATACTGCCTCTCTCATTACGCCTGAGGAAGGAGTTATGCTTCAAATGTTAGTGTATTCAAATAAACCTGTTGGACTATAACCTTGTGTGATATTTTTTTACCTTGTCCAAACCAGTTCTACACCAGCACCTCTAAATCATTTTCAGTAATTGACTCCAGGGGGGTATGTAGCTGTTGCCAGCTGGGCCCAACTCTGATCTCACGCCCCTTGCTGCCCCTGAAGAAGGTGGTGGAGAGCTGTAGCATTCCTTGCAGTGTCTGAACATGGGACAGTCACAGTGATGTTACAGAGGGAGCTCCAGGATTCAGCGCATTCAGAACTGAAGCTGGGGCGTGTAGTTTTCCCAGAATGAGATTTAATCAGCAGATTGTCTTGCAGGGATGAAGTTTAGGAATGTCAGGGATTTGGGGAGAGGGAGGGATACCCCAGATCACAGTATCGCAGTGTTATTGTGGTGCGATGGTGGCTGTTCCGCCCATCCTGTGTGTACTGACACTCTGAGCATTTGATATTGTTTCGATAAGAGCTTTCGATAGAGCTTGACCACAACTGCTCAGCTGCTCCTATTGTTCCAACTTTTAAAAAACCACTCAAGGCCTCACAAGCTGTTTATATTCGCACAGACTGCCACACACCTGTTACCCAGTGTCTTTCTAAAAGAAACCACAGCGTTGACATACTTTAGCCTTCCCACTGAGACAAACATCTTTATAACCAAAATCCTAAAACAGACCACTTTCTGTTCATTAGGTATCGCAAAGGACTGAGAAATGAGTCAGGACAAATCACAAGAGATGACTTTGCAAACAGCAATTTTATTTCATCGCTGAACAGACAGAGCAAAGCAAGGTGAGCAGATGGGGAATGGGGAAAGCAGGAGGTTTCAGGAGGGGCCAAATGGTCTCATTCCACATTGCAGCAGCCGAGCTGTCATTTTCCCGGAGTTTTCCAAAGCAGCTTCAGGGATTTTAGCAAAAGACTGAGCCGCGCAGCTGAGGGTTTGAGGGGCTGGGGGGATGGTTGGAAGCAAGAGAGGGGATTAAAATCCTCCATGCACACCCCCCTCCCCACACCCCCCCCCCCAACCCCACCCGTCCTCCGGAGCTGTCAGTCTCACACCTCCTTGTCGGAGGTCAGCAAGGGGCGCAGCGAAGAGACTTTGTCGTTCCAGCCAAGAACACAGTAATTTGCCACTCTTTCCCCCTCCAGCGCGATCATGTGTTTCCCCTGACAGTTCATGCCATCGTAAAGGATCCAGACTCCAGCCTTGACGATGTGAGATGAAATCAGATTATCGAAGCCTCCACTCCTCAGGTTATCGATCCTCTCGTCCACGTTGCGCGATTCCCCCTTGAAGTCAACGTGTTCGTACACGTCGATGCTGGGATAACTCAGGTCTGTGTTGAGCAGCTTAAGGGAACCGATCTTCTGGTCAAACGGCCCCAGTTTCACGTGCTCTCCCTCCCCATATATCTTGCGCTCGCCGGTAAAGTTCTTGCCAGTGTAAACCACCCAGTGGTTCCCCTTCACCTTCAGGGAGCGAGCCAGCCCACTGAAGAACTTCACTCCAAGGTCCGGGGTGTCACTGGAGAAGTCTTCCCTCTTCCCCATACAGCCTTCACGATCAAACAGAATAATCTCACTCATCGCTGCGGTGATCTACCGGAGAGTGTGGGAAGGAAGGTAACAGTTTCTGTGCCTGAGAGGAGCAGCCTTTATATCTGTGTCTGATCCCTGACAGCTCAGCAACTGTTACCAGGAGGTGGGATCTCAGTGTCATTCGCCTCCTCCAGCAATTGGAATGGTTCCCATTGCTGATTCTCAGAAACCAGCGTCGCTGAGGAACGGGAAGGCACAGGGCTTTACACTGTGGTTATTGTCAAAGTTTGCCCTGAGCAGCTCCATGATGTGTGACCCTGTGGCCTGCAGTCTGTTCCCCAGGACACACATTGAGACAAACATCAACTGCACCTGGAGGACCATTAATTCGGTGAAAGACACTCTTTGATCTGCCCGAAACCTGTTCATCTTCCAGAGCAGGGAGTTGACCCCAACTGAGTTTGGCAGACTGGCACAATTCCAGGTCTAGGATTACCTGCTGAAGAAAGCTCTAATTTAAAACCGAAAGAACTGCAGATGCTGTAAATCAGGAATAAAAACAAAGTTGCTGGAAAAGCTCAGCAGGTCTAACAACATCTGTGAAGTAAAACAGTTAACGTTTTGGGTCCAATGTGTTTTTTACTTCACAGATGCTGCCAGACCTGCTGAGCTTTTCCAGCAACTTTGTTTTTGTTTGTGAAGGAAGGACTAATGTTTGGGGCAGCTGCAGTCAAAGTGCAGTGGGGAAAGATCACTGTCTGCGTTCTTTCTGCTGAAGATAAATGGGGGTCTGTTCAGTTTTAGGACCCTCCCAGTGTCTCAAACACATGTAAATGTAAGAGATGCCTTTGTTTGACCTTACAAATTCCCAATGTTAGTCTGTTTCACATACAAAGATGATACAGGAATGTTGAAGCAAAAACTGCAGATGCTGGAATCTGTGCCAAAAACAACAAATGCTGGAGATCACAGTGGGTCAGACAGCATCCACGGAGAGAGAACAAGCTAACGTTTCAAGTCTAGGTGACTTGTCATCAGAGCTGAAATCAAGTGTGGAGGGGGCAGCATTTATGCTACAGTATGGGGGCCGTTGGTGAGGGTATTGGTAGAGAGAAAGTGTGTGTGTGGGGTAGAGTGCATGAGTGAATATGTCTCTCCCACATACACACACACACTCTCTCTCCCCCACGCTCCCCCCCCCCACACACAAACACACACTCTCTCTCACTCTTGATCTCTCTCTCCCTCGCACACACAGGCACACTCTCTCGCTCTCTCTCTCACACACACACACTTTATATCTCTCTCTCTCTCTATCTCTCACCCCTGAAGATGAGATGTTGTTCCTCCCGTTTGGGGTGTGATTGACTGGAACACTGCAGTATGCCGAGGACAGACACATGGACATGTGAGCAGGATGCTGTGTGAAAATGACCAGCTACGGGAAGGTCGAACAGCTCTGGTCTGTGTGCAATTTTGACATTCCTGTAGCTGGTCATTTTCACACAGCGTCCTGCTCACATGTCCCCGTGTCTGTCCTCGGCATATCTCAGTGTTCCAGTCAATCACAGCCCAAACTGGAGGAACAACATCTCATCATCAGACTGGGCACTTTACAGCTTTCCGGACTTAATATTGCATTCAACACCTTCAAACTGTGAACCATTTCTTCCCTTTCGTTTAGCTTGACATGTCCTGTATTTCCTCCCCCCCCATCCCAGTGTCTGCCCTTTCCAGTCTGGCCGTTCTCACAATCTGATCAATTAATCTACATTGTCAACCTCTTTTCTCCACCAGCTCCCTACACCCTGCCCTAACTGTAGTATAAATGCTGCCCCCTCCACACTTCACTTCAGCTCTGATGAAGAATCATCTAGACTTGAAATGTTAGTTTACCCTCTCTTCATGGATGCTGTCTGACCCACTGTGATCTCCAGCATTTGTTGTGTCTGATACAGGAATGCTTCACTAACTGTGTCTATATATAACAAATTGTTCTGATGTAAATATTATCCTGTGTGTGTGTGGAGGGAAGGGAAGAGAGAGTGAGCATGTTTACATGTGTACGTTGTGTGTGTGTGTGTGTGTGTGTGTGTGTGTGTGTGTGTGTGTGTGT
>JAHRHZ010000213.1:471709-488110 GCA_024137785.1 Ginglymostoma cirratum | reverse complement strand
GCACTGTCGGAGGGTCAGTGCTGAGGGAGTGGGCACTGTCGGTGGGTCAGTGCTGATGGATCGCCGCACTGTCGGAGGGTCAGTGCTGAGGGATGGACGCACTGTCAGAGGGTATTTACTGCTCTACTGAAATTCATGTCTTCACAAAATTTCCTTACACTCATGCACGTGTTTCCGTCAGGTTGTGTTGTTCAATGATGGATTGTTCATCTCTCATTGTTCATATGGACCTGCTGAATCAGCAGGAATGTTATCATCACAATCACTAAAAACCAAAGAATATATCTCACTTCCTAAATATTATTTGAACACAAACTAGCTTTAAAAGTTCATGTACCCAGTTACTGTAAATTTGGCAATTCCTCATAGACTTTTCCCACGGATTCCAATCCGCACCCTTCTGGGTTATATCCTTCAGGGAAGGAAATCCACCAACATCACTTAATCTGGACTACACGTGACTCCAGTCCCACAGAAACGTGGTTGATTCTCAATTGCCTTCTTATATGGCCTTGCAAAACATTCAGTTATAACAATCACTACAAAGTCTCAAAGAAATGAAACCGGATAGATCATATGGTATCAAGACTAGGAACTGAAAAGACAACAGCAGAAATGACTCTGTCAACTCTGCAAAGTCGTCCTTACTAATTTCTCGGTGTCAGTGCCAAAACTGGGAGAGCTGGCTCACAGACTAATCAAGCAACAGCTTGACATAGTTACACTCACAGAATCGTACATTACAGTCAATGTCCCAGACACCACCATCCTCACCCCTGGATATGTCCTGTCTCACCAGCAGAACAGACCTAGCAGAGGGGACGGCACAGTTGGATACGGTCGAGAGGGAGTTGTGTTGGGAGTCCTCAACATTGATTCCAGATTACCTGAAGTCTCGTGGCTTCATTTTAAATATGAGCAAGGAACGCTCCTGCTGATTACCACATACTGTCCTCCCTCAGCTGATGAATCAGTACTCCTCCATGTTGAACAACGCTTAGGGGAAGCACTGAGGACGGCAAGGGCACAAAATATAATCTGGGTGGGAGATTTCAATGTCCAACACCAAGAGTAGTTCAGCAGCTGTACTAATGATCGAGGTGGTCGGGTCCTAAAGGACATAGCTGCTTGATGAGGAGGACTCCCATTCTCTCAGTTGAGGTGCAATGTCTGTGTGTGGAGGGAGACTGTCAGTGTGGGGAGGTAGTCTTTCTCTGTGTGGAGAGGTGCACTGTATGTGTGTGGGGAGGGAAGCTATCTGCATGTTGGGGTGAGCCTGTCTCTTTGTGGGGAGAGGTATCGTCCGTGCTTGGCGTGGGGCACTCTCTGTATTTGGGGAGGGGACAGTCTCTGTTTGGGGAGGGAGACAGTCTGTGTTTGAGGAGGCGACAGTCTCTGTATGGTGAGGGGAAACAGTCTTTGAGGGGAGGGGGACTGTCTGTTTGGGGAATGAGACTGTCTGTGCAGTGGTGAGACTGTCTGTGTAGGGAGTGAGACTGACTGTGCAGGGAGTGAGTCTGTTGTGTGGGGAGTGAGACTGTCTGTGGGGAGTGAGACTGTGTAGGGAGTGAATTTGTTTCTAAGCAGTGTGCTGCTGGCTGCATTAGTTAACATGACTCTTCTCCCTCTGTCTCTTCACTTCTGTCTCTGTCTCTTCTCCCTCCGTCTCTGCTTTCTAAACTGCCTCATGTGTCTGATTGTGTTATACATTGATATATTGTTTGTCAGTCACGTCTCTGTTCATATGAACTTGCTGAAACAGTTGGAATGTGATCATTTACAGTCACTAAAAACCAAATACTATGTCCCACTTCCTAAATATGTTCTGAACTGAAACTAACTTTCATAGTTCATCCATACAGAAAATACAAAGCCTGCAATTCCTCGCAGACTTTCCCCATGGCCTCCAATCCACAAATTTAAGCTGACTTTAGACCATCTTGCAAACAACTAAATTGCTGATGTTACCAATTGATGTAAAAACTAACTGACTGACACAGATTCACTGACTGACAAGCAGACAAACAGACACACAGTCACAGACACACACAGACACACACACACACACACACACACACACACACACACACTCTCACACATTGACATGAATGTGACCAAGCCTAAGAAGTAAATGGCTTTATATGAACAGCACTACATTTCTAATCAATTCACCAAACGTGGGTGTCTCTGGCTGCGCCTAGCATTTATTGCCCTGTCCCTAGTTGCCCCCCTTGAGAACGTGGGGGTGAGCTGCCTTCTTGAACTGCTGCAGTCCATGTGCTGTGGGTTGACCTAAAATGTCCCTTAGGGAGGGAATTCCAGGATTTTGACCCAGCGACACTGAAGGAACGGCGATATATTCCCAAGTCAGGATGGGGAGTGTCTTGGAGGGGAAATTGCAGGGGGTGATGTTCCCATGTATCTGCCGCCCCTTGTCCTTCGAGGTGGAAGTGGGTCGTGGTTTGGAAGGTGGTGTTGAAACAGTTAAAGCTTAAGAACATTCGGGATAGGAGTAGTATGAGGCCTTTGAGATATGGAGACAATTCACTGAGGTGTGTAAAAACAGGAATTGGATCATTATGATCATTAATTGGGACAGTCACAGTGTAAGGACAGACTAACGGCAAAAATGCATGCTGTCGTCTGATCTCGGAAGCGTAGCAGATCCAGGCCTGATTAGTACTTGGATAGGAGACTGCCTGGGAATTCCAGGCACAGTAAGCCATCAGGGATCTGGGCTGGGGGTGGGTGGGGGGGAGGGCAGTGTTGCATGCCGCAGGGGGCAGAGTTGAGTATGGTAGGCATAACAAAAGAGAAAGTGCCAGAAAAGCTAAAAGGTCTAAAAATTGATAAATCTCCTGGCCCCAATGGGCTGCATCCTCGAGTTCTGAGGGAGGTGGCTGAGGAAATAGCAGAGGCATTGGTTGTGATCTTTCAAAAGTCACTGGAGTCAGAGGAAGTCCCAAAAGATTGGAAAATTGCTGTTGTAACCCCCTTGTTTAAGAAAGGATCAAGGCAAAAGATGGAAAATTATAGGCCGATTAGCCTAACCTCGGTTGTTGGTAAAATTCTAGAATCCATCGTTAAGGATGAGATTTCTAAATTCTTGGAAGTGCAGGGTCGGATTAGAACAAGTCAGCATGGATTTAGTAAGGGGAGGTCATGTCTGATAAAACTGTTAGAATTCTTTGAAGAGGTAACAAGTAGGTTAGACCAGGGAAACCCAGTGGGTGTTATCTATCTAGACTTCCAAAAGGCCTTTGATAAGGTGCCTCACGGGAGGCTGCTGAGTAAGGTGAGAGCCCATGGTGTTCGAGGTGAGTTACTGGCATGGATTGAGGATTGGCTGTCTGACAGAAGGCAGCGAGTTGGGATAAAAGGCTCTTTTTCGGAATGGCAACCGGTGACAAGTCGTGTCCCGCAGGGTTCAGTGTTGGGGCCGCAGCTGTTCACCTCATATATTAATGATCTGGATGAAGGGACTGGGGGCATTCTGGCGAAGTTTGCTGATGATACAAAGTTGGATGGACAGGCAGGTAGTACGGAGGAGGTGGGGAGGCTGCAGAATGATTTAGACAGTTTAGCAGTGTGGTCCAGGAAATGGCTGATGAAATTCAACGTGAGCAAATGCGAGGTCTTGCACTTTGGAAAAAAGAATACAGGCATGGACTATTTTCTGAATGGTGAGAAAATTCATAAAGCCGAAGTACAAAGGGATCTGGGAGTGCTAGTACAGGATTCTCTAAAGGTTAACTTGCAGGTTGAGTCTGTGATTAAGAAAGCGAATGGAATGTTGTCATTTATCTCAAGAGGGTTGGAATATAAAAGCAGCGATGTGCTTCTGAGACTTTATAAAGCCCTAGTTAGGCCCCATTTAGAATATTGTGTCCAATTTTGGGCCCCACACCTCAGGAAGGACATACTGGCACTGGAACGTGTCCAGCGGAGATTCACACAGATGATCCCTGGAATGGTAGGCCTAACATACGATGAACGGCTGAGGATCCTGGGATTGTATTCATTAGAGTTTAGAAGGTTGAGGGGCGATCTAATAGAAACTTACAAGATAATGCATGGCTTAGAAAGGGTGGACACTGGGAAGTTGTTTCCGTTAGGTGGGGAGACTAGGACCCGTGGGCACAGACTTAGAATTAGAGGGGGTCAATTTAGAATGGAAATGAGGAGACATTTCTTCAGCCAGAGAGTGGTGGGCCTGTGGAATTCATTGCCATGGAGCACAGTGGAGGCCGGGACGTTGAATGCCTTCAAGGCAGAGATTGATAAATTCTTGATCTCGCAAGGAATCAAGGGCTACGGGGAGAGTGCGGGTAAGTGGAGTTGAAATGCCCATCATGCATGATTAAATGGCGGAGTCGACTCGATGGGCCAAATGGCCTTACTTCCACTCCTATGTCTTATGGTCTTATGGTCTAAGATTGCAGTGATTCACAGGCTCCCAGCCCAGCTGTTTGTTTTGTGGTTCTGTGGAGTCCTTGGACCATGTATGTATTTGTTGTAAGCGTTACTGCTCCCTTTTTAGTTAGCAAAAGGACCTTGTCCTCTGCTTTGGGTTGCACTTCAGCCCCACATTCCTGATCCTTGGCTACACGGTGTGGGGGGATGTGGGCAGGTTGGAGGATGTCCTCGTGGGTCTGCTCTTGGGCCTGCTGAAGCTGGCCATTTGCAAGTCCAGACAGCGGGACATGGATGGGGTCATTTCTGCCGACTGCCTGCCCCTCTTCTTTGGTTCTGTCCAAGCCTGGATGTCCTTGGAGAGGGAGCACGTGGTTTCCATTAATGCTCTCACTGCCTTTAGGGAGAGATGGGACCGCAGGGTGTGGAGTGCTTTATTTCCCCCTTCGACTCATTTTTATTTGATCCCTAATCCTCCCCCTTTCCTTGTTTTTCATGGCAGCATTGCCTCTAAAGGGCTCTGCTTGTTACTGCTTCACTAGCGACATGGGAGCTTTTCCTGCTGGTGGAAATATTGAATAAAGTTATTTGCACACGGTGTCTTTACTGAGCCTCTGTAGTCTCTCTCTCACACAAACACACACACACAGACACACACACACAGACGCACACAAACACACACAGACGTGCGCACACACATACACGCACACACATACACACACACACATGCACACGCACACACACACACAGACATATACACGCACTCACATACACACAGTCACAGACACAAACATAGTCACATGTACTCACACAGACACACACACACATACACAGACAGACACACACTCAGACGTACACACACACACACACACACGTGCACACACACACACACGTGCACGCACACACACGTACACACACAGACACACACACATACACACTCATAGGCACAAACATAGTCACACACACTCACACAGACACACACACACAGACACACACACAGACAGACACACACTCAGATACACACACAGATACACACACACACATTCTCACATACACACACACACACACACACACAGGCACACACACTTAAATACACACACAACACGTGTGCTGTGGTGAAATTAAGCACGACTGCTGGAAAGCAGCAGTGTGTGGGAATAGAGATAAAATATATAACCAGGAGATTTAGAATGTCCTCAGTTCATGGGACTGACTCAGAACTGACTGGCCAAAGCCACTGGACTGTGAGCACAGTTCCTGTTTGGCGCAGACACTCTCAAGACTGTGTGCACTCTCACCACTGAAAAATGGTAAAGGAATTAGAGAGGATAGATTTTCTGAAATCTATTCAGGAGAACTTTTTATACCATCCCTGAGAAGGTCCTAAAAACCATGGCACATTTCTGGCCTTATTCTGGGGAATGAAGCTGGGCCAGTGTTGGGAGGTGACAGTGGGGGCAGTGGATTGAAACTGCCCCGCGGTAAAGAGTGAGTTGGTCAAATTCTAACAGTCCACAGGATACGGTCTGGTCTACACGTGACTTCGGGCCCACAGCATACAGGAGTAGGTGATGGTCCAGTGGCATTATCTTTGGACTGTTAATCCAGAGACACAGATAATGTTCCGGGGATCTAGATTTAAATCCTGCCAAAGCAGACATTGGAATTTGAGTTCAATAAAAATCTGGTATTAAGAGTCTAATGATGACCATAAATCTACTGTTAATTTTCAGAAAATCTCATTTGGTTCACTGATGTCCTTTAGGGAAGTAAACTACCATCCTTACCTGGCCAGGCCTACATGTGACTCCAGACCCACAGCAATGTGGTTGAGTCTTAACTGCCCTCTGGGCAATTAGGGATGGGCAAGAAATGCTAGGTCCAGCCAGGTACTCCACATCCCACGATTGAAATAAAATTTAAATAAATGTCCCTCAGAATGTTGTACATCTCTGTACATCACATTACTGAGTGGGGACATACTCCTGGGCACTGGAGCATCTCCTCAAGAACTCTCCGACCACATCCATCTCCACTCTCCCCTTTTCCCAGGACCCCAACACACTCACCCTCACCCTCCTTCACTCATGCCCCCCATACCTTCTCCCTCACTCTCTCACATCCCTCTTTTCCTCAATCACACACACCCCTCACTGACCCCCACACCATCACTCACCCTCTCCTTCAGTCCCTCCTTCACTCACATCCCCTCCCTCACACCTGCTCCTTCCACTAAGTCGATCATAGAGACCACAGTGACCAGTCTGTTACGCCACATCACGCCCACCTCCAGTTGTCCCTCGATGAGCAGAGTGGTATGCTCCTGCCTGTGACTCTGAGGAAAGGAACTCTGCAGTCCCTTACTTGGTATGGACTCCACATGACTCCAGACCCTCAGCAATGGGGTTGATTGTGACCGTCAGGCTGGACTGGTTCAGGAATCACTCACCATCCACTCACCCAGCCCCTCAGTAAAACCCCTGCTCAGAATCACACAATTCTTCCTTTTTCTGTATGAATCCATTTTTCTCATTAATCTGTTCAAAGATGATCTGAAGCACCTCTGAAGCAGGTGGGGCTTGAATCGGGAATCCTGGCCCAGGAGTAGGGACAGCACCACTGTGCCACCTTTACCTCTATATGAGAGTACTGACCCTACGATAGTGCAGTGCTCCCTGATCACTGACCCTCTGACAGTGCGGCAGTCCCTCAGCACTGACCCTCCGACAGTGCAGCTCTCACTCAGCACTGACCCTCCGACAGTGCGAAACTCCCTCAGTACTGACCCATCGATAGCGAAGCACTCCCTCAGCACTGACCCTCTGAAAGGGCGGCTTACCCTCAGCACTGACCCTCTGACAGTGCAGCACTCCCTCAGCACTGACCCTCCAACAGTGCAGCACTCCCTCAGCACTGACCCTCCGATAGTGTGGCATTCCCTCAGCACTGACCCTCCGATAGTGTGTCTCTCCCCCAGCACTGACCCTCTGACAGTGCAACTCTCCCTCAGCACTGACCCTCAGACAGTGCAGCACTCCCTCAGCACTGACCCTCCGACAGTGCGGCTCTCCCTCAACGTTAATCCTCTGACAGTGTGGCTCTCCCTCAGCACTGACACCCCAACAGTGTGGCACTCCCTCTTTACTGACCCTCCGACAGTGCGCCACTCCCTCAGCACTGAACCCCGATAGTGTGGCTCTCCCTCAGCACTGAGTCTGGCGCCTGGCCTCGGCAATGTAAAGGTCAGTGCGCCACACCCCTACTGCACCTCCCTCATCTGTGGGTTTGATAGTGAGGTTAGGGTTGGAGTGGAGGGCTGAGCGTTCCATCAGGGAGGTTGGAGTGAGTGAGAGGGGTGGAGAGATTGAGGCATTGGATTTCACAACGGCAGCTGGAAATGAAGAGGTCATGGGAGGGTAGGAGGCTGTGGGGTGGTGTCCAGGAGGATGAGGTTTTGTTGGAGGTGGGAGAAGGGGTCAGCAGAGGTTAGTTTGGATTCACAGTTAAACATATAGGCACAGAGAGGGAGTCAGCGGAAAAAGTGTTTGACATCCAGACGTGAATGTAATTCATTGATGTGTGGGCGCAGGGGGAAGAAGGTGATGATGACTTTTTGCTGATGACTTCAAGGCCATACTGCTGTCCTTCAACAGATGGTGTCATATAGCACTGGGATTAAATTACGCTCGAATTGTGCCTAATGTGAGTCAAAACTGCAGGAAGTGTTCCCCAGATTCCCAGCTCTCAGTGTTGGGACCATTGTTTTTCCTGACATTTCTTAATACCTTGCTCTGCAGGGGACAGTTTCCATCATTGCCAATGTCCCCCGTCTGGGAAGAATTGTAAACTGTGAGGGGGCCAGGGCAGAACTCCAAAAGGACATTGACAAGTTGGCGGAGTGGGCAGAGAGGAGGCACATGAGGTTCAACACAGAGAAGTGGGAGGTGATGCACTTTGGTCTGAAGAACATTGAGAGGCAATATAAAGTTGGAGGGGATAATTCTAAAGGGGGTGTGGCAGGAGCATGGGAAACTGGGGGTATATGTGCACAGATCATTGAAGGTGGCAGAAGAGGTAGAAAGGGCAGTAAATAAACCACACAGAGTCCTCATCCTTATTTATATGGGCACAGAGAGAGAGAAACAAACTCAGAAAGGGAGAGGCTGAAGCAGTGAGAATGACAGAGGCACAGACAAAGAGAGATTCAGGGATGTGGAAAGAAATATACAGAGGAAGATGGACATGAACAGAGTGGAGACAGGTTTATAAAATCATGAGGGGCATGGATTGGATAAATAGGCCAGGTCTTTTCCCCAGGGTGAGGGAGTCCAAAACCAGACAGCTTAGGTTGAAGGTGAGAGAGCAAAGATATAAAAGGGACCTAGGGCAACTTTTTCATGCAGAGGGGATTGTTGTATGTGGAATGAGCTGCCAGAGGAAGTGGTGGAGGCTGGTACGATTACAATATTTAAAAGCCATCTGAATGGGTACATGAATAGGAAGGATTTAGAGGGATATGCACAAAATACTGTCAAATGAGAGTAAATTTATATTGGATGTCTAGTCAGTACGGACAATTTGGACCAAAGGGTCTGTTTTCATGCTGCATATCTTCATGACTCTATGAAACTATGAGAGAGAGATCGACAGAGGGAGAGAGAGACAGAGTGGGACAGAGAGAGACTTATACAGGGAGAGAGAGGTAGAGAGAGACAGAGAGAGACAGACAGACAGAGTGGGACAGAGAGAGAGGAAGCACCACAATCTGTGATTTCACAAGAATTGGTGAATGCTGTGGAAAATCCGTGATATTTTTCAGGGATGTTATTAAGGTGCATTCCCTGATGAAAAAGCCAGGAGTGTTTCAGGTAAAACAGGAACTCTGGTCCCTTTCTCTCTCACTGTCGAGACCTGGTGCCCTGACATTCCACACTGTACTCGGTGTTTTTGCCCACATCATGGTAACCCCTGGCAATGTTTACCACAGTAAAAATACCAGCTCGAGTCTGTGATGAAATAAGTAGGTGCTATCTTAGTGCCAAGGGAGGCTCTGCTCTCAGCACGGAGTGATGTGCTAGCTTGCAATTATCTCTCAATTCAAATATTTCTGTCCCGAGACTGTAACACAATATCGGTTGTCAGGGTGATCAAAAACTATTTGAATATTTTGCCCAGGATGCTGATTCTGATCTGATGAACTCCTCCTTGTTCTTCCTGTTTAAACAGTAAACAGTAACAGAGAACAAAGCAGAGTGTTTTAACATCGAAGAAAGACTCTGTCTCTCATCATCTGCATTTCACAATCTTCCCTCCTGCACAGTCTCAGCTAAATGCTCTAGTGCGGAAAGTTAGATTTGTAATTGAGTACACGGTCATGGACAGCACTGAGTGTGTCCACTTTTATCCAAACTCTCCTCATGTTTCACTTGGGAATTTCAACGGGAATGGACTGATACTCTGTAAACTCTCATGGATTGTCTCCGTTCCTACCTCTCACACATTCTATCTCTCTCTGTCCCCATCTCTCACACTTTCTCTCCGTGTCCCTATCTCTCATGCATTCCCTCTGTCCCTATTTCTCACAATCTCTCTCTCTGGCCCAATCTCTCACACTGGAGAGGATGGCATGGTGGCTCAGCACTTAGCATTGCTGCCTCACAGTGCCAGGGATCCGGATTCAGTTCCAGCCTCGTGTGACCGCCTGTGTGGAGTTTGTATATTCTCCCCGTGTTTGCATGAGTTTTCTCCTGGACCTCTGGTTACCTTTCACAGTTCAAACATGTGCAGGCCAGATGGATTGGTCATGCTAAATTGTCCACAGTGTGCAGGCTAGGTGGGTTAGCCATGGGAAATGTGGAATTACATGGGGCGGGGTTGGGTTTCAGTGGAAGGCTTTTCAGAGTGTTGGTGTGGGCTGAATGGTCTGCTTCCACGCTGCATGGATTCAATGATATTCTCCCTCCCTTATAGTTTTTGGATCATAGTTCGTAAGGTTTCCTTGTAACCACGATAAATTGATTCCCAGGATCAGGGACTAGCTTCCAAAGAAAAAGTGACTTCACAGGAAAATGTTAAGTTCATTAGTTGCTAACTGCTACTAATTTGATTGACTTTTACTTTCAAATTGAAGGCAAATTGGTTAAATATCTACAGCTGACAATGAATGACCAGTAGGAAACTTTTAAACACCCAATTAAGAATTGAATAAATGAAATTGAGTTGCAGGGCCAGGCAGTGTGTTGTAGCTGGAAGATGGAGAAGCTGGTGGACCCCATTGTGTTTCACAGGGACCCACATCTGGAGCAAGCGTTGGCTGTTTCTGGAATTCTGGCTCAGAGTTGATGAGCTGGAGTCTGTACTCCAAACACTGTGACACATCAGGGAAGCTGAGAGTTACTTGGATGCTATGTTTCAGGAGGTGGTCACATGTCTGTGATTAACTATCTTGTATTCAGTCAGTGGTCAGGGACAGGAGGGTGTAATTATGAATGAGGCAGGTAGAGGAATCCAGGAGCTAGTGCTGAGGGAGTCTCAGCCTTGAGCTTGTCTAACAGGTTAGAAATTCTTGCTCTGTGTGTGAATGTAAGTGGGGAGGGTGAGCGAACTGACCACAGTACTGTGGCACATGGAGCCATTCAAGATGGGGCAGAGAAAAGAGACATGTAGCTTAATCTGGGATAGCATAGCCAGGGGAATACTCACTGTCCTCTGTGACCAGGATGGAGAATCTAAAGGCTGCATTGCCTGCCTGGTGCTGAGGTTTGGGATATCTAACCTGGGCTGCAGAGGAACTTGGAGTGGGAGGGGAAAGATTCAGTTGTTGTGGTCCATGCTGGTAGCAACGATATAGGGAGAATGAGGAAAGAGGTCCTGCTGAGAGAATGTGAACAGTGAGGGGCTAAATTAAAAACCAGAACCAAAAAGAAAATAATCTCTGCATTGCTACCTACAGGTTAATTGGCACAGGGTCAATAGGATTAAAGAAATAAATGTGTGGCTTAAAGATTGGTGTGGGAGAAATGAATTCAAATTCATGGGACATTGGCATCAGCATTGAGGAAAGAGGGAAGTGTTTGAATGTGATGGGCTCCATGTGAATCAAGCTCGGTCCAGAATCCTGGCAAATTGCAAAAGTAGGGCTGTGGATAGGGCTTTAAACAAAATGGGGTTGGGGGGGTGGGGCGAATCAGTTGCATGGAAAATTGTGGAAAAATTACATCGAGGAGTGCTCAGCAGATGATATTAAAGTTAACTGAACAAATAATAGGACAGAGTCTGGAAAGGGTGAGGAATATAACATCAGGCACAGCACATCAGGGAAGAACTATGAGAAGGGATGCAGTCAATGCAGGGCTTAGGGTGTTATTCTTTACTGCACGTAGTGAACCAAACAAGGTGAATTGGCTGATGGTGCAGATTGAAATTGGCAGGTACGATTTTGTGGGTATCACAGAAAGGTGGCTGCAAGGCGATCAGGTGTCAGAAGTAAATATCTAAGGATACACATCAGATTGAAGGGGCAGACAGATGGGCACGGACCGGTTTGTCTTTGTAGTGAAAAGTGAAACTAAATTGATAGCAAGAAGTGATACAGATTCAGAAGGTGTAGATTCTCGATGGGATTGGTTGAATAACCACAAAGGAAAAAAGACCCTGCTGGGTGTCATGTACAGGCCTCCTTGCAGTAGTTAGTACATAGGGCAGAAAATAAATCATGAGACAGAAAAAGTATGTGAGAAAGGCATAATTACAATAACCATTGAGGACTTCAAGCAAGTGGACTAGGAGATTCAGTTTGGGAGCAGATTCTAAGAAAATGAATTTGTAGAATGTCTGAGATTTTTTTGGAGCAGCTTGTGGTTGAGCGCCTTAGGGAACGGGCAATTCTTGATTCGGTGATGTGTAATGAGACAGACTGGATTAAGAAGTTTAAGGTGAAGGAACCCCTAGGTGGCAGTAAAGAGATAGATTTCATCCTGCAATTTGAGAGGGAGAAGCTGGAATCACATGTAATGGTATTACAATAGAGCAAACGTAACTACAAAGACATGCGGGAGGATCTGGTCAGATTAGATTGGATGGGGAGCCTTACAGGGAAGACAATGGAGCAGCAATGCTGCAGTGACTGGAACCAGGTGGATCTCATTGACTGTGCGATCCTTAATTGCGGATGTTAACTTGGGCCAATCAGAAAGCCCTGGCTGACCGATATAAACAGGAGATTTAGAATATCACCAGTTCAAGTGACTGACTTGAAGCTGGCTGGCCATAGCCAGTGTACTGTGCTCAAGTAAATAAAGAGTGACTTGGTGATGGGATACCGGCCTCTCTGCAGTTCTTTCAAAGGTTCTATATCAGTAATGTTAAGATGGATATCGCTCCTGTAAGTGAAGACAGTTTTATCATGGAAGGGCAAACTGTCAGCGCAGGCTTGGAAGGCCAAGGGGCTTGTTCCTGTGCTGTGCTGTCTTGTTCCTTGTTCTTTGATTCTTTGCTTAAGATCCTGGGAGGTTGGCCATCTGGTCCAGGGGACTTGTCAAACTTCAGTTCTCATATTGTTCTCATTTTCACATGTGCAGGTGGCACAAACTTGGAATTATTGTGAACTGTGAGAGAAAGTGCAAGAGACTTCCAAAGGACAGCAGCCCCTGGTGGAGGAGATGGAAACGTGGTGATTGAAAGTGAATGCAGAGAAGTGTGAAGTGATACAATTTAATGGAAAAATCAGGAGAGGGGATATGAAATAAAAGGTACAATCGTAAACGGGGTGCCAGAGGACCTGATAGTTATCGGATTGTTGAATCTGTTGATGATGGAAGAACAGGTTGAGAAATGGCCTACAAAGGTTTCTAGGAACCTGGCTTTAACAAAAAGAAATACCAGGCACATAACAGGAAGGTGAGGACGAATCTTTATAAAACATTGGCTATACCTCAACTCGAGTGTCAATTCTGGACCCTGCAATGTAGGGAGGTTGTGGAGGTTTCAGAAAAGTGACAGAAAAGATTTACAGGAATAGTTCGAGGTAACGGTCATCAGTTCCATCCAGAGATTGGAGAAACTAGGACTGTTCTCCTGAGAGAGGAGAAGGAAGGGAGGAAATTGGATTGAGCTGTTCAACATCAGGAGGTCTCGGGACAAAATGGAGAGAAAGAAACTTTCCATCAAATGTTGATATGATGTGACTGGCATTGAAACTATTCACAGAATCCTAAAGGTGCAGAAATTGGCCATTCAGTCCATTGAGTCTATACCGACCAACTGAAGAGCATCCCACCCAGACCCAGTGCCCCCCACTCTCTCCCCATAATCCCACTATGCCATTACCAATCCAACTAACATGCACATCCCTGGACACTACAGGGGAAGTTAGCCTGGCCAATCCACATAAACTGCACATTTTTTCACTGTGGGAGGAAACCAGAGCACCGGGTGAAGACCCATGCAGACACTGGGAGTATGTGCAAACTACACACAGTCACGTGATGACCCAGACCTGGGTTCTTTGTGCTGTGAGATGACAGTGCTAACTGCTAAGACACCATGCAGCCCAACTAATCATAAGGGGAGAAACTTTCTCAATATAGAATTCACTACTTGAACATTTTAGTGTCACACACCTTTAATGCACTTCCTGAGAGTGAGCTTTCAAAGTGAATGGGATCAGCAGCTGAGGAAGTGTGAGGAAGAGGAAGGAGGCGTGTGGATCCTGTAGGATCAGCTGAGAGCTTCTTGCAGAGAGCAGACCCAGAGACAAGCTGTTCCATGTTCTGTTCTGTGCTGAAATTTTCTATGGTCACCTCACAGATCAACCAGGAACATAATGAGCTCTCCCTCTGTGTTAGATGAAAGTTGCTTGTGGGATTGAATGTTTAGTAAGGAGGAAGGCATTATCTCTCACTCTTTTCGCTCTCTCTCTCTCTCTCTCATACACACACACACACACACACACACACACACACACAAACACACACAGCAGTTAAAAGGCCCATGAGTTCATGTCAGTTCCATAACAAGACAAACACTGGATTGCCATCCTGTTTAATAGGGTCACAGCCTTACCCAGTTACTGAAATATTGCATGGTAAATCCAGATACTGAACCCCTGGACAGTCTCAATCTCCATTTGCTGCTTCTTCAGGCTGTGTCTGACAAAACCCACAGGATCCACCCCAGGAATGAACCAGGAGGAAAACGACTGGATGTAAATGGAGACCTCATGGGCATCAGGAATAAAAATCTCATGACAGTGACAGAAATGTTATGGTTGGTTGGCTCGCCGAGCGGATTTGTTGTTCCGCAGACGTTTCATTACCCTGCTGGGTAACATCATCAGTGCAGCCTCCGATGACAGAATGGTTCAAACAGACCCTCAATCAAAGTCACTGCTGTTGTGAGAATTTTAAACCCTGGTTTCTGGTCAATGATAACACCCAGGATATTGATAGTGAGGGATTCAGTGATGGTAGCACCGTTGAATGTCAAGGGATGGTGGTTATCTTGTCTCTTATTGCTGACTGTCATAGCCTGACATATGTGTGGCACGAATGTCACTTGCCACCTGTCAGCCCAAGCCTGTGGAAGTAGAGGCATTGTTGTGCTTTCTTGACTGTTGCATCAACGTGGGTGCACCAGGATAGATTGTCGATTATCATTACTCCCATGAACTTGATGCTCATACACCCACCACTCTCTGTGTGAAGAACCTATCTCTGACATCTCCCCTATACCTTCCTCCAATCAGCTTAAAATTATGTCCCCTCATAATAGTCATTTCCGCCCTGGGAGAAAGTCTCTGACTATCCACTCTACCCATGCCTCTCATCATCTTGTACACCTCTATCAAGTTATCTCTCATCCTTCTTCGCTCCATTGAAAAAGGCCCTAGCTCCCTCAACCTTTCCTCATGCAACCTGCCCTCCAGTGCGGGCAGCATCCGGGTAAACCTCCTCTGCACCCTCCTAAAGCTTCCACATCCTTCCTATAATGAGGTGACCAGTTTTTGGAATCCAGACTGAGAATCAAATCACTGATTCAAGGGGCCGCAGGCTTTGGTGAATAATCTTCCCTGCCCACTTCGCTGGGTTTGCTTTCTCACCAGAGATCAGAAGCTTCGTTGGTTTCCCCCACAAAGTGAAATCTCTTGCTTATTACAGCTCTCCCGAGATGTGAACCATCCTCCTCTCTCTGCCTCGGGATGCTGGCTGTTACGCGGAGACAGCAAGAACTGCAGATGGTGGAGTTCGAATCGATACGTTGTGCAGCTGGAGGAACACAACAGGTCAGGCAGCATCGGAGAAGCAAGACGTTTCGGGCCGAGACTCTTCTTCAGGACTCGTCATGACTCCAGAGTAGGATCAGCTCCGCGCAAGCGCACCGTATCCTACGGCACCGTTGATAGAGGGGGTATTCTGGACCTCGATGCATTGTGGGTATATCCTCTGCCATTGAAAGCTCCACACTGGCTGTCATTATACATGTGTTGTGACAACGTATCGGTAGATACTTAGGAATTAAAGGAGAAGCGGAGTAATGGACATAGGAAGAAACATAGCAGAGTCCCACATATCGTAGCAATTTTAGCCAGAGGAGCTCCTGCATTTCAGACGTTAGGTCAGTGATGCCCCTGAAGGTGGGATGATTCAGGGAATCTTTTCTGTGAGGAACTGTCAACATCACATTCTCATCTACACCCGAGGGCATCTGTTCTACTTCTACATGTGGAAAAAGCAGGAAATAAAGGAAATGTGCCACTCTAATCTCAGTGGGAACCCCAGGTGCCTTCACAGCCACAGTTAAGTGAATGATTCTGAACTGCCCAGTGTAGTGGTGCACAACTCAGTTGGAAAAACTACAATCCAAATGGAATACAGCAAATACCACTAAAATGATGAGATAACAAGCATGGGGCTGGATGAACACAGCAGGTCAAGCAGCATCACAGGAGCAGGAAAACTTGACGTTTCGGGCCTAAACCCTTCATCAGAA
>JAHRHZ010000213.1:180872-198181 GCA_024137785.1 Ginglymostoma cirratum | reverse complement strand
GGGGATGGGGTCTGACCAGAGTGAGGACTGTCGGCGGGGGGGGACTGTCCGGGAATGCGGACTGACCGGGAATGCGCACTGACCGGGAGTGGGGACTGTCCGGGAATGCGCACTGACCGGGAGTGGGGACTGTCCAGATTGGGGACTGGCCGGAATGAGGACTGATGGGAGGGTGGACCGTCCGGAGTGGGGACTGACCGGAGTGAGGACTGTCTGGGAAGGGGACTGACGGGTGGGTGGTCTGTCCGGAGTGGAGGCTGTCCGGGGAGGGGAGAGGTCAGAGTGAGGACTGTCCGGAGTGGGGACTTTCCGGAGTGGGGATTGACCGGAGTGAGGACTGACCGGAATGCGGACTGACCAGAGTGGGGACTGTCCGGGACGGGGACTGACCGGAGTGGGGACTGACCGGGGAGGGGAGTGGTCATGTCAGAGTGGGGACTGACTGGGGAGGGGAGAGGTCGGAGTGTTGTTGTCAATCCAGGCTCTCAGAGGAGGTTCATGATACCAATGGTTACAATGGGCATGTTGTCCTGTGAGGAAGGGTCAGATGAACGGGGACCTGAATGAAGTGAATAAGTCTCAGGCTGGTCTGAATGAGGTGGACGTGGAGAGAAGTATGTTTCCTGTTGTATGTGAGCCCAGACCAGGTGCAGGCAGAGAGGGAGTGGGGACTGACCGGAGTGAGGACTGACCAGAGTGGGGACTTTCTGGAGTGGGGACTGACCGGATTGAGGACTGACCGGAGTGGGGACTTTCCGGAGTGGGGACTGACCGGAGTGAGGACTGACCGGAGTGGGGCCTGGCCGGAATGAGGACTGATGGGAGGGTGGTCCGTCCGGAGTGGGGACTGACCGGAGTGAGGACTGTCTGGGAGGGGTACTGATGGGTGGGTGGTCCGTCCGGAGTGGAGGCTGACCGAGGAGGGAAGAGGTCAGAGTGGGGACTGACCGGAGTGAGGACTGTCCGGAATGGGGATTGACCGGAGTGAGGACGGACCGGAGTGAGGACTGACCGGGGAGGGTAATGTCCGGAGTGGGGACTGGCCTTGGAGGGGACTGTCCAGGAGTGGGACTGACCGGAGTGGGGACTGACTGGAGTGAGGACTGACCCGAATGTGGACTGACCGGAATTCGGACTGACCAGATTGGGGACTGTCCAGGAGTGGGACTGACCGAATTGCGGACTGACCAGAGTGAGGACTGACCGGAATGCGGACTGACCAGATTGGGGTCTGTCCTGGGCGGGGACTAACCAGAGTGGAAATTGACTGGACTGAGGACTGCCCGGAGTGGGGACTGTGCGGGAGGAGCCCTGACCGGATTGGGGACTGGCCGGAGTGAGGATGGATGGGAGGGTGGGGGGTCAGGACAGCGAAGAGAAATGTTTCCTCTCAAAGGGTTGTGTGATTTTGGAGAGTCTCTCTCTCCGAGGCTAGTGGAGTGGGCTGGGGATCAGTGAGTATTGTTACAGCATGGATGGCCAGATTCCAGAGGAATGGGAAGGAAATCAAGGATTTCTATCGATGGCAATGCGGGATTGAAAACCCAACCAGATCAACCAGGAGCTTATTGACTGACTCATTCCCCTGCCCCTCATTCCCCTGTCCCTCAACTCACCTGTCCCCCTCTCTCTCACTTCTCTGTCCCCTATTTCTTCACTCCTCTGTCCTCCACTCCCCTGTCCCCCTGTCCCTCACTCCCGTGTCCCTCACTCCCGTGTCCCTCACTCCCGTGTCCCTCAACTCGCCTGTCCCCCTCTCTCTCACTCCTCTGTCCCCTATTTCCTCACTCCCCTGTCCTCCACTCCCTCACACCCTTGTCCTTCACTCCCCTGTCCCTCATTCCCATGTCCCTCAACTCACCTGTCCCCCGCTCTCTGAATCCTCTGTCCCCTATTTCCTCACTCCCCTGTCCTCCACTCCCTCACTCCCCTGTCCTTCATTCCCCTGTTCCCGACTCCCATGTCCCTCAACTTGCATGTCCCCCTCTCTCTCACTGCCCTGTCCCCTATTTCCTCACTCCCTGGTCCGCCACTTCCTCACTCCCCTATTCCCTGACTCCCCTGTTCCCCGACTCCCCTGTTCCTCACTCCCCACTCCCCCCTTCCCTCACTCCTCTGTCTCCCCCCCAACTCCCCTTTCACCCCATCCCTCACTCCCCTTTCCCCCCACCTCACTCCCCTTCCCCTTCCCTCACTCCCCTTCCCCCCCTCCCCTATACCCCCCTCCCTCACACCCCTTTCCCACCCCTCCCTCACTGTCCCCACCTCTCCCTCACTCCCCTGTACCCCCTTCCCTCACTGCCCGCTCACCCCTCTCCCATCTTCCCTGTCCCTCACTCCCCACTCTGCCTATCCCTCACTCCTCACTGTCCCTCTCTCTCAGTCCTCACTGCCCTTCTCCCTTACTCCCCTGTCCCTCACTCCCCACTCCGCCTCTCCCTCACTCCTCATTGCCCCTCTCCCTGACTCCCCCGTCCATCACTCCCCACTCACCCGTCCCCCACTCCCATGTCTCTCACTCCCATGTCCCTCACCCCCCTCCCCTATCCCTCATTCCCCTCTCCCCCTATCCCTCACTCCCTTCTCCCCCATCTCCCCACTCCCCCTACTCTCCCATCCCCACTCTCCCCCTCCCACTCGCCCCTGTCCCCAACTCTCCCGTGCCCCACTCCCCCCTGTCCCTCACTACCCCCCTGTCCCTCTCCCTCTCCCCTTTCACCCCACCTCTCCTCACTCCCTTCTCCCCCTCTCCCTTATCCCTCACTCCCCTCTCCCCTGTCCCTAACTTCCCTCTACCCCCTCACTCCCCCAGTCCCTCACTCCCCCATCCCCCTCTCCCCCTCCCCCTATCCCTGACAATCTTGCCCCCTCTCTCTCCCCCTCCCTGCTGTCCCTCTCTTCCCCCGCTGTTCCTCTCTCCTCCTCACACCCGTCTCTCCCTCACTCCTGTCTCCCCCTCCCCTATCCATGTTCCCTCATTTCCCCTTCCCTCATTCCCCCTTCCCTCATTTCCCCCTTCCCTCATTTCCCCTTCCCTCATTTCCCCATCCCTCACTCCCCCGTCCCTCACTCCCCCTCTCCTCCTCACTTCCCCGTCTCTCACTCACCTTGTCCCTCACTTCCCCTGTCCCTCACTCCCCCTTCCCCCCACTCCCCCTGCCCCCTCTACCCCCACTCCCCCTGCCCCCACTCCCCCCTACTCCCCATCTCTCACTCCCACTGTCCCTCACTCCCCCCTCCTGTCCCTCACTCCCACCGCCCCTCACTCCCCCCGTCCCTCACTCACCCCCTCCCCTGCCCCTCACTCCCACCTGTCCCTCACTCCCCCCTCCCCCTCCCCATCCCTCACTCCCCCCTCCCCCTCCCCATCCCTCACTCCCCCCTCCCCGTCCCTCCACTCCATCCGTCCCTCACTCCACCATCCCTCACTCTCCCCCTCTCCCCACTCCCGTGTCTCTCACTCCCCACCTGTCTTTCACTTCCCTGCCCCTCACTCCCCCTCTCCCCCTCACTCACCCTGTCCCTCACTCCCCCTGCCCCTCACTCCCCCCTGTCCCTCTGCAGTAATTGCCTGCAATGGCCCATCGGAAGCTGAAGGATGCCATCCTGGCAGCTGGTGAGCTGGCCGTGAACGTGGACCCTGAGGAAGGGCAGGAGGTTTATACAGAGCTCTGTGTACGGCAGCGAGTTTACCTCAGCAAGGACACCTACGGTATTTACAGTGTCCGGTTCTCTCCTGATGCACAGCACCTAGCTGTTGGATTTGGAAACGGAGCTGTCCAGGTAATGGGCGAGGTGACCGGGTCTCAGTTTCACAGTGGTCCTCTCATTGAATTGGCATTTCCTGTAATGTCTACAGATCCCACCATGGGATCATCAGGAATGCTGGAATTAAAAGCTGCTCTCAGGGCCGGGCACGGTGATTGTTGGTTCACTGCTATCCTTCAGGGAAGGGAATGTGCCCCTCCTTACCCAGTGGGGTCTACACAGACCTATAGCCGTGGAGTTGACATGTTACTGGCTCAGCAGAGTTCACGAGGGCAGTCAGAAATAGCTCTGACAGGGTTCCTGCCTGAATGTTCGTGTTTTGTGGGAACTGTCTTAATGTTTTCCTGGCTGTAACTGCAGGTCCTGAACCCAGAGACAGGGACAGTTGCTCG
The DNA here is from genome assembly GCA_024137785.1 of Ginglymostoma cirratum. NCBI lineage: Eukaryota > Metazoa > Chordata > Chondrichthyes > Orectolobiformes > Ginglymostomatidae > Ginglymostoma > Ginglymostoma cirratum. The sequence goes on along the minus strand of JAHRHZ010000213.1, from coordinate 194,021 downwards.
TGAGCTATCTCCTGGACACCGGGCCCGACAAGCTGTGACTGCTATGAGCTACTACCCGAAGCACAACATCCTGGTGACCGCTGGTGCTGATGGCATTATATGTGTCTACAATACGGACACCGGCTGGCAAGCCATGACTATCAAGGGTACGGTTTGAGCTGTACCACTGGCTTTGAGATGTTACAGGCTATCTGTCTGTTTCTGGCCTTCTCCCCCTCAGTTTCTCAGTGGCACACATTTCCTTAGGGACCTGATGATCAGGATGAGTGGCGGCTGGAGTTTGTAGGAGGCTGGAGGGTGGTTCTGGAACAAGGAAGGAGGGGCAGAGGGTCTCCTGACCTCTGAGGTAGAGAGGGCTGTTAAAGTGGAGTGGGGGTGGGAGCAGAGGGAGGATCGCACACCAGCCTCAATGAGTCTCTCCCAATTGAAATACCTGCACCGGTCTGATGGTGAAAACAGGGGCAGAGGTGACTAAGATCTTCCGTCGTCTTGGGCTCAAATGACAAAGATCAACTGAAGAATGGGTTAAAACACTCCAAATAATCCAAGTGACATCGGATTGCAACAGAGACAGGACCCCTCTGAGAGGAAGAACAAAAGGCAGTTAGTTTGATGTGGCTCATTTCCCCTTTGGATGCTCCTCTGGCATCTCCTGACCTTGTCCCTGCCTGTTTCTCTCTCTCTCTCTCGCTATGTGTGTGTTACTGGGCAGAATAGTGCGGGGCAGTGGGGAGTATTCACTGTCGATCCCTCATCCTTGGTAGGATAGGACCGCGTCATTCAGGAAGCTGTGACTTCCTGTTTCAGTTTCAGCTCCAACCAGACAGTTCCCGGGTTAGACAGTGTTCTTTCAGTGACAGGGTCCTCAGTGGGACAAGGCTGGAGTGAGCTGTTTGAGAGAGTGAAGGTGTACACAAGGATGTACCGAAGTGCAGTGAAAAGTTTTGTTTTGTAAGCAGCACAGGAAGATCACAGCGAACAAAGACATACAGATCATAGGGTGCATAGACAGGGTGAGACGTACATGGTTACACTGCACAGGGAGTGCACAAAGCAAGATCCACATGAGAGTGAAATGAGAGAGGTCCATTCAGCAGGGTAATAACGGCAGGGAAGAAACTGTTCCTGAACTTGCTGGTTCATGTGTTCAAGCTTCTGTATCTTCAGCCTGATGGAAGAGGTTTTAGGAGAGCATTCCCAGGGTGGGAGGGGTCTTTGATGATGTTGGCAGCCATTCCGCGGCAATGAGAAGTGTAAGTAGAGGCCATGGATGGAGGGTTGGAAGGAGGTTCACTAGGTTGATTCCGGAGTTGAGGGGGCTGGTTTATGAGGAGAGACTGAGTAGATTGGGATTATATTCATTGGAATTCAGAAGATTGAGGGGGGATCTTATAGAAACATGTAAAATTATGAAGGGAGTAGATAAGATAGAAGTAGAGAGGATGTTTCCACTGGCAGGCGGAGCTAGGACAAGAGGGCATATCCTCAAGATTAGAGGGAGCAGATTTAGGACTGAATTGAGAAGGAACATCTTGACCCAGAGGGTTGTTAATCTGTGGAATTCCTTGCCCAGTGAAGTAGTTGACGCTACTTCAGTAAACGTTTTTAAAGCTAAGGTAGATTTTTTTTGAACAATAAAGGAATTAAGGGATACGGTGAGAGCGCGGGTAAGTGGGTCTGAGTCCACAAAAAGATCAGCCATGATCTTATTGAATGGCGGAGCAGGCTCGAAAGGCCGGACAGCCTACTCCTGCTCCTAGTTCTTATGTTCTTTCCCGCTCACAGAACCCGACCAGCCAGCAGCAAAACTATCAGAGCTCGGCTCGTGAGTGAGGATTGTGGAGGTGGGGGTGGGGTGATGTCAGCCCTGAGGTTTGGTGGGCACAGGTATAACCTGGCACCCTCAGGGCAGGGATGCTGTAAATTCCTGGTGTTAGTGCCTTCCCGCAATGGATTCATGTGTTTTACTCAGCCTTTCCTTTCCCTCCTCCCCAGAGGAAGACAATGAGATTCACGCCTTGGATTTCTGCTGTGATGCGAGTGTGTATGCTACAGCGGGCAAAGACAGGCAAATCCGACTGTACGACAGCAGAACGAGCCAGGTGAGAGTCTAGCTGCTTCCCCTGTACACTGCTCTCAGTCCACAGGCTCATCCAGCAATGCCCACTCTCAATGGGGAATCTCACAGTCCCAGGGCGGGGCTGTATTTATGGCAAATCTCCCTCTGCCCCCTCTCCATCCCCCTGTTCTTTCGTCATGGCGTGTGAGTTTCAGCCTGCTGCCTAATTGGGAAACTGAGCTTTTCATTCATCTCTTATCCAGAAGTGCACTTAAATGGTTTAATTCCACACTGAGGCAATCCTTAATTAATATTGAAGTGGCCGAGGATTGTCTGATTGTGTGGTCAGTGACTTTGTGTGGAAGGAGATGGGCCCACCATTTGGGACGAAAGGGCAGTTGCAAACTCAGCGAGCTTTTCCTGCAGTGTCCCCATCCCCAGCCCCTCGACCAGTGCCCTCCCTTTCCCAATCCCTAACACCCTGTCCCCAGCCTGACTCAGATTCTGACCCAGCCTCCTGTTCACCCACAGATAACCAAGGTATTTGAAGCTCCTGACTTCAAGAACAATGAGAACCTGACGCTGACCAGTGGTCATTCCCGCCGAATCTTTGCTCTGCGTTTCCACCCGGACGAACGCCACATCTTCCTGACTGGGGGCTGGGACAACAGCGTGAAGGTACGGGCGCCCTCTCTGTCTGTCTGTCTGTCTGTCTGTCTGTCAGCCTGTCAGCCCAGCCCAAAGGGAGACAGGGATCTACTCCCTGTAAAATATCCCACTGGGTGGGGGCTATCAGCTCCGAGCGAGAGAGAGATCTACTCCCTGTAAAATATCCCACTGAGTGAGGGGTATCAGCTCAGCGGGATCTACTCCCTGTAAAATATTCCACTGAGTGAGGGGAATCAGCTCAGAGGGAGAGGGGGATCTACTGCCAGTAAAATATCCCACTGGGTGTGGGGTGTTTGCCAATGCACAGCAGCAGAGAAACATTAGTGCAGGTAACAGAACTCTGTGTGACTGTAGAAGTTTACAGGCAGAGGGAGCCCTCCCTGTGTGACAGCCCGTGCTGGTGGAGGGAGCCTTCCCTGTGTGACACCCCTTGCTAACGGAGGGAGCCCTCCCTGTGTGACACCCCGTGCTGGCGGAGGGAGCCCTCCCTCTGTGACATCCCGTGCTGCCGTAGGGAGCCCTCCCTGTGTGACACCCCGTGCCTACGGAGGGAGCTGTCCCTGTATGACATCCCGTGCTAACAGAGGGACCTGTCCCTGTATGACACCCCGTGCCTACGGAGGGAGCTGTCCCTGTATGACATCCCGTGCTAACGGAGGGAGCCCCCCCCCACCGTGTGACACCCCGTGCTGACAGAGGGAGGCCTCCCTGTGTGACACCCCGTGCTGACGGAGGGAGCTGTCCCTGTGTGACACCCGGTGCTAACAGAGGGAGCTGTCTCTGTGTGACACCCTGTGCTGACGGTGGGATTCTGTTTACTCCAGATCTGGGACAAGCGAATGGAGAAGGAAGCTCGGCGCTTTCTCAATGGCCCCCACATCTGTGGCCGTGGCATTGATATCAGGGTAAGCAGCTCACGCCTAGGGGCACCACGCCTGTACATGCCCTGCTCTTCCAGTTGTTTGATTTCACTTCTCCGTTATTGCTAACTCCTGGCAAAGACCTGCAGCCCAGGGAGAGTTTACATAACCCAGCTGATCCACATGGTGAGGCTTCACCCAGGCAATTTCTCCCCGCCTCTCCCAGTCCACACAAGGGGCATCAGCAGGACCATTTCCCCCCCACACCCACCTCACCCAACACACAGGGGCATCGCCGGGACCATTCACCACCCCCCTCCCCACACAGGGGGCATCACTGGGACCATTCCCCTCCCATACAGGGGGGCATCACTGGGACCATTCCACCCCCCCACACACAGGGGGCATCACAGCGACCAACCTCCCCACACAGGGGGCATCACAGGGACCATTCTCCCCCCCATCCCAGGGGGGCATCACAGGTCTATTTCCCGTGCCTCCCCCCCCAAGACCCTCACAGGGTGCATCACGAAGGATATTCCCTCCTTTCTTCTGGATTCTTCCAGATTTCCCCCCACTGTCCCACCCCCAGCTATATCCGGTAGTCTCCGGTACGGCCCACAGTGCACTGCTCAGTGATGCTCTTACAGTTGAATAGCCAACCTTCACGCTTGTTTTCTGTGGTGTGCGTATCACTGAATAGAGTCAGACTGGGGAAGGACCGCAGCTTTCCTTCCCTGACTGGGGGAGGGGGAAGGGGGATGGTGTCACTCAGTGAGCCTAGTTTTCAATCCCAGATTTCTTCCTTTGGTTCTGAATTACACCTCACTGCCTGATGGGATTCGAATACGGGCCCGTCAGGCCAGTGCCATTCACATTATGTCATGTCTGTCACTCAGGATGTTAGGGAAACAGGGAGTGAGAGAGGGAAATGGTGGGAACAAGGGAAAGGGAGGGAGGGAAGTGGAGAGGAGGTGAGGGAAGGGGAGTGGGAGGAAGGGGAGGGGAGTGGGAGAGTGGGAGGGAGGGAGGGGAGTGGGATGGGGAGGGATGGAAGGGGAGTGGGAGGAAGGGAAAGGGAGTGAGAGGGAGGAAGGGAGGGGAGTGGGAGGGAGGGAAAGGGAGCTGATGTGAGCAGGACAGTCTGAAGGCAGGTTCTGATCGAATGTTGTGACCCTGTGGTGATTTGCAGGGAAACTGGATCCTGACAGGAGCGTGGGTGGCCCACAATGCCCTGAAACTGTGGGATTATCGGAGCCTACGCCAGGAGAAGACAATTCCGTTTCCCGTTGGGAAGGGGGAGAGTGAGTTTCTGTACACTGCCCAGTTCTGTAACAGTGAGGTGGTCATTAGCGGAGGCAGTGGGACACACAGTGCACATGCCATCAACTACAAAACAGACCAGGTAACCCTGCCTGGGCCAGCTCACTGCAACAGCGTATCGAGTCAGCGCAGGGCAGGCCGAGGGGGTGAGGGACGAGCAGCAGAGGGTGAGGAACAAGAATGATCCCGGGGTGAAGGGCTTGTCGTATGAGGAGCAGTTGAGGATTCGGGGTCTGCACTCGAAGGAGTTTAGAAGGATGAGGAGGGGTGGTCTCTGATTGAAACTTACTGAGGGGCCTGGATAGAGCGGACATGGAGACGATGTTGCCAAGAGTAGGAGAGACTAGGACCTGAAGGCACAGCCTCAGTGTGAAGGGACAACCTTTTAGAACTGAAATGAGGAGGAATTTATTCAGCCAGAGGGTGGTTTATCTGTGGAACTCGTTGCCACAGAGGGTTGTGGAGGCCAAGTCATTGAGTGTATTTAAGACAGAGATAGATAGGGTCTTGATTGCTGAGGGGATCAAGGGTTACGGGGAGAAAGCAGGAGAATTGGGTTGAGAAACATAACAGCCATGATCAAATGGTGGAGCAGACTCGATGGGCCGAATGGCCTGATTCTGCTGCTGTATATTACGGTCTTAAGGATGGGCTTGGAGACAGAATGGAGGGATGTAGCTTCGGTGACTGGGTATTTCGCCTCGAGTATTCACTGTCAGAGAATGATGAACAGGAACTGTACTGATGTATGTTGTGCCTTCCCTGCACAGGATCTTGGTGAGGTAGCACTGGGCAGAAACACTGTCCAGGCTGTGGATAGTGCCCTTGATGGCCAGCTGATTGCAGTGGCAGGTGTGAACGGGAACCTCCACCTTGCTACTCTCTATTAGCCTGGTGAAGAGCAGCAACATTTCCCCTGGTGAAGCCAGCCCTGCTGAGCTGGGCAAAAGGGAGGCAGGTGCCAACTGGAGAGCCCATTGCCAGGAGATGACCAGCCTCGCTCACTCGCCAGTGTCTGGAGCAGCAGTGTTTGGAAGGGCACGGTAGTGGGAATTCTACTCTGTATGATTCACTGTTAGAAACCGAGATGTAATTCAGCTTTCGGCAATCCTCTCAGGGAAACCACCCCGAGAGCTCAATAAATTCACTGAATGGTATTGTCACACCTGGCCACTGGAATGTCTATTAAACACAGGAAATATACTTTCATCGAGTCAAAGCCACATTTGTCACACTTCATGAAGTAACTCCTGACTTAGTGAAGTTGGTGATGGCACCGTATAAATAAACCTGAAATAGACAGCAGTTTCTTACATTCGAGTCAAACTTTTATTCGACTTAACATGGGCCCAACCCAAACCAGTTGCATGTCTCTTGATTTAAAAATATTTTAGTTTTATCTGATCTTGGGTTGTCAGTCATGTTGCTATTTGTACATATTTTAGCCAAGCAGTTGTTTTGGTTATTTTTGACATTAGAAACCGCGTTATGCTTTCCACTTGTATCACTGCCCACCATCTTCCTCAACAAGACCTGATTCTTATCCCCGTGGCCGCTGTGAGCCCTGACATCCTCCATGCACCAGTAATGACTGATCACACAGAACCATTCCACCTCCCCAAGGATCGAAAAGATTTGGAGCAATGTTTCTGGAATGGGGAACCATTGCTTTTGGTCTGAGTGAAGAGAGAGAGAGAAGACTGACTGTGGCAAGCCAGACCATCCCTCCAGCGCTCTGTTTGGGACTAAACTATAACCAAAACTGTGCAGCCTAAATTGCCAATAAAATTGTTGCTTTGTTACTAATTTTGTGTAGTGCTCCAGTCAGCATTCTCATTACTACTGAGTGGTTTGTAGGTCTGACCAGCTTAAGTTAACACACACACAAAGCACGCTTAAACATCTTCACCTGCAAAGCTTGCTTTTTGCATTTGAAAATATTGAAATGTTGAAACAATATCCCATGGATGGAAAATACAAGCTCTGCATCTTTAAATTGAAATGGACCAGTGTAAGAATACTGCTTCCTGCTCAGTCAGCTCTGCACTCCTCCTCAGACACACACAGACACTCGCTCACACATCACTCTCACACGTACTCTCTCATACACACACAAACTCACATTCACACTCGCGCACACATTCTGTCACACTCACACTCTCACAGAGACACACACACACATTCTGACACACTCTGTCAAACACACACGCCCACCGCTCCGTGGGCTGAAAGTGTGTTCGAGCCCAGGAGCAGGGATGTCTTGCTGCAGTTGTACAGGGCCTTGGTGCAGTTTTAAGGTCTCCTTATCTGAGGAAGGATGTTCTGACAATGGAGGGAGTGCAGACTGATTCCTGGGATGGCAGGACTGACGGATGGAGAGGGTTTGGGTCAGTTAGGATTATATTCACTTGGCTTCAGAAGAATGAGTGTGAATATGATGGAAACCTATAAACTTCTAACAGGATTAGACAGGTTAACACAGGAAGGGTGTTCCCGATGACTGGGGAGTCCAGAACTTGTGGTGGTGGGGATGGGGAGCCTAAGGGATTGTCTGCAGCAGAAAGCAGTTGAGGTTAAAGCACTGATTTCAAGAAGGAGTTGGGTATAATACTTGGGGCTAAAGGGGTATGGGGAGGAAACAGGAATGGCACTGAGTTGGGTGATCAGCCAAGATCACGTTGAATGGTGGAGCAGGCTCAAAGGGCAGAATGGCCTACTCAACAAACAGTTGGCAACGCAAAGGAAGCTCTGAGATAAAATCCAGTGAAACACCAACTAGACTTTTTCATTTGCTCACAGTGTTGGTCTCACCGGCTGGGCCCAGAATGTATTGCCCCATCCCTAGTTGCCCTTAGTTGCTCAGTGCCATTCCTGTTTCCTTGAGAAGGTGGGGGTGAGCTGCCTCCTTGAACAGCTGCAGCCCAGCTCCTTAGGGAGGGAATTCCAGGATTCTGACCCAGCGACACTGAAGGGACGGCGATATATTTCCAAGTCAGGATGGTGAGTGGCTCGGAGGGGAACTTGCAGGGGGCTGGTGTTCCCATGTATCCGCTGCCCCTTGTTTGAGATTTTGACATCTGAATGCGGCAGTCATCGGGACAAGGATGGAGATTCCTGACTGAAAATGACAGCATTAGGGTTCATGTTGAAGGTTTACAAATAAAGACCATTCGAACTGAACAGGGGCACAGACATATCACAAGATGTCGACAAGACCATGGCTCACTGTCTGTTGTTTCCCATGGCTCTGCTTTTCGATCTACTTGGAAAACACTAACTCCAAATGTGTTCAATCAAACTCAATCTGGATTTAACAAAACACAAGTGACTATCTCCGGTTCCGAAATATTCCTCAAAAATAAACAACACTTATCTTCCCAAGTAAAATCAGTCAAGCCTGAGTCCTACTGGTCAATGGATACCACTGTTTACAGTCTCTGGACTCCGAGCTTATGCTCCTTGGGCCTTCAAGCTTCGGATTCTTCTTCCTTCTTTGTCTGGTGCTTGCTTCTGTTTGCTTGTATAAATGTATAATTTCTCAAAGTTATAGAAAGGATATTATCAAGCTGGAGTGGGTTCAGAAGAGACTCACTAGGATGTTGCCAGGTATGGAGGGTTTGAGAGAGGCTGGAAGGGCTGGGACTTTTTTCACTGGAGGTTGAGAGATGAGCTTATAGAGGTTTATAAAATTATGAGGGGTATAGATAGAGTTAATAGTGGATGTCTTTTCCTTGAGATGGGGTATTTCAAGGCTGGGGGCACATTATCAAGATGAGAGGAGAGAGATTTAAAAAGACACAGGAGGGTCTGTTTCTGTGTTGTATGGCTCTATGACTCAACAACTAAGGTGTGGGACTCAGTACTGCATTCCAGCAGACACTGAATAATGTCACATTATTCCAGTTGATCAGGTAATCTCCCGGTAGTTATCTCATCAGATAAGATCTGGTTACTTTATTTAATTAAGTTGTGTTCTGCTGTTGAGCCTGTAGCTGGTTCTGCCCATATTTGACTCCTCAAGAGTTGGCCCCATTTACCAGCATGCAGTTCAGTCTGGCAACACTGTCCATCAAGCCTTACACAGACACTGGCCTTTTCTGACAGGAGTAAATGTCTGTGGCTAACCTTGTCGAGGCCCAGGTATCACACCCCATTTCCGGCCAGCACTTGGAGATACCCCCAGCCGAGAATGACCAACATGCATCACTCCAGAACAGCCATAGTGGCATTTACAAGGCAGCTGACCCAGTCCGAGCGATTACCCCAGATAGAGAGACCAGGGTGTAGCTGCAGCCCACAAGATGGTCACACTGCGGCAGAGAGTCTGGATGTGAGCACTCATGGGGAGACATGCGGAAGAATTCATTCGATGGACAAACGACAGTGAACAGATTGATCGACACAGCCAGTGTGGTAAAGAGTTACCTGCTTGACAATCAGTGTTTCCGGGAAATTTGGCATGTCCACAAGGACTGTTTCCAACTTTTATAGCTGCATCATAGAAAGCATCCCATCGTGCTGCATCACAGCTTGGTACGGCAACTACTCTTCCCAAGACTGCAAGAAACTACAGAGAGTTGTGAACACAGCCTGGCTCATCACATACACCAGCCTTCCATCCATTAACTCCATCTACACTTCCTGCTGCTTTGGCAAAGCAGCCAACATCGTCAAAGACCTCTCGAACCCCGACAATAATCTCTTCCACTTTGGACAGACGATATAAAATATGTATTGAAAATACGTACGAAAAGATTCAAGGACTGCTTTTTCCCCGTTGTTATCAGACTTTTGAACTGACCTCTCAAACGTTAATGTTGATCTCTCTCTCTCTCTCTCTGTCTGCACTTTATCTGCGGCTGTAACACTGTATCTTGCACTCTGTCCTGTTACCCTGAAGTAGTTTGTATGGTACAATCTGCCTGTATAGCGCACAAAACACCACTTTTCACTATATCTCAGTACGTGTTACAACAATAAATCAAACTCAAACTCAACTTAAACTCAAAGATTCATTTCTCCCAGGGGCACAGGATCATCAGAGGGTAGTGCGAAGCCTGATAAACAGCCTTCCAATCTTTGTCTTTTTAGGGTGGAGACTGTGGGTTTGGAAGGTGCTGCCTTGAGGGTCTTTGGTGAATCTCTGCAGTGCATCTTGTAGATGGTACACACTGCTGCTACTGACAGTCGGTGGGGGAGGGAGTGGGATGTTTGTGGATGTGGTGCCAATCAAGTAGGAGCTGCTTTATCCTGGATGGTGTTGAGCTTCTTGAGTGTTGTTGGGGCTGTACCCCATCCAGGGCCAAGTGGGGGGGTTATTCCATCACACTCCTGCCTTGTGCCTTGTAGATGGTGGGACAGGCTTTGGGGAATCGGGAGGGGAGTTACTCACCGCAGAATTCCCAGCCTCTGACCTGCTCTTGTAGCCACTGTGTTTATGTGGTGAGTCCAGTTGAGTTTCTGGTCAATGATAACCCCCAGGATGTTGATAGTGGGGGATTCAGTGATGGTAACACCATTGAATGTCTAGGGGTGGTGGTTAAATTGTCTCTTGTTGGTGATGGTCATAGCCTGGTATTTGTGTGGCGCGAATGTTACTTGCCAGTTGTCAGCCCAAACCTGGATATTGTCCAGATCTTGTTGCATGTGAACACGGACGGCTTCAGTATCTGAGGAGTCACAAATGGTGCTGAACATTGTGCCACCATCAGTGAACATCCCCACTTCTGACCTTATGATGGAGGGAAGGTCATTGCTGCAGATGGTTGAGCCGAGGACACTACCCTGAGGAACTCCTGCAGAGATGTCCTGGAGCTGAGATGATTGACCTCCAACAACCACAGCCATCTTCCTTTGTGGCAGGTGTGACTCCAACCATAGCCTTAGCAGTATCCAGTGTCTCCAACCATTTCCTGATATCATGTGGAGTAAATTGATGCTTCAGCCTTGAGTAAAATGCTTCAGCCTTGTCTCTTGCACTGATGTGCCGGGCTCTTCCATCATTGAGGATGGGGATATTTGTGTAGCCTCCTCCTCCAGTGAATTGTTTAATTGTCCACCACCATTCACAACTGGATGTGGCAGGACTGCAGAGCTTAGATCTGATCCGTTGGTTGTGGGATCGCTTAGCTCTGTCTATCACTTGCTGCTGTCACTATTTGGCATGCAAGTAGTCCTGTTTGGTGGCTTCACCGGGTTGATACCTCATCTTCAGGTATGCCTGGTGCTGCTCCTGGCATACCCTCTTGCACTCTTCATTGAACCAGGGTTGATCCCCCAGCTTGATGGTAACGGTTGAGTGGGGGATATGCCAGGCCATGAGGTTACAGATTGTGCTGGAGTACAATTCTGCTGCTGTTGGTGGCCCACAGTGCCTCATGGATGCCCAGCCTTGAGTTGCTAGATCTGTTCAAAGTCACAGAGTCATAAAGATATACAGCTCAGAAATAGACCTTTGAGTCCAACTCGTCTGTGCCGACCAGATATCCTATGTAAATCTAGTCCCATTTGCCAGCATTTGGTCCATATCCCTCTAAACCCTTCCTATTCATATCCCCATTCAGATGCCTTTAAATGTTGTCATTGTACCAGCCTCCACCACTTTCTCTGGCACCTCTTTCCATACACGCACCACCCTCTGTGTGAAAAAGTTGCCCCTCAGGTCCCTTTCCCCTCTCACCTTAAACCTATGCCCCTGTAGTTTTGGACTCCCCCTACCCTGAGGAAAAAACCTTGGCTATTCACCCTATCCATGTCCCTCATGATTTTATAAACCTCTATAAGGTCACCCCTCAGCCGCCGATGCTCCAGGGAAAATAGCCCCAGCCTGTTCAGCCTCTCCCTTTGGATCAAACCCTCCAAGCCCGGCAACATCCTTGTAAATCTTTTCTGAACCCTTTCAAGTTTCACAACATCCTTCCTACGGCAGGGAGACCAGAATTGACTGTTAGAATTGCCAGAGGCTTCCCTATCCTATTCAAATTGGTGCCTTCACTCTCTGAATCTGGTTAGTCTCCCACTGGCAGTACCATTGGATCCTATATATATATATATAGTAGAGACCTGCTGGGTGGTCTCTGGGAAGAAACACTAACGCAGGAGTTAGGAACTGGAGTAAGCGATTTGGCCCATGAGCCTGATCCCTATATGATCCCAGCTGATCTGATTGTAATTGACTCCACAATCCCACTTACCCTAAGTACCTTTTAGCACCCCCCTTCCCCCACTTACCACCCCCTTCCCCCACTTACCAAGAATCTATCCACCTCTGCTTCAGAGACTTTCTTTATTCTCTCATGGGACGTTGGTGTTGCTGGCTGAGCCAGCTGTTATTGCCCAGAGGGCAGTTAAGAGTCAACGAGATTGCTGTGGGTCTGGAGTCACACATAGGCCAGACCAGGTAAGGATGGCAGTTTCCTTCCCTAAAGGACCCAGATGGGTTTTTCCCAACAATAGACAATGGTCATCATTGGACTCGTAATTCCAGATTCTTTATTGAATTCACCTGCCGTGGCGGGATTCGAACCTGGGTCCCCAGAACATTAGCTGAGTTTCAATGTTGTGAGAAGCCTCCAGGGCTCTTGAACTGGGACCTTCTGAGCGTGCACACTCTGAGGTGGAAAACGGATAGCTGCAGTGAAAATGGCTGTTAGTCACACATTCATTGTGTGCGAGTTGCTGGGGATTCTCACTCGTGCCCCTTTCAGTACTGTGAAAGTGTTCTTGTAGCGCGGCGGTGGTGTCCCTACTCTGAGCCAGGAGGCCCACCTGCTCTGGAGGTGAGTACTAACACATCTGAAAGGGCTGATGACAAATATTTTCGGTCCTAGCAGTCGTGACTGTCACTGTGTCAGGTGGTGCACATTTGCAATGTGTAACTCTTGTCAATAAAGACTTGTGTAACTGTGTAAAGATTGGCTCCTGTTCTACCCTTCAGCAGCTGGCGACCATCTCTCACCCACGTGACACCGGGTGAAGAATATTCAATGAAAGATCGGGTGTATATCACAGTAAGTCTTTCGTTTCATTACAGTTGGCTCAGTGGTTAGCACTGCTGCCTAACAGTGCCAGGGACCTGGGTTTGATTCCACCCTCGGGTGACTGTCTGTGTGGAGTTTGCACATTCTCCCTGTGTCTGCGTGGGTTTCCTCTTGGTGCTCCAGTTTCCTCTCACAGTCCAAAGGTGTGCAGTTTAGGGTGGATTGGCCGTGCTAAATTGTCCCGTAGGGCCCAGGGATG
>JAHRHZ010000213.1:156202-177396 GCA_024137785.1 Ginglymostoma cirratum | reverse complement strand
TGGGGGGGGGGGGGAGAGAGAGAGACGGACCCTGTGGTGGGGGTGGGGGGGGAGAGAGAGAGACAGACCCTGGGGGGGGGGGGGGGCGGGAGAGAGAGAGACACCACCTGGATGGAGTGGGAGTGGGGAGAAAGCTGTGGAAGGGGGTGGTGGAATTATCTGCTGGAATCTATAGAAGGAGTGTTGACTGATAAATGGGATTATTACTTTGACTTTGTTGAAAATGTGCTGAGCTTTGTTATATAAGTCTTTGGGTTGGTTTATTGTATCTCATCTTCCTTTGTGTTGTTCGTAAGCTGCTGTTTTATAGTTCAAGTAAAACTGCAGCATCATGTGCTCAACCTTCAGTGAGAGATCAGCTTGTTACATTAAATTAAAATATGTTCTATCAGGTCAGCTTTGTGCCTGATGATAACCTTGGCTCGAATCACCAAACTGCACCATCACCACTGACTGTCGCTGTTTCTATCACTTCACAGTCCCTTGTATGATGATACTTAATTACAAGCCTTTCAGAATATAACTGAATAACATGTACAGACGGTTCTGGACTCTTGGGAAACCTCTGTGAGATGTACCAAACAAATCCTCCCATTGTTATGAAATGATTTTATTTTGCAGCCTTCTCCTATCAATGGATGCTAATGTGAACAGCAGCAAGATCTTGGCTGCGTCTGGACAGACCTTGCCAGGGTCACAGCAAGTCCTGGCGAGAAAACGAAAAGTGGCCGATGAGAATACTGAGGTGAGTCGTATAGCCTGTCTCTAAAGTCTGGTTATATTGCCCATCTTCACTGCCGCCGTGCTCCTCTATGTCAAATACTAATGATGCTAAATGCCATTAGGCAAGATTGCAGGATCATAGTTCCTTGAAAGTGGAGTCACAGGTAAATAGGATAGTAAATAGGAAGAAGGCATTTGGCACACCTGCCTTTAGTGCATTGAGTATAGGAGTTGGGAGGTCACATTGTGGCTGTACAAGACATTGGTTCAGCCACTTTTGGGGTACTGTCTGCAATTCTGATCTCCCTGCTACAGGAAGGATGTTATGAAACTTGAAAGGGTTCAGAAAAGATTTATGAAGTTGTTGCTAGGGTTGGAGGGTTTCAGCTATAGGGTGAAGCTGAATAGGCTGGGGCTACTTTCCCTGGAGCATCAGAGGCTGAGGGGTGACCTTTTAGAGGCTCTTAAAATCATGAGGGGCATGAATAGGGTAAATAGGCAAGGTCTTTTCCCCGGGGTAGGGGAGTCCAAAAGTGGAGGGCATAGGTTTAAGGTCAGAAGGGAAAGATATAAAAAGGGCAACTTTTTCATGCAGAGGGTGTATGGAATGAGCTGCCAGAGGAAGTGGTGGAGGCTGGTACAATTACAACATTTAAAAGGCACCTGGATGAATATATGAATTGGAAGGGTTCAAAGGGATATGGGCCAAATGCTGGCAAATGGAACTAGATTTATAGGGGATATCTGGTCGGTATGAACAAGTTGGACAGAAAGGTCTGTTTCCATGCTGCATATCTCTGTGACAAATTCAAGAAGAAACTGTGGCAAGGAAAAGCTGAAATGAAACCGAGGCTCTGAGGAAGATGATCTTTCTACCCTGCAGGTGAATGGAAGAAGCATCTGGATGAGTGACTGCAGGATCACTGCTCCAATGCCTGATCTCTCATTCTCTCCATGTGATAGATGGAGCTGAATTGATCAATATTTAAAAACACCTTCCAGATATAATTATTATAAATCATTCACTTCGGTGGGAAGAATATTGAAAGACAATTTTTAAAAAAAGGAGGATACAGTTCTGAAGATGGTACAGGAGCAGAGGGAGCTGGGTGTATATGTGCACAGATCACTGAAGGTGCCCGAACAGTTGGAGAAAGCAGTTAATAAGCGCACAGTTCCTCAGTTTTATTAATGGGGACACAGAGTACAAGAGCAAGGAGGTGATGCTGAACTTGTACAAGACACTTTAGACCTCTGCTTGTGTACTGTGTACGATTGTGGGCCCCACAACTGTAGGAAGGATGTGAACGTATTGGAGAGAGTGCAGAAGTGACTTACAAGAATGATCCCAGGGATGGGAAACTTCAATAATGAGAATATGTTGAAGAAGTTGGGACTGTTCTCTTTGGAGAGAAGAAGGCTGAGAAGGAGATTTGAAAGAGGTTCTTAAAATCATGAGTGGGACTGGACAGGAGTAGAGAGGGAGAAGTTGTTCCCACTCAGAAAAGGGACAAGAATGAGAGGGAAGTAGATTTAAAGTGATGTGCAAATGAAGCGAGGGTGAACTGAGGAAAAGCTTTTTTACACGATGAGTGGCTCGGTTATGGAATGCATTACCTGGAAATGTAGGGGAGGTAGGTTCAGTTGAGTTCAACAGGGGGAATGGGATGATTGTTTTTAAATAGTGTGCGAGGGTAAGGGGAAAAGGCGGGGAATGGCAATAAATCATTTGGCTGGACTGTGCAGGCATGATTGTCCGAATGGCCACCGCCTGATCCGTAACACTGCCGTGATTCTGAATAAACCTTGGATATCAGGTGGTTTCTAACTTTGGGGCTTTTAACTGTATAAACTCCTTTGCCTCCCTCACCTCTTTATGACCTCCTGTCAAATTTTATTCTTTTTGGTGAATCATTTCTTTGAAGTAGCAACTGTTTCTTTCTGGTCACCTCTCTGTAAAGTGTTTCAGGACATCTACCTACATTTAAAGGATGATATTTAAGTCTTCGACACAATGTGACTGAGAAACCCCAGCAAGTGAGCCAATTCACTGAAGTGGAGGAACTGCTTCTGAAAGCTCACTTTTCCAATTTATCCCTAAGAAATCATTCCCTCATTCCATCAGACTAAGGCTCGGATTGCAATCTTCGTTAAGAAGTGACTCTTCAACGTCTTAAAAAATTTGGATCTTTGAGTGCTAAAGTAACCAGGACTTTATTCTGTCTAGCCAGTTGTTCCAGTAAAGACTCTGACATGTTAACTCTCTTTCTCTCCACAGATGCTTACGGACCTGCTGAATATTCCCAGTGTTTACTGCTTTTGATTTCAGATTTCTAACAGTTGCTTTTGTAGAACGTTATGGGCTATTTTTATACCACAGAAGTTGGTGAACTCCTGATTCTCTACACAGGAGTATCTCCAGCATTATGTGAATGCTATTGAAATAGAATGAATATGGTTAGGTCGTAGTTAAAGAATGTCTCTGTTGCTGTGAGTATTGGAATTGAAGTAGAAGGAATGATGTGAGATGAATATTTACAGTTTAGCTTTAATCCTAGTATCCTATATATTAAAAAAAAAGCCATTTGCCAATTGGCATCCCAAATCAGTTTGATCACTTTGTAGCATGTGCCAAGCCATTCAAGGCAAGTACCATCATCTTAGTGGAAAATATTGTCAATGATATCTTTCATAACAACTTGTGGAAGTGAAGGAGAAGCCTTACTCTTTCTTACCAGTTAAGCTTAACAGTTGTGAATAATTTTCTCCTGCTCAAGGATTTAGTCAGATTTTGGGATTATTGCAATTTTTTGAGCCTAGGAGGAGGATTGAGGGTAGAGGGTGACCCCTAGAATGTTTTCTCTGATCATTCCCACCTGTGTGACAAATTTACTTAAATCTCAGCAAGTGAAAGCATCTGATGGAGGACACAACTTGCCATCAAGTGAATTTAAAAATAATGTAAACAGAAAACCAGAAACATAACACTACTGGAAAAGAAAAACCTGAAGGATTCAACTGTTTTTGCTCAAACTACCGTGCACTAAATAATCATTACAGATGGAAATTCTTGGGGGTGGAAAAGTACTGTGTATGTGATCAAGGTCAACATGGAGCTGTGACTGGGTCAATAAAATGATGACTTGCACTTGCCATACAACGTAAATTCACCCCAATACCCCTGTCCAAAACAACTCCATTTTCCAGGTGGTTTTAAGTGAAATGGTCGTCATAATTGATGGATTTATGGACCTCAGTGCTAGGTTGACAGATCGTCTTGTGATAGTTTAAATGTAACATGTCGGTGCAGGAGACACTGAACTAGTTGCTCGCTTTTGACAGCGCTCTCCTTTAAAGGATCGGAAGATGAACATCAACGAGACCGTGGTTAACGGTAATAAGAACCTGTCTCAGCGCTCACGCCTTCCCCAGCCTTCACTGAAGAGAATGAAGCTAAATACAACAGCGGACAACACAGATGTGAGTCCTCCAGGTGGCTGAGTAGTCACTGATATGGTGATAAACTGACGGGCAGTGGAGGTTAGGGAGGGTGTGGTCAAAGCCTAAAAACACAAGTAACACTTAGCTTTCCAGGAGGACAGGAAATTTCAGAGGGGCAGTTGAGAAATTGAATTACTTGATGAGGTTCGGAGGAGATTGAGAGAATTTCCAATGGTAGATATGAAATTACTGGACTGTCAGTGTTGGGAGAATAGGCAAATTCTCCAACAGAAATGGTTTAATCCACATCCAAGACCACAAAGCAATGAGTTGTCCCCTAAACCTGGAGCATTGACTGCTTAAAATTCTCACTTTTACCCTACAGCCTACTTGCTTTATAGCTCCATGAACGTATCTGTTTACATAATAACATGGTTAAGATCTGAATTCTTCTACTCATCCACCACTACTGTATCAGAAGATGCTGAAATCTTTTTTAACTCCTCTGTGGTCTACTGGGTACTTGTGTGAAATTGGAAGTTGGTGTTCCCGTTCAGTGAGAACATGGTTTGAAAACAGAAACAGGCACTGAATTAATCGGAGCAGTTTTCTCCTGGCATCGTTGGTTGTGTATCCCTAACTGTGCCGCTACAAATTGACATCTCTGTTCAATTAAAGCTCTGAAAACCCCATTTCATACTATTGATGGAGGAGCGTTTGGTTTTTAAGCACCACCTTTTGCTTCTGAATCAGTGGTTTGAAGGTTTAAGCCCCACGCTGCATACCTGTGCTGCAGTTTAAAGCAGTGCAATGCTGAAGCTGTGGTTATCTCTGAGAATGTTAAACCAAGAATGCTGTGGCTGGATGTAAAATGTCCCTACTGTACCATTCACAGAGCAGAAGAGTTTTTGAGGATGGTACGTAACCTGAGTAAACACATCGAATGTTAAACTATCTGGTTTGAAACAGAAACTTGACACTGGAATGTACCCTTGAATCCAGCTTTGCTTTTTTTCTACTGTGTGCTTAGATGGTGGTGGGGGGGCGGCAGTTGGCTGTCAGGTCTGTCTGAGTTTATTATTCCTTTAGGTTTTGTGTTGCTGCTGATTGATGTTTCCTGTAAATTTATAATTCATTGTAATTTTTCTTGGCCTGTTTTTAGTTGCCTGTGGCTGTGAAGAAGTTTGGCAGCAGCAATGTAACATTCAGTGCTGCATCCACCATTAGCAAACTAGCATCAACCAGGTCCTCCATTGGAGTGAGGAGTCAGTATGGAGGTACGTGACTCATGCTTTCTTTCCGATTTAAGCAGCAATGCAGGATCTTTCATCCTCTCTGTGTTTCTTCTTGCAGTTTGATATAATTGCATGTTGTCAGCCTACCGAATCATTTTGGAGGAGAGGTGTACCAGAGCTGTATTTTTGGATTAACAGTGCACAGTGTCCCCTTCATGAACAATGAAGTTGGCACATGCGTCATGCTGTATGTGAAGTAGTGCACTTTGGCCTGGGCTGCTCTCAAAGCATATGCTGTTCCTTTCCAGAAGGGCAAGACAGGCAATTTTGTTTGGAATATATTTGGTCCACAATTGGATTGCTAACTGCAAAGGCTGGGGAGCAATCCTGTTCTGCTCACTGCTAGATTCCCTCCCCTTCCTCACGCCATAACATGATAACATCCTGAATGCCACAGTGCACAACATCCCTCCCTCACACCATCCACCCAGTCCTTTCAGCTTCAGAGACCACTTGAGTTCCAACAGGTTAATTGTAAAATTCTCACGCTTTGAAATTATTCTTGAGCCTCTTCACCTGACAAATGGCCTCTCTTCCTCATGCTCCAGTCCACCTAGAATTCCTTGAACACTCGGATTCGGTATCTAATTTGCTCAAACTTGATGTTTCCTTCTAGCGGAAACTTTCCTACAGCATTATCTGTTAGCCCTTTCCTCTCCTCAACATTTCTGTGTACAACACTGCCTTTCTGAAGATGTTGCTTGTAACAGGCCATTGGTAGATTCTGGACAAAAGGAAACTGGGGCTAAAGGTCTGCAAGTTTTAGGGAAAGGATGTTTGATGGATGGATGGTAGGAAGGAAGGGCGCAATACTTGATACATTTGCCTCTGTGTCTTCTTTGAATCTGGTGTGGACTCAGAACCAGTTTCAACCTGTACAGGTGTGCAGCAGAGTGTATTCCATGACTTTTTTTGGTGTAACCATGAGCAGGTGGTGTGCTTGGGAACTGAAGTTTGAGGATATGTAGGTTTCTCACTTTGTGATGCTAAAAGATAGTGGGATCACTGTGACCTGATGATATGTTTGTCACATATAATACAGGAGAGATGGTGACATCACAGTGATGTCACTGACATTGTAACAATCCAGAACTTCCACCAATGGGCTATGGCAGAGGGTGAAATTTGAATTTGGTTTTTTAAAAAAATCTGGAATGAAAAAGCTGACCTAATGGCATCCATGTAACCAACCACTTGTTTGTTGAAAAAAAGTACCATCTGGTTCACTAACGATCTTTAGGGAGGAAAATCTGTTCTCTTTGTGTATCTGTGACTCCTGACCCACAGCAATGTGATTGTTTCTGAACTGCCCTCTGGGCAGTTAGGGATGAGAAATGATGCGGGCCTAGCCAGTGGCTCCCACGTCCTCTGAAAGAACAATTACTGTCAGCCAGCTGTGCTCGGCTTCAGAGCTTTGCAACAAAAGTGTGTATCTCTATTGGGTTCTGTATACAAACTGCACTGTGTCCTTTTCTACAGCTGGATTGGCGAAGACCGTTCAAGGAGTGGGCACTAGAAGTCGACCTGTGAACTGTGCCGCCACTGTAACGGGAAGTAAGTGTGTCATTGCCTTTTATTTTTTCACTTTTTGGTTGTTGAGGGGAGAGAAAGCAATGGACATGGAATTAAAACTCCAATGCTGTCATGCCCATGTAAATTACTATAGAGTCATAGAGATACACAGCACAGAAACAGACCCTTGGGTCCAACTCTTCCAGAGCCGACCAGATATCCTAAATAAATCTAACCCCATTTTCCAACATTTGGCCTGTATCCCTCTAAACCCTTCCTATTCATGTACCCATCAGGTGCCTTTTTACATGTTGTAATCGTACCAGCCTCCACCACTTCTTTTGGCAGCTCATTCTATACACGCACCACCCACTGCATAAAGAGTTGCCCTTAGGTCCCTTTTAAATCTTTCCCCTCTCAACTTAAACCTATGCCCTCTAGTTTTGGACTCCCCTGGGGAAAGCCCTTGTCTATTTACCGTATCTATGCTCCTCATGATTTTATAAACCTCTGTAAGGTCACCCCCTAGCCTCCAATGGTCCAAGGAAAATAACCCCAGTCTATTCAACCTCTCCCTATAGCTCAAACTCTCTAACCCAGCCAACACCCTTGTGAATCTTTTCTGAATCCTTTCAAGTTACACAACATCCTTCATATGGTAGGGGTGCCAGAATCGCGCACAGTATTTCAACTGTGGCCTAACCAATGTCCTGTGCAGCTGCAACATGATCTCCCAGCTCCTACACTCAATGCACTGACCAATAAAATTACTAAATGATTTAAACCACTGCGTGACTTCAAATGTGTATTGCTTGACATGAGAGAGAGTTAAAAGGGATAGAAACTAAAACACTGAGACATTTGGAAGTCTTTTTGACAACCTGCAATGAATAATTGACCATTTTCATCTGTTCAGATTGCAGTCTGGTAATGAACTTTTATTTGTGTGGCTGCATTGATCTAGAACATAGAACAGTACAGTACAGCACAGTACAGGCCCTTTGGCCCACGATGTTGTGCTGAACTTTTACCCTCATCCTAAGGCCTTTCTATCCTCCATCGCTACCTTATACTATCATCCATATGCCTATCTAATAGCCGCTTAAATGCCCTAATGAGGCCGACTCCACTACCCTCTCCGGCAATGCATTCCACGCCCCGACCACTCTCTCAGTAAAGAACCTACCTCTGATGTCTCCCCTATATCTACCTTCACTCACTTGAAAACTATGCTGCCTCGTAATAACTACCTCCACAGTAGGAAAAAGTCTCTGGCTGTCTACTCTATCTATACCTCTGATCATTTTGTACACCTCCATCAAGTCACCTGTCATCCTTCGTTGTTCTAAAGAGAAAAGCCCCAGCTCGCTCAACCTTTCCTCAGAAGACCTTCCCGCCATTCCAGGCAACATCCTGGTAAATCTCCTCTGCACCTTTTCCAACACTTCCACATCTTTCCTGTAATGAGGCAACCAGACCTGGACACAATACTCCTGGCCGAACCAGGCTTTTGTATAGCTGGAGCATAACTTCACGGCTCTTGAACTCAATCCCTCTATTAGTGAAAGCTAACACACCATATGCCTTTTTAACAACTCTATCCACCTGGGTGGATCTTGAGACATCACGGACCCTGGTACCCAGGAGGCAACACGCTATCCGTTCATCTCGTTTGCATCCACAGAACCACCTGTCTGTGCCTCTTACTATTGAATCCCCCACTACAAATGCTCTCCTATTCTCCCCGC
This sequence comes from Ginglymostoma cirratum, assembly GCA_024137785.1. Taxonomy (NCBI): domain Eukaryota; kingdom Metazoa; phylum Chordata; class Chondrichthyes; order Orectolobiformes; family Ginglymostomatidae; genus Ginglymostoma; species Ginglymostoma cirratum. The sequence goes on along the minus strand of JAHRHZ010000213.1, from coordinate 168,677 downwards.
TTCCCTTCTGTGCCACAGGGCCGGGCTCAGTGCCAGAGACCTGTCCGCTTTGGCCTTCCCCTGGTAGGTTCTCCCCACCCCCCCCACCCAACAGTATCCAAAATGGCATAATTATTATTGAGGGGAACAGCCACGGGGTACCCCTGCACTGTCTACCTATTCCCTTTCCCCTTCCTGACCCTCACCCAGTTACCTTTTTCCTGTCCCTTGGGTATGTCCACCTCCTTATAACTCCTCTCCACCACCCTCTCAGCCTCCCGAATGATCCGGATTTCATCCAGCTCCAGTTCCCTAACGTGGTTTTTGAGGAGCTGGAGTTGGGTGCACCCCTTGCAGGTGAAGTCAAAGGGGACACCAGCAGGGACCCTTACCTCCCACATCCTGCAAGAGGAGCATGCAACTGCCCTAGCTTCCATTCCCTCTACTCTAGATTTCCAGAAGAATGAAAAAGAAGCCTTACCTTTCCGACCCTCCACACAGTCTTTTTTTTGATACGTGTTTTTCTGCCATGTAATCATTTATTATTCTTTCTCCTTTTTATTAAGCTATAGGGAAGAAGCCAAGAGTGGCAGTCACTGCACCCACCTCTGTCGAGACAGCAGGTAAAATGTTTGGTTTGTAATGTTCTCAGTACACAGGCTGCTCTCTTGGAAAGGAGATGCTCCTAATGTAATCCAGTAGCATGTTTGAAGGTTCTTTCTGTTGGATTAAAATGTTGACTGTATCATCCTTGAAAGGGTTTAAAGGGACAAGTGACACTATAGCCTGCAGGTCCAGTAGGATTCCACTCACCTGTTTGGTTCAGTCTCACATATTTAATGTAGTGTAGAGCTAAGTCAGGGAAGTTAAATTCTCATTTTTATTCAAATCTAATGTGCCTCAGTGCCACATTAAATCTAATTTAATCAGATACCACATTAATATTATTAGATTTTGCATACCAGCAGCTCATTTGTTATATGTTGTAAGCTGTTTTTGTAGTGGAAAACGTGATTCACAGGTACACTTTTGTTTTTAATGTAGTTGCATTTGAAAAAAAATTGTGAATGGTTTCTTTTCTGTTGTCTCCTTCCAGGAGCTGGCTCCAAGAGGCGCCCAGCTTGGGATTTGAAAGGACAGCTTAGTGATATGAAGGTGCAGCTGGGCAACATGAGGACAAGGATGTCTGAATACACAAGCAAGCTAGAGGTCTCCGAAGTGCACAGCAAGCAGCTTCAGGACAGTGTGTATCAGAGAGACAAACAGTTGGAAATAGCCACCTCGCAGATTGAAGAACTGCAAAGCAACCTAAAGTTAGTATTGCATTGTTTTCCTGGGCTATATACAGTAGTAACAAATTGCAGGAAGTAAACAATGTGAACCTATAGACATCCTCACGTAGCTCATTGATTTTGCTGCGTCTTGAAGGAATAAAAAATGCCCATGTTATGGAACTTAGACCATATTTGGTACTTTCTATAACTGGCAAATTTTGTGTGCTTGTCCCCAGTACGATTTCATCATGGTGGGAAAGTGGTGGAGAAAGACTTCTGCCTGATGTCACTGTATTTGGGTAGCTTTCATGCATGACAGATTGGCTGTGTGGACCTAAATAAATAAATTGGGCTTCGTAATGACGGTGCCGAAGGTGCTTAAGAAGGCTAATGGACTGCTATCCTTATTACGAGAGGAATTGAACATAAAAGAAGGTTCTGCTTCAGTTACACAAGGCACTTGTGAGAAGGTTCAGAGGAGGTTTACTAGATTGATGTCTGGAATGAGTGGTTTGTCATATGAGTACAGGCTGGGCTGGTTTTCGCTCGGAGAGATTGTGTGCAGTCTTGCCAAGGTAGGTATGAATAAGATGTTTCCTCTTGGTGAGTCCAGAACCGGGGGTCACTTTTAAAATTAGGATCTTCTTTCAAAACCATAATGAGAAGTTTTCTGGGGTTTGTGAAATTTATGGACTCTCTGTCTCAGGTGCTAAAGGTTAGGCCATTGAATGTTTTTAAGGCATAGTTAGATTTTTGTTAGGCAAATAAATCCAAGCTAAGAACATAGAATTCAAAACAAACAGATCGCCATTCAATAGGAGAAAGCTTGAGGGACCGAATAACCTTCATCCAACCCTAATTTATATGTCTGTACAAGTATAGAAAACTGGCAGGTTGGTAGGTCCAGCAGAATGTGTAGTGAAATAAAGCTTCCTATTCTAGATGTGTGTCCATTACATATGATGTTGCCTTTTCATTTCATGAATGCTGACAGATTTGTAAGTTGAAATCAGGTTCAGTTTTTTAACCTTTGTTTATAAACTCAGTCAATTAGCATCTGTAAAGTGATATTGGCCTTGCCTTTCTCAATATGGCTCATGTGGTCAGTGTCCTACGTTTTCTGATGTCCCTTCATGAATGATCTTGGGAAGTTCAACAATAAAGGTGCTATATGAATGCAGTCTGTAGCGTATATATAGGAACCTTGACCATTCACTTGTTCTACTTAGGGCAATGGAATTACTGCTGAAGAACAGAGAAGTGGAGCTGGAGAAGTGCCGAGCTGAGAATTCTGCCATGCAAGGAGTGTTGGAGGTACGGGGAACTGAAATAGAACACTTAACTGCTCAAGTTACAGAACTGAAGACCAGCAGCAGTGAGCTCCAGAGCAACTATCTGACACTCTCCATGGTGGCTGAGAATACTGAGGTAGCGTCGTGTTCTGGATGTTTGACAATTCTTACCCCCACTCCTCTTCAAGGGATCCAGGTGCTTTGAAGGCTGTCAAGTTTAGAGAGTAGCTGGATCTACCAGTAGGTCACTAATCTGATCCCACCAAGTCACAGTTCTACCACCTTGGACTGGTCCATTTGGCTTCTATTCACCTCTAAATGGGTACCAGAGAGGCAGCATGCTGCCACACCTGAACCAGCCCTCCAAAAGATTGCAACTGATAACGGGACATGGCATTCATCAGACCAGACTCTTGGGGTGTGTTAAGAACATCTCTGGATGTTATACTATTACAGAGAGAGCAGTGTTAATTGTGAGGTTCTCATAGGTCAGTTCTAGCAAGCCTTGCAGCTAGAATTAGAAATAGCCTCAAGTGCAGCAGATTTAGTTAGTGTTCTCTTTAGTTCTAATCTTGAATGACAAGCTAAGAGGGATAAATCATTTCAGTTCATGGTGTCTAAACTGGTCTTGCATTCTTTTACTTGGAGCAAATGATTTGGGGATAGTTGCATGTTGTTTATAAATGTGCCCAAAAAAGTGACACTGTCTTTGTTTCCACATTCTCTAGAACAAGCTGAAGCTGACAGAGACTGAGCTTGCACAAAAGGTTGCCTGCATAGAGGAGCAACAGTCGACCATTGCATCTCTGCGTGATGTGATTGTGGATCGTGAGGAAAGGCTGCACCTGACCGAACAGGAGAGGCGCAGACTGCACAACACTGTGCAGGAACTCAAGGTGGATCAGGGCCACTGCAACCAGTGTCATTCCCATTCTCTTCTACAGATAACTTGGCATGTTGGATACATGCCTATTTGAGACTTGCAAACTGGTGAAATGGGTAGATGACGGATGGAGTAGACGGTGGGGGGGATGGGCACGGCACAAAGGAGTAGGCTGTAGTAGGGAGGGATGGCCTTGGGAAGTAGGCAGCAGTTTGGTGAGGGGATCAGCCCTGGGGCGCGGAGGGACAGCTAGGGGCTGATGAATGTGTACAAAGCATTGACTGACTGATTTAAGATTGGCCATGAGGAGCTGTCCCCTGTTGTAGCTCCGACTCCACAAGTAGAAGGTGGCTTGAGGAATACTTCCCCTTTGCCCAGTGTGTAACCAATGTAAAATCCATATCTTTTTATTGTTCTGTAGATTGGATTATGGACTGAAATAGGGAAAGTAATGTTTTAAAAAGCAAGGGTTGTGGAAAGGATTACTGAACTTTTTAAAAACAAGTTCTTGTAAGTGCTTGTTCTCCCAGTGAGCCAAGGTTCCTGCAGACAGGCTGGTACTAGGGGCTGCGTATGAAGTGAGATTCGGCTGACAACGAGAAACTGATTGGTCTGTGCAGTAGTGACCAGTGGTCAATGACAAAGCCCTCAGTCTCCCAGCAACTATCTGTTTGGTTGCTGGGTAGCTGAACACATTATGAATGTGAATGATATGGTCAGAAGCCTTCAGACTTCTAACGAAGTTGGTATTTCTCCCTCTCTCTTGGCAGTAAAGCCTGAGAAAAACCAGATTATCTTCCCCTCACCTGTAGCTGTAAACTGTGATTTTTAGCCTGTAGCTAAGGGACTTTGTGAATCCTTTGTTTTGTGCCTCCTGTGTGGAAGTGAAAAGCATTTGGAGAAGAGAAATCAATGAACAGCAAATCTTGACTATCTAAAATCATCACCTCGGTGAACCCTGTGAGCAAGAGCCATTGAACTATCTTCCCAGTGTTTTCACTCTGCCCATAACACCAATTTCTTTTTTCACGTGTGTGTCTGTCTCTGTGTGTGGTGTGAGGAGTTTTGTAAGGGATTTAGATTTTAACCAGACAACAGTTCATGGTTGTTTCCCTGTAGCTAGAATCTATTTGTAATAAATGGTAATTCTTGTTGAGTACTGACCCATGCTTTCTGTTAACCTAGGTCTAAAAAGACAGGTATACTTGCTCACTTTGTTAAAATCTTTAACTTTTGTGATGACTTCAGGAACAGTGGGACTTAATTTCCGATGTGGCCCCCAATAATTTGTTCCTCTTGTCTCGCAGGGTAACATCCGTGTGATCTGCCGTGTACGGCCAGTTCTCGACTCGGAGAAGGAAGGTTGTGGTGAAATTGAACACGTTCAGTTTTCTCACGATGATGACAAGGTGATCACTCTGACCAAAAAGGAAGAGGTGAGATTTCCATTTACAGTGTATTTGATCCCTCAAACGTGGTGACCACTGCATGGAGCTGTGGAGAGTCCGATTCAGACATAGAACAGGAAGGTTCTTCTCCTTCAAAGTGGAAGAATTGCCCCACTGACTTTACTCGGCCTATGAAATGGTGTGAAAGTACTGTCCACTTCTTCCAGAGAATTTGAGCCAGTGGGGGCCATGCAACCTATATGCAGCCTGCTCGCTGTGCTTCCGTAATTTCCACTGGATCGTGAGAGTTGCTATCTCGTGGCAATGGGAATTATTTCCAAAGCAGATGCAGCAATGGGGTCAGATTCTGGTCGTAACTCTACCGCCTGCTGTGTTCTTTTACTGGTTTACAAACTTGACATTTTCCTCCTCTCTGTCCCTGTTTATAGTCTCACATTGGTCGTGATCGGAAAGGCGAGGTGAAATATGACTTCAGTTTTGACCATGTATTCCAGCCAATGGCAAAGCAAAACGATGTATTTGAGGATATCTCACAGCTGGTCCAGGTAAAGTTGGTGGAGAATGGCTCACTACCAATAATTGGTGACAATTTATTACTTCAGTCTGTCTAATCTGAATAATCCTTCACATTTCAAGTATTTAAACTTTCAGAGGGCTTTCTGTGCATTGGTATACAAACTTAACTTTTCTATTAAGTTATTTGATTAAATCAGTATTATGAATGCTCATAGCAAACTTTCTCACTCTTAGTGTCACAATAGATCAAGGAGGAGGCTGTGCAGCCCTCTGATCCTGTTACATAAAACACTAGGAGCAGGAGCAGGCCATACAGCCTTCAAGCCTGCATCATTCAATATGATCATGGCTAATCTCATGTTGGCCTCCACTCCAATTCCCTGCCCGCTGTCCATAAACCGTTAAGTCGTTACTAACTAAAACTCTGCCCACTCTTTAAGGGTTAGAACAATAGTGCATTACTGCAGCCTCAGTAGTAACAATATCAATCACTCCTCCAGCTTCCATTGCCTTGGTTGGAAGAAGTTCTCCCTGAGTTTTGTTTCCTTCATTCATATGATATGGGCTTTACTGACTGAGTCAACAATTATTGCCTGTCCCAGGTTGCCTTTGAAATTTCACTGTGACCCGGGCCTGTCTGCCAGACTACATCTACTTATTTCCTGTATCTACCCTATTGAATCTTTTTATCCTGTTAAAATTGCTGTGGCTGATAAAGGCATCAGTGCAGAATGTGAAAGCTCAGGGTTTGATATCCAAGCCCTGCTAAGTTAGAGCAATACAGACACTACCACTGACCTCAGTACAGCCCAGGCTTTGGGTCCACAGTTGCCCCGGTTCTTTGTGTTTGCACACGTACTGCCGAGTCAAATTTCAATCAGTCACGTACCTCCCAGTGTTTCTGCCACTCATAGATAATGGATGGTATCCATTGCATCTCTGGTTCTGTATGCAAGGAGTTGGTGTTTTGGAGGAGGACAGGACAGAAAGCTGAGCTATTGGCACGGAAAGTTAGGCAGTGAACAGAGTGACTGGCCTGAAGTGACAATGCCAATCCATCAGAATGGAGGGGATATTCTTAATGAAATAACTTTTTTGCCTTTCTTCCTTTCTTTTCAGTCTGCCTTGGATGGATACAATGTGTGCATCTTTGCCTACGGGCAGACAGGCAGTGGAAAGACATTTACAATGGAAGGGCCTGATGACATGACACCAGAGAACATGGGGATGATTCCTCGAGCTGTTGATCAAATCTTTGCAACAGCAGAGAAACTGAAGACCATGGGATGGACAGTGAGTTACTACAGAGATTGCACACATCAGACTGTATTTGGGTGCAAGACCACAGTCAACTCTTTCCTGGTATCTTCTACAGCTGCCAGGCTAAGCAGGAGACATTAGGACCCTGTAATTAAACAATGTGCAAGGTTTTCTTTTCATTTCCTGTGGGAGGGAACAAGAAATGGATGAACTTTCAGAAGCTTCCTACTAACCACTCAAAACTAGTGATGAAGTGCGAGCGTGAGATTAAGGTGTGTCTGTAGTGGGAGATCTTGTGTTCGAATCGCTTCTTTTTATATTACGTTCTCCCCATCTTCTCTCCTGTTGTTTCTGCCTCGTGGTTAAATTTGATAGCCACCTGGTACCTTCTGAATCTTCAATGAAGGGCTCATGTGTGTGGCTTTTGATATTAACAACCTCTGAATGTTTTGTTGTTCTCCTTTTGCTCCAGTCTGGAGATGCAGGGCCCCAGTGTAGCATCTGTAACCTTGGCTGTCTTGGCAATGTTCACTGAATTCTAGATGTAGCCTGTGTAACTGTCTTCTTTGGTGTTACAGTTTTCAAAGGAAAGAGCTTACATTTCTGTGATTTGCAGGGGTCTCCAAGTATTTGAGCTAATGTAGGAAAGTGCCTTGGGCTAGGGAGGAATTGCTGTGATCTGTTTACTGCATCATTCCTTCATCCAATATGCATGGCTCTAAAATCCAGAACTTGTAACACATTCATGTAATCTTCTTAAGTGAGGGAAGGAAATGGATCCTGTATCAATTTCAACGCTTTCGATCATTTTGTTATTGTGAAATGCTTTAAAAGCACAAAGAACTTGACTACAGGTTTCCTGAGAGTCTACTTCACAAAGTGATGCCAACAGTCAAAGGCACAAAGGTTAATGCTTTTGAGGAGTATGACTATTAATTCATCTTTTTACTTTCTGACCAAGCAAGTAACCGGGTACTTATTGCTTTGAATCATTTGACTTCATTGTCTATTTATTCTATGAGCACTTTATTTGGATCTGTTTCAGTATAAATTCACTGCCAGCTTTCTGGAGATCTACAATGAGACACTACGGGACCTCCTTGTGACAAAACCAGAAAAAAATGTCGAGTACGAGATCAAACGCCTCAACAATAAAAGTGAACAGCTTCATGTCACAAACCTCAAATATGTTACTGTCACTGCAGAAGACCAGGTGTGTGATGTTGTGTACTCGATATCTTCAGCTAAACTGTGTAAATGGTGCACTGTTAATCGGACCCAGTAGCAGGAGCTGACACGACTCTCTCTATCTTTGAGCAGAGCCAGGTAATCACTTTGACAGTAAAAGTTGTCAAGGGAAATGTCTTAACTGTGCAACTGTGCGGGATCCTCATGCTGACTCCGCACTAACAAATTGCCATTAGTTCAAAACAAATGATGTTGAAACACAGATCACTTGACTGAATGGGAGATTAACTTAAGGGCTCCACAGCCTACTCCTGTTCCTGTGTTTCAGCAGGTCTTGGGCACCATTTAAATTTCTTTGAACTCATCCAGTTGGGTTAACATCTTTGCGGGAGAAATTTAAGATGCGATGGTGGTGGCGTGCTGGTATTGTTACTGGATTAATAATACAGAGACCCAGTCTTTTGGGGTATGGGTTTGAATCCCAGGAGGGCAGATGATGAAATTTGAATCAACAAAGATCTGGGATTAAAAGCTAGCCCAACGATGACTGTTGTCATTATAAAACAACATCTGGTTTACTAATGTCCTTCAGGGAAGGAAATCTGTCATCCTTACCTGGTCTGGCTATGTAGAATCATACAGTACAGAAGAGGCCCTTTGACCCATTGAGTCTCACCAACAAAAAATACCCATCACCTATCTACACTAGCCCCACTTTCCTGCATCAAGCTCATAGCCTTGAATGTTATGACATTTCGAGGGCTCATCCACATACTTTTTAAAGGTTGCGATGTGTCCTGCCTCCACTGCATCCCAAGCAGTGCATTTCAGATGCCCATCACCCTCTGGGTGGAAAAAACCTTTCCACAAATCACCTCTAAACCCCCTGTATTTAACCTTAAAATATACCCCTAATTACCGACCTTTCAGCCAACGGGAACACCTGCTTACTATCCACCCTGTCTGTGCTCCACACAATCTTACACACCTCAAGCAGGTCCCCTCAACCTGAACAAGTCAAGCTTCCTTTCATAGCTAAAATGTTCCATTCTAGACAAACATCGTGGTGAATCTCCTCTGCACCCCTCTCCAGTGTAATGACATCCTTCCTATATTATGGTGACACACTACTCCAGCTATGGCCTTACCAAAGTCTGTACATCTCCAGTATAACCTCCCAGCTCTTATAATCTATGCCATGACTGATAAAGGCAAGTGTCCCATATGCTTTCTTAACCATCTTATTAACCTGTCCTGCTGCATTCAGAGTTCTGTGGACAAGCACGACCAAGATCCCACCCCACCTCCCCACAGTTCCTCTGATCTTCCTAGTGTCCTGCCATTCATTGAGTACTGCCTTGTCTTGTCGCTTCTTCCAAAGTACATCCGCACACGTTTATCAAGGTTAAATTCCCTCTACCACTGATCTGCCCATCTGTAACCTAAGACCATCGTTTTCACTATTAACCACCTGGCCAATCCTAGCGTAATTCACAAAATTACTTATCCCTTCACATTCTTGTCAATATAATTTATGTATATAAACATATACATCATAAACAGTAAGGATCTGTGTGACTCCAGACCCATCGATTCTTAACTGCCCGCTGAATGGCTACCCAGTTCAAGTGGAAATTAGGGATGTGTGATAAATGTTGGCTGAGCCAGTGAAACCCACATCCATGAACAGTTCTTTTTAACAAATGGCTTCACTTAATCTGATCCTGTTTTCCCCAGGTTCACAATTTAATTGCTATTGCAAAAGCCAATCGCTCAGTCGCAAAAACAGCAGCAAATGATCGTTCCTCTCGGAGCCACAGTGTCTTCCAGCTGATGATTGAAGGGAACAACTCTAACCGTGATCTCCAGTGCACATGTGAGTATATGTCCCATGATCTACCTGCAGTAAGTGACAGGCAAAGTTTTAGTTTCAAAATATGGTCACGGTGATTTTATGTGCAGTTGAAGTAGAGGGGCAATCCTGGCAGCTTCTTCCAAACCAAGTACCTAAACTCCTCACCCTGGAACCCCCTCCATATCCTTTCCAGGAATCTCATGTGCTTCCTAAAGTGCAGTGACCAGAACTTGATATCTTTGTGGCCTACCTAGACTTTCTACAAAAGTTCAGCATAACTCCCCTCTGTTTTTGTACTCAGTTCTTTTGTTTATAAATTCAGTCCCATGTGTTTTGTTAACAACGCTCTCAATGTGTCCTGCCATTTTTTGAATGATAAATGGTGGAAGTCTGTCTGTTCCTGTTTACACTCAATAAAACTGTGCCATTAGATTTTTGTTACCTGACCTACTGCCAATTTGGGCCACCTAACATTTTCTGTATGAGATTCTAACTGCCCCGACTATGCTCTGCCTTTTCTGCTAGCCTATGTTATAGCATTCCAACACTGTAGATAGAGGCCATTTGGCACATCAAGTCTGCACTGACCCTCCAAAGAGCATCACATCCCACCCATCCAGTAAACCCATGTTTACCATGGTTAATCCACCTAACCTGCACATCTTTGGACTGTGGGAGGAAACCAGAGCACACGGCAGAAACTCAGAAACGGGAAGAATGTGCAAACTCCACACACACAGGAGCCTGAGGGTGGAATCGAACCCGGGTCCCTGCTGCGAAGTAGCCGTGCTATAGCCACTGAGCCATCGTGCCATCCATTCCAGTGTCCTGTTACGCTCGTTTAGTATCCTTCTCACTGGTCCATAACAGCATTCAATAATACAATTAGTCAAACACTATAATCTTCATTTTACAAATTCATCCTCCTTCTCCTTAATTAACTCCAACCTTTCCAAGTCTAATTTTTCTTCTCTTACCTGATTCCTAGTTTTAAATGAACATGCCTGTAATTGAGAGGAATGCTGCTAAACCCTTGAAAAGAAGTCTCACGTTTGCCATTCTTCAATTCTCTGGCACTGCTGCCAGACCTGGAAAGATCGGATATTTATGGCAAACCCTTCAATATCTATCCCCACTTCCCATTGTTTCCATTACATTGTGCGTGTTAGTTTTAACCCCAACCATTAACTTTCCATCTTCACTTGTGTTGATATTGTCAGCATCCTCTTCCTTTGTAATCGCAAAGTGTTCACTCAGTCTCTTAGGCTTGCTGTATACCTAAGCATGTATCACCACCTTGTCCCTAATAGGCTCTAGTCACCTCTTGCTACTTTAACAAGGTTTCCTTTTATGTTGACTGATATTCTATTTTTCTTTACTCTTTATTTTCCTTCCAACTCTCCCTCAAACTATTGAAGAATTCGTCTAACATCCACCTTTCTATCTCCATGACTGACATTACTTACCCTACCTTTTCTTCCTCGTTGGAATGTACCCATCCTGGGCCCGGAAACATTTCTTTCAAAATCACTACTGTCCCACTTTTTTTTTTCTTGTTGGTCTCTGGTTCCAGTTTACCCTGGCTGGATTCCCTTTCTTCCCATGAGGCCTCCGCTGATTTCAAAGTTTCAGAAGCAACAATGGCAATTACTGTCCACCAAATAACTACCACCTTTCTCCATGTGGCCTCCACTGTGACACTGCCAACGTAGAACATGGTTCCTGTCTTCTCCACATTTTAAGTTTGTTACCATGCCGAGCAAGTTTTGATGTTTTCATGCCTGTGCTTTAACCTTACTTTTGTTAATGCTTGTGTTTTTCCTCAATGGGTTCAGCGACTTTGAGCCTGGTGGACCTGGCTGGCAGTGAGCGCCTGGATAAATCTCACTCAAAGGGTGATCGTTTACGGGAAGCTCAGGCTATCAACACCAGCCTTTCCTGCCTCGGGCATGTCATCATGTCGTTGTCGAACAAGGTAAAATTAAACAAGGCTAACTCTCCATTTTAGTCAGGTTAAAATTTAAGGTGGTGTTTCTGTTCCATTTTGCTCTTTTTTTCAGAGAGGTCATAGTTTTAGCATAAGAGGTGGCAGATTTTAATCACAAATGAGGAATTACTTCTGTCAAAGGGTTATGAATCTGGAATTCGCTGCCACAGAGTGCAGTGGACACTGGACACTGAATAAATTTGAGAAGGAGACAGACCGATTAGTAACGGGTTAAAAGGAGAGTGGTCAGGGGGAAATTAGCCAATTAAATTAGCCAATGAAATTAGCCAAGATTTACTATTTCATATGTTTCCCTCAACCCACTCAAGATTTTAAGCTTTTCATTTGTATCCAACCCAGTATTCTGAAAGAACTGTCTGACCCAGCCTTTTATTTAAATTTTGCAGAAGTAATTAACTGTCATGTCATATTTTGAAATTAAAACTCGTATATTTTATACATATGTATAAAATATACATATAGAAATAAATTTTTATAAATCATGCTATGAATAGCGTGATGTCGATGAACAAAGACCTGCATCATCTTTCTTTCAGGTGTTTTTAAAATGTTTCATTGTGTGACATTGCTGCTTCCCTTATTAATGAGGATGGGAAGAAGAGAACCAATCTTATAATTTTACCTTTTGGGTGCAACAGGAACTTGGTGAATGTTTACAAAAGTGAATTGTACATTCAGGAGATTAAGAGCTGAGCTCAAACAGCTTATTTTCTTCCTTGCAACGTTAAGCATTCCTTCTAGTTATGTCGGAAGGGACCTGCTATTTTATATCCGTTGCACATAGGTATGAAAAGTAAGCTTTATGTTTATA
>JAHRHZ010000213.1:130136-156192 GCA_024137785.1 Ginglymostoma cirratum | reverse complement strand
ATATTTGCAAGGTCATTTGTTTCATGATGTTGATTTGTGGAATAGTTGTGGCCAGGATACCTGGGAGGGCTTCCCCGCTCTTCAGAACAGTGTCCTACAATTGTTTGCGTCCGTACGGAGACAAATATTTTATCTGGAAGACATCACCTCTGTGTGTAGCTCTCCCTCTGTACTGCACTGGAGTGTCAGTTTGCATTGTAGTACTCCAATCTCTAGAGTTGGACAGTGTGGCATATTAGTTGGTTATTTCCCTAATAATCTCTCATCACTAAAGAGGTCTTGTATTTTCTAGGAATCGCACATCCCTTATCGGAACAGCAAGTTGACTTACTTGCTTCAGAACAGTCTCGGAGGCAATTCAAAAACGTAAGCTGTTATATCTGTGTTCCACAAAGAAGGGAGAAAGAAAACAGGAAACGAGGCCAGGTAGCCTAAGATCTGTCACTGGGAAAATGTTGAAACCCATTCTTAAGGAGATAATGGCTAGAAATTTAGAAAATCACAATAAAATCAAGCAGTCAACATGATTTTGTGAAAGGACAACTATGTCTGATAAACATATTCTGGTTCTTTGAGGTAAAGGGGAATTCTAATGCGCAAAAGCCTTCGATGAGTGCCACGTAAAAGGTTACTGCACAAAAACTCATGCTGTGGGATGCACATTTAGCAGCATGACTAGAAGATTTGTTAGTTAACAGGAAACAAGGCAAGTGTGTCATTGTCAGGATGGAACCTGTAGAAGACAGCAAAGGGATCAGTGCTAGGGCTTCAATGGTAAACTTGGATGAAGCCAAGTCTGCTGATGACACAAAGAAATGTAGAAGGGTAGTTGTGAAGAGTTTGTGGAATTATAGCTAGGTTAAGTGAGTGTGCAGAAGGAATATAAACTTAGAAAATGTGATTTTGACCACTTTGGCAGTATTTAGGCTTAGAATAGAAAAGCAGAATGTTTTTTAACTGGAAAAATGCATTGGAATTTTCTTCTCGAGAACATTGAAGTCTAGATCATTGAATATATTCAAGGTTGAATTGGATATATTTTGATCAAAAGGGGTTTGAAGGTGATGGGGCAGTGTGCGGACAGGAAAAAGGCATTGGGGCCACAATCAGATCAATAATGATCTTATCAATGGTGCAGCAGGTTCAAAGGCTGAATGCCCTCTTCTTCCTATGATTTCCTTTGCTCTGACAATGGTATTCTATTTATTTCACATGATGGGCTTTATTAATTGGGATCCTTTTCTCCATAGGCTCATGTTTGTGAATGTCTCTCCTTTGGAAGAGAACTTCAGTGAGTCGCTCAACTCCTTGCGTTTTGCCAGTAAGGTATGTTGAGAACTCAATCATTTAATACGTGTTACAGTCATTGGCTAATACAAACACACACACACACACATACACATACACATACACTGTAGTGACAGAAATTAATGCAAGAATTCAAGACAGCCACAGATGAGGAGCTGTTCATCTGTGATACAAGGCTTGTGTTAATTGTATAACAGATGAATCTCTAGTTATGCTGTCATTCTTTGTGATATCTGGATCCTTAAGATCAGTAAAGCGTGACCACCAAAGGTTAATGCTGGACTTGCTTATCACCAGCATGCTCACTGCTGTCCTGAATTGGCATGGGTGCCAATGGTATGCTTGCTACTTGAGATTTGAAAAGCTGTTTTGTACCACCCAATACTAACTTGCAGCAATGCTGACGTATGAGCTCCACTCTGAGGGTGACCCATACGAGAACTCACCTGTAGGTTAGTTTGTGAAAGTAAGAATGCCACAGCTGTTCTCTAGGTTAGAGTGTGGAACCACATCTAGCATTCTCTGTGATCTGGGAAAGCTGGAATCCAGCTCAGGCTGTTTGTCCTGCCCTGGAATGTTTGACACTGCTTCTCAGCACACCAATTAAACTGCAAAACATCTCAACAAATGGAAGGGAAAGGGGACGCAGATATCACTTTGATCATACCTCTGTTCAGCTTGCTAAACTGGATGTTTCCTTTCAGGTCAATGAGTGCGTGATTGGGACAGCGCAGTTGAACCGGAAATAGAATTGAAAACCACAGCCAAAACCTGTAAATAATGTTCAAAGTTTTTTTTTCTCAAATCTGCTTTTTTAAAAAATGGTCAACTTCAAATGTTGTAAAACAGAATCAATCGCCAAATGAAATGTTTCAAATGTAGCTAATTAAAAGTTACAGTGTAATCACTGGCTTTTCTGTATTTTGGAAAATATAGTGTAGTATATTTTTCAGGTAGGTGAGGTGGGGAATCAGGCTGTCTACAGTCTGATTTGTGGTTAGTGCCTCCTGGAGGTTGTGATGTTTGTTCATTGCCCTTTAGCAGCAGCTACAACTGTTCAAATGGATTTGAGGCACCTTTAGACCAATCCAGTACACTTAGGAATCGGTGCTGCTTGTATGAGGGTGAATTTATTTTCCAAAACAAATTACTGATTTTAATTGTGCATTGGCTGTAGCCATTGTTGGACGTGCAACTGTATTTGGACATGTTCAGCTTTAGTCCATCTTAAGAGGTCCTGTCATGTACATTTCAATTATTGTTGATTTTTAACTCTTTATATGTCTAACTAGTAAATGCTTTATTTTTAAAGACTGATTATTATTCGTACTTATGTTCTTCGGCTGTTGCAAAGTCCCTCCACAGTATTCTGCAATATACAATGCTTTGTACTATGGATGGCCTTCACTCAATATATGCCATGTCATTGAAAAAAGAAACCCAATGTTGCAAATCTTTACAATCGTGGTGCAGAAGTAAACTGATTATTTTAAATCTTTTCAAGACTATGTAAACTCTCACTGTATTCAATAGGTTTCATTTTCAGAATGTGCTATTAAAGTTCTAATGTCCCTTTGGCATACTTGAATTGTCTAGTCCTGTGTGACCACCACTGTCCCAGCATCCTTTTTAGATCACCCTCTCCCTGTCACAAAGCCTCAACACCTTGTTTTTCTGAACCAGAAAGCATTGTACAGGATCCATAGGTCTGAGGCTGGGAATTATGTACTGAGTAACCCATCTCCTGTCTCCCAAAAGCCTGTCCACTATTTACAAGGCACAAGTCAGGCAGTCTCCGCGTGTGTGGGTGAGTGCAGCTCCAACAACACTCGAGCTCCACACCATCCAAGACAAATACAGCCTGCTGGAACTACACCAACACTCTCCATATTCACTCCCTATGGCATCCACAATGGGCTTTGCAGTAACTAAGGTTCCTTTGGCGGCTCTTTTTAAATGCAAGACCACTACCACCTAGGACAAAGGGAGTAGATTCGGGGGGAAAATACAGCTGGTGATGTTATCTTCCAAGCCACTCATCGTACTGACTCAGAAATATATCACCCATCCTTCAGTGTAGCTGGGTTAAAATCCTAAAATTCTCTCCCTATAGGCACTTGGTGTATCTTTTCCAAATGGATTGAAGTGGTTCAGGAAGGCTGTCCACCATCTTCAAAGGACAATTAGGGACAGGAAACAAAACACAGGCACAGCTAGTTCTTTGGGGTTTCTCATGTTGTCCCTCCATCTAATTCATCAGAATTTGATTGTCTGAAATAGTCAATAATCAGCTGTATAATTCAGTCAGCAGGACTATGTTGATGGTATTATTAAGTAGCGGATGATCCAACCTGGCTTTCTCAAGTGGTCCACAGATGCCAGTTCGATTTACTCCACGTGATATCGAGAAATGGTTGGAGACACTGGATACTGCAAAAGCTACAGGTCCTGACAACATTCCGGCAATACTACTGAAGTTTTGTGCTCCAGAACATGCTGTTCAGGTACACTGGTATCTACCTGATGATATGGAAAATTGCCCAAGCGTGTGCTATACACAAAAAGCAAGACAAATCCTACCCAGCCCATCAATCTACTCTCTATTAGTAAAGTGATGGAAGGTGCCATTAGCAGTGCTATCAAGCAGCACATGCTCAGTGATGCCCAGTTTGTGTTCACCCAGGGCCACTCAACTCCTGACCTCATTATAGCCTTCGTTCAAACATGGACAAAAGAGCTGAATTCCAGAGGTGAGGTGAGAGTGGCAGCATTTGATATCAAGGCTGCATATGACCGGGATCCATTTGCATCCAGGAGCCCAAACAAAATTGGAATGGGTATCAGGGCAAACTCTCTGGTATCCTACCTGACACGTAGGAAGGAGGTCGTGGTTGTTGGAGGTCAGTCATCTCAGCTCCAGGGCACCTCTGCAGGAGTTCCTCAGGGTAATGTCCTCAGCCCAACCATCTTCAGCTCCTCCATCATAAGTTCAGAAGTGGGGATGTTCGCTGATGATTGCGCAATATTCAGCACTATTTGTGACTCCCCAGATACTGAAGCAGGCCGTGTATAAATGCAACAAGATCTGGACAATATCCATGCTTGGGCTGACAACTGGCAAATAACACTGGTGCCACATATGCCAGGCTATGACCATCTCGAATAAAAAGAATCTAACCACCACCCCTTGGTATTCAGTAGTGTTACGATCATTGAATCCCTCACTATCAACATCCTGAGGGTTTTCATTGACCAGAAACTCAACTGGACTCGCAACATAAACACTGGCTACAAGACCAGGTCAGAAGCCAGGACCTCCTGACTCCTCAAAGCTTGTCCACCATCTACAAGACACAAGTCCAGGAGTGTGATGGAATATTTCCCACTTACCTGGATGAGTGCTGCTCCAACAATATTCAAGAAGCTTTACACCATCCAGAACAAAGCAGCCCACTTGATTGGCATTACATCCACAAGCATCCACTCTTTCTCCACTCACACTCAGTAGCAGCAGTGTGTGCTATCAATAAGATCAATAAGAAATTCACCAAAGATCCTCAGACAGCACCTTCCAAACCCACGACCACTTCCATTTGGAAGGACAAGGGCAGCAGATATGTGGGAACAACACCACCTTCAAGCTCCCTTCAAAGCCACTCACCATCCTGATTTGGAAATGTGTTGCCATTCCTTCAGTATCGCTGGGTCAAATCCTGGAATTCCTTCCCTGATGGCATTGTGGGTCAACCCACAGCAGGTGGATGGCAGCGGTTCAAGAAGGCAGCTCACTACCACCTTCTCAAGGGCAACTACAAATAGGCAATAAATGCTGGCCAGCCAGTGATGCCCACATTCCATGAATGAATTAAAAAAGAAAACACCCCATGATCCAGTCTGGAATTCACTCAACTGTTCAACTGTCTCACTGTTTTTATTGACTTGCTCCATGAATCAGTTCAATTCAGAGCTAAGTGACAACCCTTCACATCAAGGCAGCCTTTGACTTGTGTGTGTCTTCATGTAGTCTGAGTTCACCTGAAGTCAGGGGAAAACTGGCTAATTGGTTCTGTGAGAAGTAAGGAAAGCCCCTTGCTGAGATATTTGTATCATCAATAGCCACAGGAGAAGTGCCAGAAGACTGGAGGTTGGCTAATGTTGTGCCACTATGTGGTGGTAATGAAAAGCCGGGGAACTATAGACCGGTGAACTTGACATCAGTGGTGGATGAGTTGTTGGAGGGAATCCTGAGGGACAGGATTTACGTGTATTTGTAAAGGTAAGGACTGAGAGGGATAGTCAACATGGCTTTGTGCGTGGGAAATCGTGTCTCACTAACCTGATGGAGTTTTTTGAAGAAGTAACAAAGAGGATTGATATGGGCAGAATGGCAGATCTATGTGGACTTTAGTAAGGCATTTGTCAATGTCCCGCATGGCAGACTCGTGAGCAAGGTTAGATCACATGGAATAGAGGGAGCACTAACTATTTGGATACAGAGCTCCTCAAAGTTAGAAGACAGGGTGGTGGTGGAGGGTTGCTTTGCCGATTAGAAGCCTGTGGACCAGTGGTGTGCCACAAGGATCGGTGCAGGGTCGGCTGCTTTTTGTCATTTACATAAATGATTTGGATGCGAACATAGGTGCGGTTAGTGAGTTTGCAGATGACACCAAAATTGGAGGTGTAGTAGACAGCGAAGGAAGTTACCTGAGTATAATGGGATCTTTATCAGATCAGCCGAGGAGATGGAGTTTAATTTAGATAAATGTGAAGTGCTGCATTTTGGAAAGACAAATCAGGACAGGACTAAGGTCCTGGAGAGTGTTGCTGAATAAAAGAGACCTTGGAGTGCAGGTTCATAGTTCCTCGAAAGTGGAGTCACAGGTAAATAGGATAGTGAAGTGACGCGGTAAGCTTGCCTTTATTGATCAGTGTGATGAGTATAGAAATTGGGAGTCATGTTGCAATTGTAAAAGGCAGCGGTTCAGCCACTTTTGGAGTATTGTGTGTGATTCCGGTCTCCCTCTTATAGGAAGGATGTTGTGAAACTAGAAAGGGTTCAGAAAAGATTTACGAGGATGTTGCCAGGGCTGGCGGGTTTGAGCTACAGGGAGAGGTTAAATAGGCTGGGGCAACTTTCCCTGGAGCATCAGAGGCAGAGGGGTGACCTTCTAGAAGCTTATAAAATGAGGGGCAGAGATAGGATAAATAGCCAAGGTCTTTTTAGAGGGGTAGGTGAGTCCAAAAGTTGAAGGCATTGATTTAAGGTGAAAGAGGAAAGATATAAAAGGGAGCTAAGGGGATTTTTTTCACAGACGGTGCTGTGTACATGGAATGAGCTGCCAGAAGAAATGGTGTAAACTGGTACAGTTACAACATTTAAATAGCCACCTGGATGGGTATATGAGTAGGAAGGAAGGGTTTAAGAGAGATATGGCCCAAATGCTGGCAAATGGGACTAGATTTATATAGGATATCTAGTCAGCATAGACAAGTTAGACCAAAGGGTCTGTTTCCATGCTGTATATCTCTGATGTGGTTGTTCAAGGCTAATCCTTTCAGTTTCAGGGCATCTCTGCAGGAGCTCCTTTGAGTAGTGTCACAGGCGCAACTATCCTCTGCTGCATCAATGGAATTCTGCTGTCAGACCAGGGTCCCAGTGGCTTGTTACATAATTACATTTAGTATAGCTGAAAAAAAAAGGTGCTACCAAAGTTTTTCAAAGTACAGATCAATTCTTAAACCAGATCACAATTACCATGCCAGGAAAAAAAATGACTATGGTGGGCAACAGTTGCTGAACAAGCTGGGATGTGCTAATAGCTACACTCATTATCCAATTTCAAGATCAGTTAACTTTGGAAGATTTAGTCAGCTGGAATTGACATTCTTACACTGGTCCATCCTCTTCAAACGAAAGGGATATGTTCAAGCCTTATGCCTTTAATTATCGAAGCTTGGGCTGCTTATTGCTTCCTCCATGGCACAGGCTCAGCCAATTGGAGTCAACTTGCCAAACAATCAGCACCTTATTTTCCAGTGAGATAATTTGGAATTTGATATTCTTGTGTTTGCCTTGAGTACCAGATGACCAGTTGCAGAAATGTCTCCTTTCAGTGATGTTATAATTTGTGCTTCAGTGACTACAGTAATAATGGAGTAGGTGGTTTCTTTGTCATCGATTAATGGTCTTTATTTAAAGTTGCAGTATTTGGTGCTCCATATGCACTTAGTCAGATAAATAGTCATTTGATATACATTCAGACAGCAGAGCTCTATGCAGCCAGTACGTGGACAGTGGCAGCAGTCACACTGACAGTAGACTGTGAAGGACCTTCATCACCATCAAACCCTGTCATGAGCTCTGCACTGCAGCAACTGCCATAGAAAGCAGGCCCTTTGTACATAACTTCCTTTGTTCTTTTCAACCACACTGCTCCACCATTTCTTCATCTTTCATTTCCACATTCACCACTTTGCCTCCTGTCTTGTCCGCCTCCATGCTGTCTGATGGTCTGATCCTCTTTGATGTGGCAGGTTCAACTAGAGACACAAGAAAATAATTTACTTGGGACTGCCAGGGCGGGGCTGTGTACAAATCACCTATGTGGAGCATAAATTGGGAACAGATGTTCTCTGGGAAATGCATGACAGAAATGTGGAGGTGTTTAGGGAGTAGTTGTTTCAAATATTTGGTAGGTTTGTCCCACTGAGGCAAGGCAGGGATGGTAAGGTGAAGGAACCTCGGAACGTAGAACGTCTAGTCAAGAGAAAGAAGGAAGGTTACTTAAGGTTGAGGAAGCAGAGATCGGACAGGGCTATAAGGTAGCAAGGAAGGAACTGTGAATAATAGATTTAGGAGAGCTAGAAGACAGTATGAAAAAGCCTTGGCGGGCAGGATCAAGAAAAACCCCAAGGCATCTATGCGTATGTGAGGAAGAAGAGAATGGCCAGAGTGAGTAGGGCCAATCAGAGGTAGTGAAGGGAACTTGTGCATGGAGTCAAAGAAGGTCCTTAATGAATACTTTGCTTCAGTATTCACCAGTGAGAGGGACCTTGACATTTTGAGGACAGCACGAAACAGGCAGATATGCTCGAACAGGTTGATAGCGGGAAGGAGGATGTGCTAGAAATTTTGAAAGACATGAGGACAGATAAGTTCCCTGGGCCAGATGGGATATACCCAAGTTTAATGAGGGAAGACATTGCTGCCCCTTTGGCGATGATCTTTGCATCCTCACTGTCCACTGAAGTAGTACCAGATGACTGGAGGGTGGCAAATGTCATTCCCTTGTTCAAGAAAGGGAATAGGGATAATCCTGGAAATCAGAGACCGGTCAGTCTTTCTTCTGTGGTGGGCAAATTATTGGAGAGGATTGAGAGACAGTATTTATTATTATTTGGAAAAGCACAGTTTGATTAGAAATAGCATGGCTTTGAGAGGGGCAGGTCATACCTCACAAGCCTTACTGAATTCTTTGAGGATGTGACAAAACACATTGAAGGTAGAGCAGTGGATGTGGTTATATGGATTTTAGCAAGGTATTTCATAAGGTTCTCCACGGTAAGCTCATTCAGAAAGTAAGGAAGCACGAGATTCGGGGAAATTTGGCTGTCTGGATATAAAACTGGCTGTCCAATAGAAGACAGAGGGTGGTAGTAGATGGAAACCAGTGGCATTCTGCAGGAATCTGTTCTGGGACCTATGATCTTTATAAATGACTTGGATGAGGAAGTGGAAGGGTGGGTTGGGAAAGTTGGAGGAGTTTTGGACAGCGTGGAGTGCTGTTGCAGGTTGCAACGGGACATTGACAGGATACAGAGGTGGGCAAAGAAATGGCAGATGGAGTTCAACCCAGAAAAGTGTGAAGTGATTCATTTTGGAAGGTCGCATTTGAATGCAGAATACAGGGTTAGTGGTAGGATTCTTGGCAGTGTGGAGGAAGAGAGATTTAGGGGTCCACGTCCACAGATCCCTCAAAGTTGCTACCCAAGTTGATAGGGTTGTTAAGAAGGTGTATAGTGTGGCTTTCATTGTCAGGGGAATTGAGTTTAGGAGCCACGAGGTTATGCTGCAGCTCTATAAAACCCTGGTTAGACCACTCTTGGAATAATGTATTCAGTTTTGGTCACCTCATAGTAGGAAGGACGTGGTAGCTTTAGAGACGGTACAGAGGAGATTTACCAGGATGCTGCCTAGACTGGAGGGCAGGTCTTAGGAGGAAAAGTTGAGGGAGCTAGGACTTTTCTCATTGTAGCAAAGAAGGATGAGAGGTGTACAAGATGATGAGAGACATAAATAGAGTGGAGAGCCAGAGACTTTCTCCTAGGGCGGAAATGACTATTATGAGGGGGCATAATTTTAAGGTGATTGGAGGAAGGTATAGGGGAGATGTCAGAGGTAGGTTCTTTACAGAGTGGTGGGTGTGTGGAATGCGCTGCCAGCAGTGGTAGTGGAGTCAGATGCTTTACAGACATTTAAGTGACTCTTGGATAGGCACATGGATGATAATATAATGTAGGGTATGCAGGGTAGTTTGATAATAGGTCGGCACAACATCGTGGCCCGAAGAGCCTATACTGTGCTGTACTTTTGTGTTCTTAAAAGCAGCACTAATCTAACTCTCTAACTGCCCCTAACTCCATACCATTTTCTTCACCTTCCTCCCCATACCCACTCAGAACTCACTTACTCAGCTGTGAGTAAGCTTAGTGACCAATGCAGATACAGTCAACATACAATACCAAAAGTGAACCCAATACCCCATTTCAGGTTTATACTGGTTTAATATTACTTGCTCCACTCATATTCTGTACCCTTGTTAAGACAGTGTAGGATACTACAGCTTTATCAATCTATCCTTTTCTCAAAATGACTGATTCACTGTCCAGTCCCTCTGCTCCTGTACCATGAAGAGACAGTCGATTACCTTAAACATGGGGATACATAACTGTGAATTTGCACCTGTCTTTATTAATTAGCCCCACTCTTCTCTTCCCTCTCTCCCCCCCGGGATATCACCTCACGTTACCACCAAGATGCACGTTTGTATGTGAAAGTCTGTTCTAGAAGGAAAGACATTGCCAGTGAGTTATGAGGTAGAAGAGAGCCCAGAGATACCGTAACCATACCATCCATGGCTGATCGCTCCTTCTGACTGTGCTGAATCTGTTTCTGTAACTTCCTCCTTTTCTTCCCTGACAGTGTGATATTTGCCCTCTTACTCGAGCTAGAAAGAGAAACAGCAAGTAATTACAACAAACACAGCCACATTCATGGATTCACTATCGACCTTTAGTGAACACACACATCCCATCAACATGGAATCAAGGCAATCTCCAAAGAAGGAGCCAAACATGGCTTGGGTGGGAGCATCCTTGCCTCTAAATCACAAGATGCCAGTCCAGGACAACAAACTAGTGCAGTAGGTAGATTCAGCGGAGAGTACGCTGCGCTGTCAGAGGTGCTGCCTTATGGATCGATGTTTAACTCTCAGCTAGATGCAGAAAATCACATTATTTCAAAGATTAACAGGTGAGTTCTTCTCTTTGTCCTCTTCACAAGCCTGTCCAGTTAACCCCATTTCTCCCAACATTCCAGTATCATGAATGCAAACCCTGTTTCCTTTAATTATATGGTGCTGAAGAAGGTCTCGCTGCCTCAACAGTGAGCTCCAAAGTCCCCCGGTTTGCCTAGTCCTCACATTGAGAGCAGACACTCTGATGGCATTTAAAACGTGTCTTTTCTGCTTCCCTGCAGTTGGATTCTACAAAGTGAGGTCCAAGCTGTGTTATAGAAGATAACATAGCAATTGAGAATATCCACATTCATTAATGCTATCAATAAATATGTCTGTTCATACAGTTGCATGAAAGGGGCCCCTTTGAAGCACAGTGGTAATATCCCTACCCCTAGGACAGGAGGCCCAGATTTAAGTCCCACCTGCTCGAAGGGGGAGTAATAACATTTCTGAACAGGTTGATTAGAAAAACAGGTTAAATTTTAAGAAATACAACTGCGTGACTCAGTTTTGAAATTCAATCAGCAGTGTCAGAACGGTGAGAAGTGACCACTTCAAGACACAGCCACAATCATTAACTATCCATGGTCCAGAGATTGCAGAAACGGAAATTGCTGGAAAAAAATCTCAGCGGGTCTAGCAGCATCTGTGTTAACTTTTCAGGTCCAGTGACCCTTCTTCAGAAGGTGAAAGAGCCCTGGGAAACCCAACGCTAGAAGTAACATGTCAGCAACCCATCTGCCACCCAAAGCAGGAGGTGGATCACAGCAACTTTAACACCCATCACAGGATGGGTCCTGGAGACCCAGTCATTGAGTTGTACAGTGTAGAAACAGACACTTTGGTCCAACTCATCCATGGTAACCAGATATCCCAAATTAATCTAGTCCCATTTGGCCTATGTCCCTCTAAACCCTTCCTATTCATATACACATCCAGATGCCTTTTAAATGTTGTAATTGTACTAGCTTCCACCACTTCCTCTGGCAGCTCATTCCATACTCACACCACATTCTGCGTGAAAAAGTTGCCCCTTAGATCCTTTTTATATCTTTCCCTTCTCAACTTAAACCAATGCCCTCTAGTTTGGGACTCTCCCTATTCACCCTATCCACATCCCTCATGCTTTATTTCAGACAAGATGGTAGCAGGGTAAGTTGCTCCAGTCAGAACTCCACTCTGCTCGCCAGTTCCCTTTCCTTTCCCATTATTTTTCTCCTTCCTTCTCTCTCTTCTCTGCAGTAATTTTGTGCCCCACCCTCCGCTCTTTTAACTATCCACTACCTACCTAAGGAGTCAGATCGCGACCGGAAACTATGTAGTGGGAGCTACGTCCTGCAGCAGCAGTGGATCAAGAGTGGGCCGGTTCGGTGGCAAGAGGGGGCTAGTGGGGCGGCTGCAGTCGGCAGCGACGAGAGAAGCTCAGCAGCCTCTTGGGTGTCCTAGCGATTGGAGTGGTGGTGGCACGGCTCCTAAGTGATCAGAGGTGGCACCATAAGCATGGCTCCTCTGGGCAGGACTCACAGGCTGGCCTAGATTTTGGTCTGTGTCTGGGCCCGGGTGCCTAGATCATTGTGGGGATGGGACTTAGGACTCAGATCTGAACTTTTATTTTCTTTCTTACCTGGGCTCTGTTAGGTCTTTTAATTCTGGTTTTTGTAACCAGGTTGGTGCCAGTGAATGGTGACTTTGTGCACTTTTTGCTGTACAACTCTATTCCTACATTAGTGCATGTGATGAAATAAATCTAATTCTAAAGCCTCTGACGCACTAGAGAAAATAGCCCTAGTCTAGTCAGCCTCTCCTTATAGCTCAAACCCTCCAACCCTGGCAACATCCTTGCAAGTCTTTTCTGAACCCTTTCAAATTTCACAACACTCTTCCTGTAGCAGGGAGGCCAGAACTGCACGCTGATTTCTCACCATCTCTTCTTCAGGTGATGAGAAGTGATGAGTCCTTTGTCAATAACCGCACCAACAATAACATGCTTTTTCCTCTTCTCCTTCCTCAAAAGCCTCCGTCTTTTGAAAAGATTTCTCTGTAATTCCTGCAAACAAAGATCACGGAAGGGTAACAACTAAATATGTTCCAAAAATGACAACTCCCTGAACTATTTAACATCTTACACAGTCACTCCCTAAATCCTTAATATCAAACCCCAACCAGGCTAAACCCACTCATTCCCAAAACATTTGTTACATACCCACCAACCCCACGCAAATCCTACTCAGTCACTGGCCTTTTTGTATGAGAAATAAGAAATAGGAGCAGGAGTAGGCCATCTGACCTCTTGAGTCTGCTCCACCATTCAACATGATCATGGCTGATCGTTCTGTGGACTCAGTTCCACTTACCCACCCGCTCACCATAACCCTTAATTCCATTACTGTTCAAAAATCAATCTCCACCTTAAAAACATTCAATGAGGTAGCCTCCATTGCTTAAATCGGCACAGAGGTCCACAAATTCACTACCCTATGGGTGAAGAAGTTCCTCCTCAACTGAGTGGAAAATCTGCTCCCCACTAATTTGAGGCTCTGGCTCTGCCTCTGCCACCCTCCCCCCATTCTAGTAATGCCAGTGGTGCAGGGGGGCTGAATTGGTGTCTCTCCCCATGGGCTGGGAGTGGGAGATGGGTGCGGTTCCGGTTGGGTGTGGGGAGTAATGGAGGTGGGGGGGGGGGGTCCCTCCTTATGGTCTGGGAAGGGAATGGAGGCTCAAGGGGAAAGAGTTGTTCCTTGTAGTCCAGGCAGAGAGGGGTATAATGGAGTAGGGTTCGCTCTCCTGAGGGTGTAGTGAGGGAGAGGGCATCTTCTCACTGTCGTAGTGACTTTCTGGGGGTGGGGGTATTGCTCATGTCTGGAGGAGAGTCTCCTCTCACAGTGTAGAGCAGGAAGTGGGATAGTAACAACTTCAGTTCCGGGTAGGGAGCCGGTTATAAGGGAGTCCCGCGTTACTCACGGTCCGGGGCCGGTTGATCCTTCCTCCCGGTGCCATCCTCCGTCCACGTGGGGGAAAGCCACTCCACCGGAACCGGAAACAGCTGCGGCAGCGGCCGGTCAGTCCCCGAGAGGAGACCGGGAGTGGGGCGGGGCCACCGACGTCATGGGTCACGTGCCGCACCGCCAGCCCACTGAGAGGGCGGGTGAGGCGGGGTGTGTCAGGTGGTGGGGCGCCGCCCTTCTGATAGGCTGAGGGTCACGTGCCCTCTCCCGCCCTCCTTGCCGCACGTGCCCGCCTGTCAGGCCGAAGGTGACGGTTGATGGCCGCCATTTTTGTTTTGGCACCATCCGACTAAACACAATCACAGAGACTATCGATGGCCGCTGGGGGTTTGGCGCCTCGTTATCTCACCTACCAGGCGCTCTGCTCTCTCTGCCTGATGAGCTTCAAAGGTAAGGGCAATGCTCAGCTGCTCCCCCATATACCCACTATCCATTGGACCAAAGTCACCCCCTTCCTCTTTACATCTTCCATTGGGGGGATCCAACATGTCCTAGACGTGGTCAACTTATACTGCAATCACCGCCAGAGACCTCATGAAGGTTCATCGCAGAGAAAAAGGGCCTGTGGCACTCAGCCCAGTAAGAACCAATCAGCCCTTTCACTCCCTTCCAGGAGGCACAGAGTGACTGGCTCACAAATGGCAAAGTCTCTTGACACCTACTTGGAAATCACAGCCTACAGCAACTAGTCGCAGAGGTCTACAGCGCAGAACAAAGGCCCTTTGGCCCAGCGAGTCAGCGCTGGGCAAAAATGACTAAAAACAACAGATGCTGGAGATCACAGCGGGTCAGGCAATGCCCATCAGGAGAGAGCAAGCTAATGTTTTGAGTCTAGATGGCTCTTCATCAGTCAAAAACTAACCACCTAAATATTCTAATCCCATTTCCCAGCACTAGACCCATAGCCACAGCATGATAAGTGCATGTATAAATATTTATTGAGTGTGATGACAGTTTTTGCCTCTCCCACCCTTACAGGCAGGGAGTTCAAGATTCCCACCATCATCTGGGTGATAAAGGTTTTTTCTCACATCCCCTTCCAAGCCTTCTGCCCTTTACATGCAGTCAATGCTATCAGGAACTGTCAGTTATGCGGACATGTCCATTTGATTTTGCAAAGGTAACCCAACCCTCTCCCACCACTGCTGTCCTTCCCATTCACCTCCATGCTCCGAGAAAGCAATCTTTGCCATTCTGTGTGTTCTCAATTTATGTTTTATTTCCCCTCTTCTTCTCTACCCTCCCCACCCCACCTCCAGTCTTGTGATCTTCCCATGTTTTTAACTGAGTCTTACACTGGGTGCTTGGGAATCAGATAGCAAGGAATCACCCATTCCAAGTCACTGTCCAAAGGGCTTCTCTGCAGAGAATGGATACCTCGCCAGCATCAGACAAAGTGTCAGATCTTCCTGTACTGCTTTCCCCAGAGTCTGTTATCAATGATAAAGATTTGTGCGTTTCGTCTTTTCCTATTTTCCTGTGTAATTCTATTGCCCCCTTCAGCTGTTGCCATTCCTATGTTTTTGATACCGTTCAAGAAGGGAAGACTTCAACAACAACAGCCTACATGGGAAGAGCACCTAGAATGTAATCCAGAACGTTCCAAGTGGCTTCACAGGCACATTATAACGCAGAGTGTGAAAGTGAGTCACATAAGGCCTGGTGACATGAAAAGTTCGGGCAGGGTTCAGATTGGTTTGAAGAAGTGTCAAATTGGAGGAAAGTAAAGATAAGGAGGGAATCCTGGCATCTAGGACCCAGGTATCTGAAAGTATGAGTGGTGGGGATGCTCAAGAGGCCTGAATTGGAGGGACGCAGATATTTTGGATGGTGCAGGACCAGGACTGGTTACGGGACAGGGGTGGGGGGGGCGTGGTGGGGGCTGGTGGTGCGATGGAGGAATTTGAAGACAAGGATGATGAGAATTTTGCATTCATCTTGACCGGAATCTTATCTGTGTTAGTGAGCAATAGAATAATAGGGGAATGGGAGCTGGTGCAAGTTCACATGGGCAGCAAAGCTCTGGATGACCTCAGGTTTTATGAAGGGTAGAATGTGCGAGAGCAGTCCAGAGTGCATTGGGATAGTTGAATCTGGATGTAATAAAGTTATAGATGAGGGTTTCATTAGCAGATGAGTTCATGTGGGCAAATTTGGACCAGATGTTTCTTAAGCCTGTAGCTCCATTGTTGTCATTACTAGTAGTAGCCTTTTCTTTAATTCCAGTCTTTATTTAGTTAGCTGAATTTAGATTTGACAGCAGATAAAGTAGGATTTTAATCCACACCTTCGGATCATTAGTTCGTGCCATCTGGATTGCTAGGTCAGTAATCAATTGTATCTTGGAAGATAACCACTCTACTAATGTATTCCAATCTGGAGATTTATGTAAGAGTCTGGTTACCTTAAAAGGTGTAAAAAAAGTAATGTACACACAAATAGACAGGAATACTTTAAAAATACATTTTAAAATAATATTTATTCTTGCTATTTTAGGTGTAATGGCTTCTCTTAAAATAACAAGCAATAGCACCTACGCTCATCAAATGATTGAACTTAGATGCATTTCTTCAGTTCCTGTCACAAGATATGAATGGATGAAAGGCAATGTCAGTGCTGTGACTATTTATAGACTGTCCAAAGACAATACCACTCTATATATTCCTGATGCTGTGTTCGAGGACTGTGGACTTTATATCTGCATTACAGAACATAATGGCAAATTACAGCAAGCAGAGTATGAATTAATTATTGATGGTGAGTTTTGATATGGCCCGATTATGACTGGTGGCTCTTCAAGTGGGTTGCCCTCTCAATCACACATATAATGGCTCAAGGCCTCAAATGGCCTTGTTGTTCAAAGTGCGATCTCCTCAGCCATTAAATCACCAGGTAAAATAGGAACTGGATGCTGTTAGAAATGCGTCTTTTATCCTTGGAAGTTGGATTCAAATCCAGCCCAAACTGCTTTTTTTTTGTACTTTTTTTTTTACTGACTAGGGGCAGTAACTGTCTTTCAGAAATAACTCATTGGATGTGGAGTGTTTGGGGCTTTTGTGAAGATATGATGAAGATTCTGTATACACATACTCATTCAAGTTTGCTTGGTCCTACACCTGGGAAGATACAGTAGTTCAAAGTAATTTATGTTTAGGAGGAAGAACACCAAGCAGGAGAAAAAATGCAAATGGTTGGGGTCCGAATGCATAGCGGGAAAGGGTTTTGAAAATAAGAGGAATCTAAGCAGAAGTGCAAAGGTATAATGTCTAAAAAAGTGACTACCAAGGTGGAGTAGAGGGGACCGAACAAAAAGAGTAATCAGTGTGGGTGTGTGCGGAACAGCAGCTGGAACATTGAGGTAGGCTATTCAGCCCATTGAAACTGCTCTGCCATTTAATACATTCACTGCTGTTCAAACACATAAGAACTAGGAGCAGGAGTAGGCCATCAGGCCCCTCGAGCATGCCCTGCCATTTAATAAGATCATGGCTGATCTTAACATCTCAGTTTCTTTTACCCACACTATTCACATAGCCCTTTATGCCATTAATAATGGCAAATCTATCAACCTCATCTTTAAATATATTCAAAAAAGGGTAAAATTAATAATCTTGTTGTAGAAGTACCTTTAGGGAAGAGTGATCATAATACGACTGAATATTACTTTGGGTTTGGAAGTGAAAGTTCAATCTGAAGCAAGGGTCTTATAGTTGAATGTGGGAAATTATGAAAGCATGAGATACAAATTGGCTGAGGTAGATTGGGAAAATGCATTAATAGGCAGTGACACTCTTTAAATAATTATTATATGGCTTACGGCGCTATAGTTTCATACATTCCTTTGAGGTACATAAAGGTAAAAAGTCGGGCAACCATGGTTGACAAAGGAACTTAAGGATTATAAAAGATTCAAGAAAAGTCTTAAAAAATACCCAAAAATAGCAATAAATTTGAAGATAAGGAAATTTTTAGAATACAGCAAAGGAGGACTAAAAAACTAATAAAGAAAGGAAGAAAAGAATACAGTGGTTTTAACAAAAATGGAAATGTGTATGCCCATGATTTCTCATGTATTGCAAGATGTACATTCCACCTGTTCCAGCTGACTCACCATCCTGTACCTCTGGAAACGATTTACCCTACTTATACTTGTTGGTAACTAGACTTCACTTATGTTAACCTTATTTTTCTTTGGTGTTGCTTTGTTATTTTAGTTTATTGACTTGATTTATTTTTATCTCTCTTGCTAGTGTTCCTTTCTGAAATCCAAGTAGCTGTTTCTCCTTTATAAATTTTTTAAAAAATTTTAAGCTATTTAGACTCATTTATGGTTTTGTGTAGACCCCAAGCTGCAGTGGTAATGTTGGGGAAAGTACTAAACAGGAAATTAGGGAGGGAAGCAGTAAAGGTACAACTGTAATTATAGGCTAGGGATGGGCAATACATGCTGGCCAGCCAGGGACTCATGCCCCATGAGTGAATAACTATTAAAGAAAAATAAAAGGATGACTTTAATCTACGTATAGATTGCACACATAAAATCAATAACAATATCACGGAAGAGGAATTCCTGGAGGGGCTACTGAATGGTTTTCTGAATAATACATTGAAGAACCAACTAGAGAACAGGCCACCCTAGACTGGGTATTGTGTAATAAGAAACGAGTACTTGGCAATCTAGCTGTGTGAAGCCCTTAATTTTTTTTTATTCATTCATGGGATGGGGGTGTCACTGGTTCGGCAGCATTTATTCCCATCCGTAATTGCCCAGAGGGTTAGAGAGCTGTTAAGAGTCAACCACATTGCTGCGGGTCTGGAGTCACATGTAGTCCAGACCAGGTAAGGATGGCAGTTTCCTTCCCTGAAGGACTTAGTGAATCAGATGGGTTTTTCCGACAGTCCACAATGGATTCATGGTTATCATTAGATTTTTATTTCCAGATTCCACCATCTGCTGTGGCAGGATTCAAACCCGGTCCCCAGAAAGTTATCTGGGTCTCTGGATTTAACAGTCCAGCAATAATGGCACTAGGCCATCACCCCCTCCCCCCCATTCTTCATTAGGATGGAGAGTCACGTGGTTGATTTGGAGACTGATGTCTCACATCTAAATAAAGGACACTACGGTAGTATGAGGCATGAGCTAGCTATGATAAATTGGGAAATGTTGTTGCCTCCTTTCTTGGCACTGTGTTCAGAATGAAGCCACTCTCTGCTTTCTGTGCTTCTTCTAAATTTGCTGCCTCCTCTCTCAGAATGCGTTCAGAATGAAAAGCTGGTGAATATAGCCTGAATTGATCCAGTCTCTCTTCATATGTCAGTCCTGCCATCCCAGGAATTGGTCTGGGAAATACTTGTTGCATTCCCTCCATACTAGAGTACCCTTCCTCATATAAGGAGCCTAAAAATTTTACGTAGTGCTCCCAGCATGGTGTCACCAAAGCCCAGAATGGATTTGATAGGGTAGGTGCTGAGAGGTTAATGTCCTGGATCCAGGAATCTAAGAAGTGGGGCAATCTCTGGACAAGGGATTGAGATAAGGAAAAAAAATTTTCATTCCAAAAATGGTGAATCTTTGGAATTCTCTGCCTTAGCGGGTTGCGGTGAATCTTTGGAATTCTCTGCCTTAGCGGGTTGCAGATGCTCTATCATTGAATCCGTTCAAGATTGGGATAGACAGATTTCTGGTGTCTCAGGAAGTCAGGGTAGATGGAGAATGGGCAGGTAATTGGAGTTGAAGCTCAGAATCTGCCATGAGAGCATTAATGGCGGAGTATGCTCGACAGGCTGAATGGTCTACTCTGCTCCTCTTGGTTACATGTTCCATCTGTCTGCAAGATTCTTGAAGCCAAAGGAGGACAAGGGATTCAAGTATAATGCAATTTGGAGAAGAAAGTCAGATTTAATTTAAACGTCTCTATGAAGAACAATGGGCAAGTTTAGGGATGCCTTCTTCTTTAAATTACAGATGTTTTCTGTAAATATGATTCGTTGTAGTTAAGCAGTGTTATTAGTTTCAATTGACAAGAAAAGTCATTTTGTGGAAGCATCTGAGAGCAGAGGATGCAGGAGAGTGAAAATAAAGTAGAATACAATAAAAAAAAATTGATCAGTTTCTTTCAAAATGTTTATAACATTTGTCAACAGATTAAATAGATATTATTTACTTATTAGTTAATTGGCAACCTAAATAATGGTAACTTTAGAAGTAATCTATTGGTTTAAATACTGTAGGACATCTGATCTAAAAGATGATATATAAATGTATATTCTTTCATTATGTTATTGTATTTAGTCTCAATGCTGCATCAGATAAGCTCATGAACCTAAGTCTAAAATGACTTGTGAATCCAACATAGGAACATTTCACATTTCTTTTAGTCTCACTCTATCCTTTGTCTTAACAATTCCCTTCCTATGCCAAAGCACAATTATGAAATACAGCATTATTAGCGTTGTGATTATAAAGCAGTTTTTTTTTCTAGCATTACGTTGCTGTTTTAATAGGCATTAATGTATATTTTTAAAATATTGCACAAAGAAATGTGAAATGTTCGTATGTTGGATTCACAAGTCATTTTAGACTTAGGTTCATGAGCTTATCTGATGCAGCATTGATCACTGCCAATATTAATGATATTGAGGTGTATTTTGTTTTTCAACTGCTTTTAGGTATCCTTCCATATGAATATAGGATAATAACAACAGCTATCGCAGGTCTTGGGTGCATGCTGACATCAGTTAGTGCCTTCATGCTCTCAACTATATTTCGAAACAGAGGTATTAATTAAGAGGTTTTTTTTGTATGCATATTGTGTGGGTTACTTCCCAGTATGAGTTGGAGAGGAAACCATGCTCTGATTGAGGTGGAACTCAGAAATTTAAAAGCAAAACCCAGGTTGGGGAGATTATTGTGCAGCCTTTGTCACTGTGACAGATTATGTACGCTGCATCATCTTGATCTTTCTCCAAGGCAGTATAAGTAGATCAAGAGCTTCCCAATGGACAATTCTGGATATGAACCTGCATTCACTAATTTGTATCACTCATGTTTTTTAACAATAAAACCATTTTCTTTGTCACTGTGTGAAAATGGCCATATAATCATGGTGTCAGGTTGCTTCTTCATAGGTCATATTTATCTGCAATTGATACTGGGATGGTAGATATTTAGAGTCCTGTTTTCAGAATTTCTGTTGTAATTCTGATTGTGGAAGGTTTTGCTGTATCTTCTTAAGAATTTTGTACTTTTTATCAAGCTTTCCAGTATGCATAAATTGTAATGTAATAACCCTTCTTTCATTTTCAAAAGATGAGGAGTCCTGGTAGAGAAATTAAACTGTTGGCTTCTCTTTTCTTCCTTGGAGTGCTCATTTACTGCTCAAAGGAACTTTGTAGGACCCAGCACCACTGCCCAAAAGAGATGAGTTATACAGTTCAGTGTCCTATACCTAATGTAGGATGGTATTGCAACTTTCAAAGAGAAATGTTTGTGGCTCATATCAGGTAGAGAGGCTTGACCAGTGATTCTTAAAGAGAATGCTGGAAATCTTGCCGCAAGTGTCTGTTTTGTGCATTTTCTTTGGGAAGAGAAAAACTGCGGGTCTGTCCTGTCGCCCTCCATAGTGTCAGCACTGTCTTATCTACTGGTGACGTGCAGCAAGGCATCCAGCGTGTTGCATTGGACAGATGCCTAAGTGCCCTTTTGGCTCTGGAACTGAAAGAAATGTAGGCTGTGGCAATAATTCGATGATGGGGTGTGAAAACCTGAAAGACCTTTTGGCGGGTCTGTCTATGGCATTTTACACCAACAAATTAATGATAATTCAATTTCTGGTTTTGGTTTGAAATGGGCAGCAAATCCCCAAGATGCAGTCTTTCAGCCCAGAGATTTAAAGGACAAGTCTGCTAAAACATATTTTGTCCCCTTTACTTTAGATCAGAAAACACAGAAATTCCTGATTGCCCTTTGTCTGCTCTGCCTGATGTCATCACTGATATTACTTGTAGCCGCAACCACTTTGTGGATCTTTATTGATGGTAAATTCCATGAATATGTTTTCCTTTATTGTGCTTCTCTTCAAACACTTGATAAAATGATGCTTATTTTACTGTTGAGCAAGAGGTTTAGATTAGAACCTTTCATGAAAGGATAGAAAGTAATATTGTAAGCTGTTTTCTCAAATTTCTTTCTTTAAGTAAACTCATTGTCATTTAGGTTTGGAACATCTCAAGCTGCTTTACCTACCTGCAGGTCAGATATCACACAAAAAAGTCAGGGAATAGAGAGTATTTATTTACTTACACCATGTTTTATTTTGTGTGGGCAGTTGACATAGGGGAAGGTTTTTATTTTTGAAAAGGCAGTAATTCTATACTTAAAAAAGAAAGGTCAATAGATCATTTAGGAAAAGTGCGACTGATGGATCCATCAGAAATGTTCATTGACTTTCTGCACATTTCTGTCCCTACCTTATGTTTTTCGTTTTTGTTTTGACTTTTAGCAAGTTAGTAAACTCTCGAGAGAATCTGCACTCTCAATGGTAAACTATATAGATTACGTGGTAGACTCCAAGCTGTAAATAATCTTATCCACTTTTGTGTGTCCCCTTGTGTCTGAGTGTGAATCAGCATGGTACTTGGGGGATCTTCCTATAGTCATGCCAGATGTTGCAGGTTTGGTGTAAATGGTTCTTTAGATGTACTGAAGCAAATCTCAGTGCTGACCTTAACATTGATTGCTGTGTGTTCCCAAGAAAAATGTAGCAGTTTGTAAGGCTCTCTTTCTTTCGAAGTGACCTTTATGGCTTGTAGCACAAAAGTCAAGCTGGTATTTTCACAGACCTCGGGCAAGTCAAGATTAGGATTTTTCATAGTGTCGATGTGTGGAATTGATCTCCAGCTAAGGTAATAATGTCGTATTGATTTATCCTTTAAAAGAGCTGGATGTGGAGATGTTGGGTGCTCTATTGAACAACCTGGTACTTAAGCTTCTAGAAATAGAATTGTCATGCTGAGGAAATTGATTTGTTCTGAGATGAATAATGTAGACCACCTTGGATAAAAACAGAAATATTG
The DNA here is from genome assembly GCA_024137785.1 of Ginglymostoma cirratum. Taxonomy (NCBI): domain Eukaryota; kingdom Metazoa; phylum Chordata; class Chondrichthyes; order Orectolobiformes; family Ginglymostomatidae; genus Ginglymostoma; species Ginglymostoma cirratum. The sequence continues at coordinate 133,283 of JAHRHZ010000213.1, read as the reverse complement.
TGAATACCCACTCAGAAGTTCACTTTACCGATTAAAATGGAACAGCATGGGGACTTAACCTGCTCCTTTTGCTCCTTGGTCTGGCTGATTGCAGCAATGAATTACAGAGGCCAAGGGCACTTGAAACTAGTGTGGTTCGTCAGTCTTTGTTCATTTTGTTGGGGCCTGATCTGTCAGTTTAACCTGAAGCATGAGCATTGATGCCAGGAGCAGCAGCCAGGGCCAGGAGAGACCAACAAGGATAAGTTTTTAATTTTTTAGTTTCCTTGTGTGCGAGGATAGGGAGCAGCTGTGTTCCTCTGGTTCTGTAAGTAACCCTCAAATCTCCCTGACCTGGACTTTCACCTTGAACACTTCAACTGATTAAGCCAGGGATGATTGCCATAGGACCCTGTGCAGGCCAGCCTCTGTCTCCCCATTTTAATAGTCAGTGAGCCACTTTCCAGCCAATTTATTGTGAAATCAGAAGTGTGTTTTAATGAAAGCCAACCATTAAATCTGGCCAAGTTTCTTGCTGCACTCGTCCTTATGCACTTTTTTTGTAGTGTTCCTGCCTGGGAGTTAAAATCAAGCTCGCTGTGTTCATCAGCAGCTATAAGGTGACAATGTGGCTAGTATTATTGTAGTTACCATCAAAGAGTGCTTTTTAACCCAAATATAATTTTCCACAATGACTTTGTTAATAAACATCTTTTGCAGGTTGGTCAGTCGAATCAGTGGGTCTTCTAACTGTTTCACTTGTCTTCATGTTAACACCAATGATAATGTATATTGGCAGAAGGATAGGTCCATGTCAACGGGTTTGGTCAAATACCTGTAAGTAAGAGGCTTAATTTTTGTGTATTATAGCTACATGCTCTAAGTATGTGTATCATCTTTTCCTACTCATATTAACAGCTATAAATTATATCAAATGTGACAAAATGTAGCATCTTATAACTTTTGACTGTAGCCTAAGATAGTCTTCACACTAATAAAAACTGAAAGAACTGCAGATACTGTCAATCAGGAACAAAAACAGAAGAACATAGAACAGTACAGCACAGTACAGGCCCTTCGGCCCACGATGTTGTGCCGAATTTTGCCCTAATCCTAAGGTCTATCTAACCTCTACCCCTACCTTATACTACCATCCATATGCCTATCTAATAGCCGCTTAAATGCCCCTAATGAGGCCGATTCCACTACCCTCTCGGGCAATGCATTCCACGCCCCCTACCTCTTTCTGAGTAAAGAACCTACCACTGACGTCTCCCCGATATCTACTTCCACTCACTTTAAAACTATGCCCCCTCATAATAGCTACCTCCACCCTAAGGAAAAGTCTCTGGCTGTTCACTCTATCTATACCTCTGATCATCTTGTACACCTCTATCAAGGCACCTCCCATCCTTCGTCGTTCTAAAGAGAAAAGCCCTAGCTCTCTCAACCTTTCCTCGTAAGACCTTCCCGCCATTCCAGGCAACATCCTGGTAAATCTCCTCTGCACCTTTTCCAACGCTTCCACATCTTTCCTGTAATGAGGCAACCAGAACTGGACACAATACTCCAATACTTCTGGCCGAACCAGGGTTCTGTAGAGCTGGAGCATAGCTTCACGGCTCTTGAACTCAATCCCTCTATTAATGAAAGTTAACACACCATATGCCTTCTTAACAACTCTATCCACCTGGGTGGCAGCTTTCAGGGAACTGTGGACATGAACCCCAAGATCTCCGTGCTCCTCAGCACTGCCAAGAATCTTTCCATTAACCCTGTATTCTGCTTTCAAATTTGTCCTTCCAAAATGAATCACCTCACACTTTTCAGGGTTAAACTCCAACTGCCACTTCTCAGCCCAGCTCTGCATCCTGTCAATGTCCCTTTGTAACCTAGAACAGCCCTCTGTACTATCCACAATGTGACCCACCTTCGTATCGTCACGAACTTACTAATCCACCCTTCCAATCCTACATCCAAATCATTTACAAAAATCCCAAATAGCTGAAGATCCAGAACGGATGCTTGCAGTACACGGATCGTAACTGAGCACCATGTTGAATATTTTCCGTCCACTACCACCCTTTGTCTTCTAAGGGTCAGCCAGTTCTGAATCAAACTGCCACATTTCCCCCTATCCCATGCCTCCTTACTTTCTGCATGAGCCCACCATGGGGAACCTTATCAAACGCCTTACTTAAATCCATGTATACCACATCCACTGCTCTGCCTTCATCCACATGTTTGGTCACCTCTTCAAAGAATTCAATAAGGTTTGTGAGGCATGATCTACCCCTCACAAATCCATGCTGACTATCACGAATCAAACTGTGCCTATCCAAGTGATCAGAAATCCTATCTCTCAGAGCCCTTTCCAATAATTTGCCCACCACTGAAGTAAGACTAACTGGCTGCAATTTCTGGGGTTATCCCTATTCCCTTTTTTGAACAAGGGAATGATGTTTGCCTCTCTCCAATGTTCCGGCACTATACCCGTGGACAGTGAGGACAAAAAGATCATCGCCAAAGGCCCAGCAATCTCTTCTCTCACTTCCCGTAGAATCCTTGGATAAATCCCATCAGGGCTGGGCGACTTATCTGTCTTCAAGTTTCTCAGAATTCCTAGTACATCTTGCTTACTAACATCCACCTCCTCTAGCCTACCAGCCTGTTTCACACTATCCTCCCCTACAACTAGGTCCTTCTCAGTTGTGAATCCTGAAGAAAAGTATTCATTAATGACCTGTCCTATCTCTTTAGGCTCCGAGCACAAATTCCCTTTACAATCCTTGATCGGCCCTACCCTTTCTCTGGCCATTCTCTTATTCCTCAAGTACATGTAAAAAGACTTGGAGTTTTCCTTGATCCGATCTGGTTTCCTCATGCCCCCTGCTGGAAAAGCTCAGCAGGTCTGGCGGCGTCTGTGAAGAGAAAATCAGAGTTAACTTTTTGGGACCGGTGACCCTTCTTCACACTAGTTTTGTTGAAGTACAGATTTAAGTAGCAGATTTGTTATGGTGTTAGAGATAAAAGGTACTGCAGATGCTGGAGAATCCGAGATAACAAGCATGGGGCTGGATGAACACAGCAGGTCAAGCAGCATCATAGGAGCAGGAAAACTTGACGTTTCGGGCCTAAACCCTTCATCAGAAATCATCTGATGAAGGG
>JAHRHZ010000213.1:77156-129736 GCA_024137785.1 Ginglymostoma cirratum | reverse complement strand
CTACCAAGAATCTTTCCATTGACCCAGTATTCTGCCTTCCTATTATTCTTCCCAAAGTGCATCGCCTGTTTCAGTTCAACAAAATAGGTGATATTCTTGATAGTCAAGAGTCCACCCGCCTGGTTTAAAATTTAGACAAAGGCTGGCAGTTAACTGTCAGACATTATTAATTGGTGCATTCTACATAGGAATACCTCTACTGAGTGGAATCCACTTGTCAATCATTCAAAACTCTCCTCTTACACAATATAAATGTTGGTTTTCCCCTTAAATTGGTATTCTCATGAGTAGTTCTGATGAATGCAAGACAAAAAGCTTTGATAAAATGTGCCTTTGTTCAGCAATGTTCAAAAAACTTATTGCTATCCAACCTATTGAAGCTTTTTAACATTTTAAACACTTGATCTCTATATTTAGAGGAGCATAAACCAAGTTAATACAGTGTATCCTCATAAGTCATAAGGAGGACTAAAAAGATAATAAAAAGACAGAGAAAATAAACTGAGGGCAAACTAGCAAGGAATATGAAAGCTGACAATAACAGATTGTTTAAATATATAAAAAGAGAGGTCAAAGTGAACATAAGCCTGTTAGTAAATGAATCTGGGAAGATAGTGTTGGGGAACAAGGAAATTGCAGAAGTGTTAAACTGATATTTTGTATCAGTCTTTACAGTGGAAGAGTCAATACAGTGTGGAGCTGGAGGAACACACTGGGTCAGGCAGCATCAGAGGAACAGGAGAGTTGGCGTTTTGGGCCTAGACCCTTAAAGACTGGGGAGGGGGCAGGGAGCTGGGAAATAGAGAGAAGAGATGGGGTCTGGGGGAGGGTAGGTGGAATGGAGATAGGTAGATACAGGTAGGGTTAGTTGTGATTGGTCACTGGGAAGGGTGGGGAAGGTGGGGAAGAAGATGGACAGGTAATGTCAGGTCAAAGAGGCGGGGCTGAGAGGGACGATTGAACATGGGATGAGACCGGGAGTGGGGAGATTGTAAAACTGCTGAATTCTATGTTTAGGCCATCAGGCGGAATATGAGGTGTTGTTCCTCCAGTTTGCATGTGGCAACATTGTGGCACTGAGGGAGGCCCAGGATGGACATGTCATCAAGGGAGTTAAAATGATTAGCAATTGGAAGGTGTTGTTGATTGTAGCACGCGGAGCTCATGTGCTCCGCAAATCTGTTACCGAGTCTACATTTGGTCTCACCGATGTAGAAGAGGTCGCATCGGGAGCATCAGATACAGTAGGTCAGATTGGAGGATGTACCAATCCTGTCGGATATGGAAAGTTCATCTTCAGCTTAATGGAACTTGTCCTTCTCTCCTGCAGGCCCAACCAGTCCCCCTCCACTGACACCCTGATCCACTTAACAAAACTTGTTCTTGATCACCAGACCATCATCTCTCAGACCATCCATAACCTTATCACCTCAGGAGACCTCCCACCCACAGCCTCCAACCTCATCATTCCCCAACCGTGCACCACCCATTTCTATCTCCTTCACAAAATCCACAAACCTGACTGCCCCAGTCAACCCATTGTCTTTGCCTGCTCCTGCCCTACTGAACTCATCTCCACATACCTTGACTCTCCCTTCCCCATGCCCGGTCCAGGAACTCCCCACCTATGTTCAGGACACTACCCACGGCCTCCACCTCCTCCAGGACCTTCAATTCACTGGCCCCCAAAACCTCATCTTCACCATGGACATCCAATCCCTGTACATGTATCCCCCATGCAGATGGCCCAAAAGCCCTCCTTCCTCTCCCGCAGACCCAACCAATCCCCCTCCGCCGACACCCTCATCCGCTTAATGGAATTTGTCCTTACACCAGTTTCAAAATCTTCCCACTCCTGGCCTCATCTCAGGTCCAACCCTCCTTGATCGGACACTACCTGTCCATTCTCTTCCCCTTCTCTCTGCCCCACCTTTCCTACTGACTAATCCCCACTACCCCTACCTGCATCTACCTATTGCCATCCCACCTACCTTTCCCCAACCCCATCCCTCTTCCCTCTTTTATTTCTCAGCTCCCTTCCCCCTCCCCAGTCCTGATGAAGGGTCTAGGCCCGAAACGTCAAATCTCCTGCTTCTCTGATGCTGCCTGTTCTCCCAACTCCACACTGTATTGACTCTGACTCCAGCATCTGCAGTTCCCTTTATAGTGGAAGATACTTCAGACATCCCATTAATACTAAAGAATACGGGGAAGGAATTCAGGACCACCACTATCACTAGAGAAGTAGTGTTGACAAACCTTGGCCCTAATGACTTGCATCGTAGCAACCTGAAAGAGGTAGCTACAGAGATAGCGGATGTATTGGTTGTAAGTTTCCAAAACAAAACATTGCATTCTGGAGAATTACCAGAGGATGATGAAAACTGCCAATGGTACACCCCTATCCAAAAAAGGGATAGAGGTAAAGAGTGGGTAACAATGGGCTGATTAGCCTAACATCTATTGCCAGAAAAGTATTTGAATCAATCACTAAGGAAGTAATAGTGAAATATTTGGAAAATTATAATCTAATCAAGCAGAGTCAGCATAACTTCGTGAAAGGGAAATCCCATCTGACTAATTTTGTTTAGAGATTTTCAAGGAAGACTCAACCAGAGTGGAAAGAGCAGAAGATGTATTTGAACTAGCAGAAGGTGTTTGACAAGGTACCTCACAAAAGGTTAAGTTATAAGATAAGAACTCATGGTGTTGGAGGTAGTATATTGGCGTGGGTAGAGAATTGGCTAATGAGCAGGAAACAGTGAGTGGGGAAAAGGGGTTCTTTTTCAGGTTGGCCACCGAGCCAGTGGGTTTCCATGGGTACCTGACCTGGGACCACAACTGTTTACAAAATATATCAATGACTTGGAGGAAATAAGTGGATGTACTGTAGCCAAATTTGCAAAAGACACAAAAATAGGTGGAAAGGCAAGTTATGAGAGGATATAGACAACTTCCAGAGAGATATTGATGGGTTAAGTAAGTGGGCAAAAAGTTGGCGAATGGGAGTATAATGTGAGAAAATGTGAAGTAGTTCATTTTGGAAGGGAGGGTAAAAGAGTGAAATGGAGAAAATCTGCAGAAAACTGCAACACGTGGGGACTTAGGGGTACTTGTGCATGAAACACAGAAAGCTAGCATACAGTCGCAGCGTGGAATCAGGAAGGCTAATGGAATGTTAGCGCTTATTTCAACAGAGTTTAAAAATAAGAGAAGGGAAATCTTACTGCAGCTGTATTAGATACTGGTGAGACAACATCTGGAGTACGGTGAGCAATTTTGGACCTCTTTCATTTGAGGTAGTTCAGAGCAAGTTCATGAGGATGATTCCTTGTGTACAGGGATTGTCTTATGAGCAAAGGCTAAGCAGGTTAGGACTCTATTCACTGGAGTTTAGAAGAATGAGATGTGATTTCATCGATTCATTTCGGATTCCTAAGGGGCTTGTCAGGGTTAAAACTGAGAGTATAGTTCCCTTCATGGGAGATTCTAGGACCAGAGTGTACAATCTCAGAAGAAATGGGGTGCCAATTTAAGACTGAAATGAGGAAGAACTTCATCCCTGAGGGTTATGAGTCTTTGGAACACCTTGCTAGAGAGAGTTGTGTATTTTTAAGGCTGAGATAAATTCTTGATTAGTCAGAGACTAAATTGAGGGTTATGGAGAAAGGGCAGGAAATGGACGTGAGGAATGTCAGATCAGCCATGAATCTATTGATTGATGAAGCAGGCCAGAGGGACTGATTGGCTTACTCCTCCTGTTTTCGTCTGATCTTAAGTGATATGTTGCACAACTAATGGACTGTTTACTGAAGTGTAATAACTTGTTTGTATTTTGTAATCTGACATACACAGAAGGTAAATGTGGTTGCTACTTAATAACATCTTGTTAATATTCTTGTGTTTGGCAGGGTTACCTATTCTAGTCGCTATGTTCGTGCATGTAACAATCATCACGACCATAATTTTGATTATGAAGAAGTATGAGTACAGTGGTGAGCATAGTTAGTTATTTTTATTGACTAGAACAAAAATATCTTAAATTGTTTCTAACTTAGAATTGCAAGATTCTGCATGAAGGGGAGATTCTGGATTTAGATTTATGAAACAATATTTTGTTGTCTGGTACAGATTTCCATCATTTCTTGCTATCAGATCTGGGTCTCTTCACTCGGGGGTAGTGATGATATCACTGCACCACAAGGACAAAACAATATATTTTTATTTCCATATTCAGAAGTGCCCTTACACAACTGAATGGTTTTTATTTTCCCATCGCCTAATCACCCGTGGTATTTTTCACCTGTTAGCCACCAAAGTAAATCACCTGTGTTTTGCAAGTAATTAATTTATGTGCAGAGCCTGTTAAGATTGATTGATTTATTGATTGATTGATTTATTGTCATGTGTACTGAAATACTGTGAAAAGCTTTGTTTACAAGTGGTACAGTCAGATGGTGGTAGGCGAAGGATGTACAGATCAAAAAGACTTAGCCAGAGGCATACAGGTTATATTGCACAGGGCATGTGCTAAGCAAAGTCAGTGTTAGCAAGATCAACATTATTTGAGACTAGAGAGTCCATTCATCTGTCTGATAACGGCCGGGATGAAGCTGTTCCTGAATCTGCTCGTGTGTGTTCAGGCTTCTGTATCTTCTGCCTGATGGAAGAGGTTGTAGGAGATCATTACTGGAGTGTGATGGGTCTTTGATGCTGTTGGCAGCCTTTCCATGGCAGCGAGCCAAGTAAATAGAGTCCATGGATGGAAGGTTGGCTTCTGTGATGGTCTGGGCTGTGCACACCACCTTCTGTAGTTTCTTACAGTCTTGGGCAGAGCAGTTGCCATACCAGGCTGTTATGCACCTGGACAGGATGCTTTCAATGGTGTATCTGTAGAAGTTGGTGAGGGACCTTATGAACATGCCAAATTTCCTGAGCCGCCCGAGGAAGAAGAGGTGTTGTTGGGCCTTCTTGACTGTTCCATCTATGTGGGAAATCCATGACATGTTGTCAGTTATCGTCACTCTGAGGAACTTGATGCTGTTCACCTCTTCAAACTCAGTTCCATTGATGTAGGGCAGTGCAATGACACAAAAGTGAGGGAGAGGTAGAGAAAGAGGGAGGGGGCCAAATCAAAATGGAGCTGGAACAGATAAGAGCAAATATTTTCTAGTCAATCTGTTCAGAAATGTTATTGTGCAGCTCTGGAGCAACTCGAGCCTCATAGTTCGGGGTTAGGAACACTATAACTGCACCACAAAAACCCTTGTTAGGAAGCAGAGATTTCCATTTCCTTGAGGAGATTGAGTGGTCCCTGGCCTGGTTTGGGTTAGGAGTTTTCCTGCCACCTGTATCTAGTTAGTTTACCTGATTCCATGTTCTAGGGTGCCATCCTGCTGGCATTGACTGAAAGCTTCTGAAATTATGAGAACCCTGTACCATAAACAAAAGGCCCCAATAACTTTAAAGGTTCTTACTTCTGATCCTATCAATTCCACACCACCAAGTTGGATGACACAGGAATGTTACATTAGTTAAACTAAGTTGAACACAAACGACTCTGCCAGGTTGGCAGAAGTCGCAACTCATGCTACAGTTAGGCAGGAATTAGTGACTGCTATAATATACAAAGTACAATTTCTAATTTAACTGTAGCCTTCTTTGTTAAAAACAAATAGTCTTGTTGGTAATTATTTCACTGAAACAGAAACTTCAGGAGCATCTTGATTTTGTTCATAGTTCTTTAAGCTCACTATTACTGTAGTTAAAATGCAAATTCTGATATATTTTTATTGTGTTTAGAGGAGGGATGTGCTTCTGAATGGCCCTTGATACACAAGTTATTTGGTGCTGTTGCTTCACCGTTTGTGTTATGTCTGCTTGTCTTCGGCTATAGTAAGTATTGCCCATTACTGATCTGAAGTGAAAAACTTGAAAAAACTTTACAGAGGTGTTGCGTTAAAATTGAGCCAGAAAATTACTGCTCAGTAGAAAGTTGTGAGAACAGATTCATAATTCTTCCACCGCCTTTTCAAATGCTATATTGCAGATAATTAGACCTGCTCCTAGGCCACTGCCATTGCCACCCTGAACTACCTAGTATTTATCCTTCCCTGCTTCAGAATTTACCCACTGATTTGTGGCTGAGTGCTACACTAAATGGATTTGTCCATTAACTGTAAGGAAGATACTGCCGTTACCATTTCTGAACCTTTTTCAAAATGTTCCTTTCTTTAGTGTGGAAGAATTGTGTTTATTAACTTTATGAAGTAAACAGATAGTTCCACTGAATTGTTACAGTGCAGGAGGAGGCCATTTGGCCCATTGTATCTGCATCAGCTCTCCAAATGAGATCCCACTTAGTGCCATTGTCCTGCCCTTTCCCCATTAGTTTGCACATTATTCCCTTTCAAACAACAATTTAATCTGCACTTGAATACCTTGCTTGAAGCTGTTTCAATCAGTGTCTCAGGCAGTGCCTTCAAGAATTTGACCATTTATTGTGTGAAAACGGTTTTCATCATACCACTTTTGCATTTTATTTCTGTTTCACTTTATCCTGATATCTTTTTCTAGCTGTTGCTTTAGAACTATTTAAAACTACTACATGGAAATTTCCCCTTTATTCAAGGTATACAGAACAGAATTTTCTGTTCTTTGCTGTCTATTACAAAACTTTTCCTGCTTTTTCTTAGAAATTTTCTCTTTAAACAAAGCATTCAGTGCTGCAATTGCTGTTACAGTTTATCCTACTTCCTTCATTATTATTGTCATAGTAATTTGCAGCAGATTAGGAGACCATTTGGTCATCAAGTCCTTGCTTCCTTCATGACAGTTTTAAATCGAAGAATCCCTTATCACTGATTCCACAATGAGAGCCATGATGTGGAGGGGCTGTTGTTGTACTGGGGCGGACAAAGTCAGAAGACACACGGTGTTGTGTGACTTCTGACTTTGTCCACAATGAAACATAGAGTATATTGAGAAAGTGCATCAAAATGTATTATAATTTTAAAACAACTTTTAAATCTTCTTTGTTACAGTGGAGAGAGTCCCATCTCTTAAATCATTCCTCATAATCACAACTTTTCCTTTCGGAACAGTTTCACTGCCTTTTTGGTCATTTTTATAGTAACACTCCAACTCTAGCCAGACTATTACTTTGTGTAAATTTTTCATTGCTCCTTTACTACCACTTTAACAGCCAGTATTGGCACTTTCAGAAAATTAAAAATTTCCTTTTTCTTGCTTGTTGACATCTTTCAGCATCTGGCCATCTTCATTAAAGCAAAAGAAGTGATGTTTACCTAACAAATCCTCAGGTTCTCACAAAATACTACACAGCCAGAAAATTATATTTTAATACAGTGCCTGTCCTTCTGCAAACAAGCGTACTACAAACAACAGTTTACAAAATAGAAAATATTTCAAGTAACTGATAAATCTAAAGTAAAAACAGAAAAGCTGGAACAACTCAACAAATGAGTTGAGTCCTTTGGGTGAATTTTTATGCCTGCTTAAGCAGGTGCAGAAGTGGGCACACATTAAAACATAGTGCTGCTGGCAGGAGTGCCATATCCCTGCACCGTAGATGTGGAGGGTGGCAGGGTTGCCTACCTGCAAGCAATAGACAGTCTATGGTCCTATTAATGGCTACTTGAGAGCATATACGGGGGCTGACTGGAGTGTCTAGTCAGTCTCCAGGTTCCTGCAGGAAACTCAGATGAATATTCTGAAGAAGGGTCCACACCCGAAACGTCAGCTTTCCTGCTCCTCTGATGCTGCCTGGCTTGCTGTGTTCATCCAGTTCCACACCTTGTTATCTCAGACTCCAGCATCGGCAGTTCCTGCTATCTCTTGGATAAGTGAAGTGGCTGGGAGGCAGCATTCTGGTGGCAGACTGGGAATTCAGTGCTGCAGTTGAGCTCCTTGTCCACAGTCAGCTGTGGTCAAAGGTCAGCATATAGAGGAATTGCCAGCACTCATCCCCACACCAAAAAAATGACATCCCCACTCACTGTTGGAGATTGGGTGATTCTATTTTTCATGCAAGTAAATCATGAGCAGTGTCCCCTGTTGCTGTTTCCAAGCTGGAGGGCATCCTATTGATTGTATTGAAGCCACCCCCAGGCCATTACAACTAGCCTGATATGTAGCACTACCAGCGTGCTGACAGCTCTGGCAGTGTAAAACTGAGTATCCACATGGTGTTGTGCGCCATTAGCAGCAGAATTATATTAAACCACAGAATGTAATCACATGACCCAGCACATCCTTCACTCTTCCATTACTGTCAAGCAAGGGGATTGACCCTGATGCAATGAAAGAGTGCAGGAGGGCATGCCAGCACTTGGTATACCTAAAAATGAGGTGTCTACCTGGTGAAAGTACAACACAGGACTACTTCCATTCAAACAGCAGAAGCAGCAAGTGATAGATAAGGCTACGTTATTCCACAACCAATTCCCTAACCAATCTATGCTCTGCAGTTCTATTACACCCAGTTGTGAGTAGTGGTGGACAGTTAAACTCCTCACTGGAAGGAGAACACTCCACAATATATCAATCTTCAATGATGGCGAACCCAACACATCAAAGACATTGCTGAAGTATTTGTATCCATCTTCAGGCCAGAAGTGACAAATGCATGATCTACCAAAGCTTCCTCCTGACGTCTCCAGGATCACAGTCAATTGTTAGTCTTCAGCCAGTGCAGTTCACTCCAAGTGACACCAAGAAATGGCTGAAAGCTCTGGATACTGCAAAGGCCATGGGCTGTGACAACATTAAGCAATAGTATTAAAAACTTGTGCTCCAGAGCTTGACACACCCCTAGCCAAGCTTTTACTGTACAGCTACAACACTGGCATCTACTGACAATGTGGAAAATTACCCAGGTATATCCAGTACAGAAAAGGACAAAAGCACGGGACAAATCCAACCCAGCCAATTACCACCCCAACTGTTTATACTGAATCATCAGCAAGGGATGGAAGGCATCATCAACAGTGCTATCAAGTGGCACTCACAAAGGTATAATCCATTCACTAATGCTCAGTTTGCATTCTGCAAATGCCATTTGGTACCTGACTTCATCACCGCCTTAGATGAACTCCAGAGGTGAGGTGAGAATGACAGTCCTTGACAGTAAAACAATATTTCACCAAGTGTGGCCTTATGGAGCCTAGCAAAACCATAATCACTGGGAATCAGAGACAAAACCCTCTTGTTAAAAACTGAAAGAACTGCAGATGCTGTAAATCAGGAACAAAAACAAAGTTGCTGGAAAAGCTCAGCAAGTCTGGCAGCATCTGTGAAAGGAAAAACAGAGTTAACATTTTGGGTCCAGTGACCCTTCCTCAGAACCATTAACTCTGTCTTTTCCTTCACAGATGCTGCCAGACCTGCTGAGCTTTTCCAGCAACTTTGTTTTTGTACAAAACTCTCTGTTGGTTGGAGCCATACCTGCCTCGAAGGTTGTGGATTGAGGTACAGTCATCTCAGCTCCAGAACATACTTGCGGGAGCTCTTCAGGATAGTGTCCTAGGTCCAACCATTTTCAGCTGCTTCATCAATAACCTTCTTAAGTGGGATGTTTGTTGTGCGATCATCAATGTTCATTTGTGACACCTTATAACTGAAATAGTTCATGTCCATATGTAGCAAGGTATGGACAACAACCAAGGGCAAGCAACATTCACTCCAAACAAGTGCCAAGCAGTGACCATCTCCAACAAGAGTGATTCTAACCATCGTTGGCATTACCATCTCTGAATTCCCCACTAATATCCTGGTTCAGCCATATACATACTGTGGCTGCAAGCAGGTCTGTGGCAAATAACTCACCTCCCATCTCCCTAATACCTGACCACCATGTATAAGGCGCAAGACAGAACTTTGATGGAATACTCCCCACTTGCTTGGATGAGTATAGCCTCAGCAAAACTCAGGAAGCTTGCCATGATCCAGCCCACTTGATTGGACCACACTTTACTCCCTCACCAAGGACACTCGGTAGAACCAGTGTGTATTATCTGCAAGATGCACTGCAGTAACTTGCCAAGGCTCCTCTGACACCTCCTTCCTAAACTGTGACTTTCACTGTCTAGAAGGACGAGAGCAACAAATGCACAGGAAAAACACCACCTTCAAGTTCCTCTCCGACTAACGTGCCATCCTGACTTGGAACTGTATTACTGTTTCCTCATTGTCACTGGAACTCTGTCCCTAAAAACACTATGTGTGGCCCTACACACCAGGGTCTGCTATGATTTGAGAACATGTGAATGTGTGAAATAGAAATTGAAGCAAACTATTTGACCCCTCAAGCCTGCTGCACCAATAAATAATATCATGGCTGATCTGTTTGTGTTTTGAAATATAATTTCCCATTTACCCCCATAACCCAGTCAGACATGAACTACTCTGTCATACCTTCATAAAGTAATTATAAATAATTATTTACTTATTATGCTTGAACAATGATTATCTCAGTACATAAAGATTTTTTAAATCTATATACAGAAAAGCCAGATCTACTGGCAGAACAGAAGCCTGCAAGACAACAAACAGAGATTGCTGCTATCATCACTTCTGCCTCCACTACTGGTGTTCTCATGCCAATCAGTGCTGCCAGTGATGCTGTATCTACTTCCATCACCACAGTATCCACATGGTCCATAAGTTCCAGCTTTGTCACCAATGCCATGTTCACTAATATTATCAATTCCTCTGCTGTCACCAGTATACCCAACTGTATTCACGTCACACCCAGCACAGATACTATTCCCATGAAAATCACATCTTGTTCTACCCCTGCAACCAGCATCACCTCGAACATTCCCAAGAGCACATGTGCCGACACTACCCTTACCACTGCTGTCATCCACACCACTACCCTTGTTACTCCTGCCAAAATCACACCTACTACCCTTGCCACCACCAGACCCACCAATACTTTGACTGTGGCTGTTACATCAACTGTCACAACACCCATCACCTCCGGGTATTCTACAGGGCCTTATCCTGTGATAATCACACATGATGAACTGGCACAGCCATCCAACTCCACACCAGTAGTTGTGGCACAGCAGGAGGATGAAGCATTCGCTGGAACTTCTGGAAGGCCACAAAGACGTTGGCGTGTACCAGTGCGTGGTGTAAACACAGCATCACAGCGGGATCTTCTGGCCCTGATGTTCCATGATGAATTCTCCAGGGTACAGCAGCTGGAAAATCTGAGTGTTGGAGGCCTATTTAGTGACATACAGTCTGCCATGGCAGACATGCAGGCCTCCTTCCATACTGATTTACACAATGTACACACAAGTATGCAGTCAGGCATTGTAGACCTGGAATCCAAAATTCAGATAGGGTTTACAGGATTGCAGAGTGTCTTACAGAGTGGCATAGCTGAGCATCTGACAGCTGTAAGGACAGGATTAGGCAACATTCAGGATGTTCTTTGCAGAGGCTTATCAGACATAAGGCATACTGTTCACAGTGGCCTAACCCAGGGAGATTCGAGCATTCAGAAAGTACACACTACAGTGTTAGAGGGTTTAGCTCAGATCAGTGAGGAGGCTGACTCTGTAGTCAGCCTCCTCACTGAAGTGGTGGACAATCAAAGCTCTGCACAGTTCAGCAGGACCGAAGCCTTTGAAACACCAGGTGACTTAAGAGAACAAAAAGTGAACTCAGAAACTAATGAGGGTGTAGCTTCTATTGAAACTGGGTTCGCCAAATGTGCTTCAGGTAGACCAGCCCATACTTCCTCTGCCAAAAACATCGCAATAACTGAAGAACTATCGGTGCCCACAAGAAGAAGTTTACGAAAGAAAAAGTGGAAGGGTAGAAAATATAAATAGTAACCACACATTGTTTAATAAAATTACATTTTTCATGAAGCTTTGACTTACATTCATTATTCAGTTGCATTTTCATGTGTATTGGAATTGTTGAAAACTTTGTCAGAATGCACTAAGTGTTATATTCCAGACTTGTTTTACACCTGAGACAATTTAGAATGTTCTATTTGTTCATATCAATTAGTTTTGAATTGAGTTGAAATATTTCCTGTGTGGATGTAGTTTGACGTGAAGTTTGAGTAAATTGTCTCTCGTTTCTCACTGTAACATTGCAGTTTGGAAAGATCTGAAATGATACTGCCTGATGGCAATGTTGTACAAGAGATGCACTGCAAGTAGTTTGCAACCATTTTCAGGGCATGTAGAAAAGAAAGCTAATCTAGAGATGCTGTAAGATCAATGTTAAGTATGCGAAATGTAAGATCTATAACTCTGAGTTATGTGGCACAGAGACAGGCCCTTCAGCCCACTGAATCCATTCTGACTCCCCAAAGATCAGTCCAGTCAGCCTCATTCCCTGTTCTGTCCCTGAAAGTTTACTTTCTTCAAGTGCCCATTTGATTTCTTTTTGAACTCTTAATAGTACATTAATGTGACCCATGATATTTTCTTCAAACAATCCTCAGACTTCATTGGGAAATCATTAACCATGTTTTGCTACTATTTTGTAGTAAGTTCTCCATGTCTGTCCAGGGAGGCGGTACATCACCAATTAAGCCTCCAAGAAGATGAGGCTTTATGAATCTTTGTCCCTGTCTGATTAAAAGTTCAACATGAACAAAAATAGATTATGAATCTAGTTTTGCAATTTTGATGTTATACCTGACCACAAGATGACCTATTGATTCACCTACCCATACTGTCTCTAGGACTCCAAATTTCTACCTCTAACCCTAACATCCCCCTTAACATCTGTTTCTAAAGCCCTCCTCCATCCCTTTGTTACATCCAGATATACTATTCCAGTGCATTCCTGTCTGGCCTCTCACACTCTAACCTCTGTAAACTTGAGATGATTTAAACTCCTTTGCCCTTGTTCTTACTTAAACAAAGTTCTGTTAAGCACTGCTCCCCTGCTTGCTGACCTGTTGGCTCCGTGTCAAGCAATACTTTAAATGGAAAATTCTCATCCTTTCAAATCATTTGTACGGACTGCTCTCTGTAATCTCCTTCAGCTCCACGATTCTCCAAGATATCTATGCTCATCTAATTCTGAAGTCCTGACCATCCCTGACTGTAATGGTTCTGTCATTATTGACCATGCCTTTGGGTACCTAGGTACTAATCTCTGGAATTCTCTTCTTAAACTTCTCTGACTCAACCTCTCATTCTTTGAGACTCTCCTTAAAATTTCTTTGACTAAACAATGACCTAACATCACCTTATGCGTGGCTGTGTCTAATTTTAATTCATAATGTGACTGTGAAGTGCATTGTTAGATGTAATCATGTTAAAAGTTCTATACAAATGCAAATTATTACTGTAGTTTTTAATTGCCATTGTTGTGCTGTTGACAGTTTATCTTCCAAAGGTTACACCTATGGATTCTTATACTTTCCAACAGTGTGAAGGATTCGCAGTTTCCCTTAAATATGTGTTCAGCTTTTTGAGCAAATATTTACAATATTAGCCATTTCTGCTGAAAGCCTGTTCCCAAAGAGCAATGTTTTCAGCAGATATCCTTGGAAAAACATCAGCTGTAACTTTCATGCACCCTACTTAAAAGAAAATGTTTAATTCTTGGCTTGAATCAAGGCTTTTTTTTTTAAATTTACACCTTCCAAATCAGAAATCCCATTCATTTAAACCGAACAAATTGTTTACAGTATAACAACTGAAAGAACTGTGGATGCTGTAAATCAGGAACAAAAACAGAAGTTGCTGGAAAAGCTCAGCAGGTCTGGCAGCATCTGTGGAGAAAAAAATCAGAGTTAATGTTGGTCTGGTGACCCTTCCTCAGACATGTTTACAGTAATTTGGTCTGACAGAACAAAACTCATTTTGAACTTATCAGGACAATCTTCTTGTACAGTATACATATTGTTTTCCCTTTACATGGATATTTCTTGCAAATTGTCCTGATGAGTGCATGACAAAAAAAACTTTGACAAAACAATAACTGCTTCAGCAATACACAAATTTGTTTAAATTTACAGTACCCACAGCTTTCAGCCTTTGGACCATTTTCCTTTCGTGGGTTTATGGTGAATCATCAGTCTGTCTTACAATGTGCCCCAGTCCCTTTCACGTCAGTCAGGGGAGTGCACCCAGTGTCTGCTTCGCACTAATGAAGTTACCCAATTGCAACCCCTTACAGTGTTATACCATAAAGAGGCTTGATGGTTTCCCCCTCAAGGTTTTGTTCATGTGGGTCACAGTTTAACTCATCTGCTCTTTCCACTTCTAATATTGTTCTTTTTCAAGCATCTGTCTAATTGTTGTCCAAAATAATTTATAGAAACTGCTTCAGCAGTAGTTTGTGGCAGAAAATTGCAGATTCTAGCCACTTGGCACCATTATCTTTAATGGTGCCCTTCTCTTACTGCCTCACGAATCACTGGAAACAATCCACAATTATTTTCCCTTCCACAATTTTCACCTCATGGAAGTAATTCTGCCTCAAGTGTTTGAACAGCATACCGAGAGCTGATTCCCACTAAGCCCAAACAGGGCTTTTCGTTTTTTGATACTGTTGCCTGGCCTAGATTCTGTCCATTCTATTCAGGCTGTACTCAGTTCCATTAATGTTAATCTCTGTTGATGGCCTTACATGTTGGGCCTTACCAAATGAATTGTGCATGTCTGAGTAAACTGGTTTAAAATGATCTTCAACAAAAATCTAGCATTGTGCTCAGGCGAATTTAAGCCTATGGGTTCAGGTGTTCCAACGTCACCAAAGAGAGAAAGCAGGGGAAGACTTTATTCTTGGAGTGGCCATGCCAGCCATAGAATCAGACAGCACAGAAACAGACCCTCCAGTCCATGTCAACTATAATCCCAAACTAAACTAGTTACACTTGCCTGCTCCTGGCCCATATCCCTCCAAACCTTTGCTATTCATGTGCTTATCCAAATGTGTTTTAAATGTTGAAATTGTCCCCACATTCACCACTTCCTCGGGAAGTTCATTCCAAACATGAATAACTCCGTATAAAAAATTTGGCCCTCATATCTTTTTAAATCTCTCTCTTCTCACCTTAAAAATGTGTCCCATAATCTTGAAATCCCCCATCCTAGGGAAAAGACAAGCACCATTACCTCTATCTATGCCCCTCATTATTTCATGAAATTCTATAAACTCACCTCTCAACCTCCTATGCTCCAGTGAAAAAGTCCCAGCTTCTCCAGCCTTTCTTTATAACTCAAACCTTTCATACCTGGCAACATCCTGGTAAATCTCTTCTGAAGCCACTCCAGCTTGATAATATCCTTCCTGTAACTGGGTGACCGGAACTGCATACAATATTTCAGAAGAGGCCTCACCAGTATCTTGTACGATCTCAACATGAATTCACAAATCCAGTAAGATTGGCATTTTAATTTATGTATATATTGAAAAGGCAGCAATATTCCAACTTTCCCTTGTTCCAGTTATGTTTCATGATTATGTGCAAACAAATGTTGAAATTGAAATCACTTTGGGAAGGGGTAAAAGAACAAGCCAGCGTAGAACAGAATAAGCCAATCTCTTTGAAGTTAAACCTGCAACTTTTTGCTGTCCTGAATGGGTTTGTTTTTCTCTTTGTAGAAAAGTTTACCGAATTCATAGAAGAAAATCAGGTAATTACTTTTACTCAAACTTTGCTGTTACATAATTGCTATACCCTCAACTGTCCCTTCATTAATTTGCAAATTTGATTTTTTTTAAAAAAGGTAATTATACCTGACAATGACTGATGGTTTCAGGTCGATGTTTTAATGTTATTGAAGAGCATCATGGAGGCTTTTCTCCCCAAAGTTTCAAAAGATAAATATTTCAAAATCTACTTAATATTTTCCCCATTTAGAAGCACTGCAGTGAATGTTTAAATAGTTAAGCGATTTCACCCAGGAGTGTAATCTTGTTGAATTTGCATTGCTTGGAGTGCGAGCTTTTCATTTTTATAGTCACACACTTGAGCTTCATCCAGCAGCCACCAGAAATCCAGGCTGTGGAAAAACAGGAATGCAAACTTACTATTGGGTGTTTCCATCATCACAGTCAGATAGAGGTTTTACACTCGAGGAATTTCATTATCCCTAGAGGTGCCAGCAATGTTCCTTTTAATCTCCTCAGGTTGAGTTGAAAACAGTCTGAAGTGGAATTCTTGGCACTGACAGCAAAGTGTTTTCCAAAAAAAACAAATGCGACAGAGTGCTATTTGGATCTTTTAAAACGGGACACTTCTATTAACATATTATAGAGTCAAACGTTAAGCATTCTGTGGTGATCTTCAAAAATACAAAAAAAAATTGGGCTGTCCTTTTCAATCTAGCTATTAATGAAAAATACATTGCTTTAATCCACATGATCAGATTATATTAACAGATCTATATATAAAAAAAAGCTAACTTCCATGATTGATTTGTTTATTTGTCCAAGTGATAGTTCCCATAACTCATTGGTGCAAGCAGTCATCAAGAAGTAAATGACATATTTTGCCTGCGTGATTTCCCACCAGCAGATTTACATTATCCTCTTTGGTGATACTGAATTCTAACAATCAGTGGCCACCTTACAAAGACCATTCCAGAAAGACTGGAAATTGTAACATTCCCACTGCTGGGAGAATACCAGCAGGGTGGCAGATTTAGTTGGTGAGTGGAGTGAGGAGGAATTTGCTGGATTATGAGCCCAGCAGAGTCTGGGACCGCTGTGACAGAACATTGGAGCACTCAGCACAGGAAAACTCCAGAAGCCATGGAAAAGACATCAGTGAGTAAAGCACTGGGCCGAAGACAAGTAAAACACGGTGGGAACTAGAGGACAGTGAATGGAGTTGAAGTACAGAACAGAGCAGGATGTAGCAGTCAACATTGTCTGTCTTAAATCTGGTAATGAGAAAGGTTCATAAATTAGTTTGTTGTGAAAGAACCTTTAGGGGACTGAGAGCATTGTATGAATGACGTTGGCTGTGGTGGTTTGGAAAAATACACTAGAACATTTGATGGTAGATCGGCAAGGGTAGTTTTCTTTCTTAAAACAAAACTTTGGCTTTCAACAAAAAAGGCAAAAATATCCAGCAGGAAAAGTGAAAGAATTGTGGCTAAAAAAAGAAGCTAAAGACAGTACTAGATCAAAGGATGCAGCATATAACGTTGCCAAAAACCTGAGGATTGAGAATTTTAGAATCCAGCAAAGTAAGACCAAGAAATGATAAAGAAAATGCAAATAAATTATAAATGTAAATTAATGGGGGGAAAGAACACTAAAATGAATTGTAAAAGCCTCTGCAGATGTGAAACTGAAGAGATTAGCAAAGACAAGTGCTGGTGCAACACAGACGGAGACAGGAGTTTATCATGGAAACAGAGAAATAGCACAGAATAGTTTGTGTCTGTTCTCATGGAAGAAGATGCAAAGATTCTCACTGAAACAACGGAGATCCAAGGGAGGAATTGAAAGAAATTAGTATTAGCCAAAGTGTAGAACTGAGAAATTAATCAGGATGGAGGGTGACATATCCAGGTCCCAGTGACTTTCACCTTAGAGTGATGGTATGGTATATCTCCAACTTAGGAGATGGTGACAGAGATAAAGGATGCATTAGTGATCGTTTTTAATACTTCAATTTCATCAACAATGGTGCCTGCAGATTGGAACTGCATTGTTTAAGAAAAGAAAGAAGAAAGGAAATAGGAAGCCACAGACCTGTTAATCTGATATCAGACTTGGGGAAGTACTAGAATCAAATAAAGGATGAGATTACTGGATATCAAGAAAACAATGATCTGAATGGACAGAGACAAAGTGGATTTGTGAAGGGGAAATCATGTTTGACACCCTGATAGTTTTTTGTTAATGTTACTAGCAGAATCAATAAGGGAAAACAAGTGGATGTGGTGCATTTATATCTTCAGAAGGCCCACATAGGAGGCTATTAAATAAAATTACAGCACATGGGATTTATTGTCTCAGAGATAATAGGTACTGCAGATGCTGGAGAATCAGAGATAACAAGGTGTGGAGCTGGATGAACACAGCAGGCCAAGCAGCATCATAGGAGCAGGAAAGCTTGACATTTCGGGCCTAGATTCTTCATCAGAAATGGGGGAGGGGAAGAGGGTTCTGAAATAAATAGGGAGAAAGGGGGAGGCAGATAGAAGATGGATAGAGGAGAGGATAGGTGGAGAGGAGGCCGACAAGTCGAAGAGGCGGGGATGGAGCCAGTAAAGGTGAGTGTAGGTGGGGAGGTAGGGAGGAGATAGGTCAGTCCAGGGAGGATGGACAGGTCAAGGGGGCTGGATGAGGTTGTAGATAGGAGATGGGGATGCGGCTTGAGGTGAGAGGAGGGGATAGGTGAGAGGAAGAACAGGTTAGGGAGGCGGGGACGAGCTGGGCTGGTTTTGGGATGCGGTTGGGGGAGGGGAGATTTTGAAGCTTGTGAAATCCACATTGATACCATTGGGCTGCAGGGTTCCCAGGCTGAATATGATTTGCTGTTCCTGCAGCCTTCGGGTGGCATCATTGTGGCATTGCAGGAGGCCCAGGATGGACATGTTGTCTGAGGAATGGGAGGGGGAGTTGAAATGGTTCGCGACTGGGAGGTGCAGTTGTTTGTTGCGAACTGAGCGCAGGTGTTCTGCAAAGCAGTCCCCAAGCCTCCGTTTGGTTTCCCCGTTGTAGAGGAGGCCACAACGGGTACAGCGGATGCAGTATACCACATTGGCAGATGTGCAGGTGAACATCTGCTTGATGTGGAAAGTTTTCTTGGGGCTTGGGATTGGGGTGAGGGAGGAGGTGTGGGGGCAGGTGTAGCACTTCCTGCGGTTGCAGGGAAAAGTGCCGGGTGTGGAGGGGCTGGAGGGGAGTGTGGAGCGGACAAGGGAGTCACGGAGAGAGTGGTCCCTCCAGAAAGCAGACAAGGGTGGGGAGGGAAAAATGTCTTTGGTGGTGGGGTCGGATTGCAGATGGCGGAAGTGTCGGAGGATGATGCGTTGGATCCGGAGGTTGGTGGGGCGGTACGTGAGGACGAGGGGGATTCTTTTTTGGTTGTTATTGCGGGCACTCAACTCATCCCTCACACCCTGTCCCCGCAATAACAACCAAAAAAGAATCCCCGTCGTCCTCACGTACCGCCCCACCAGCCTCCGGATCCAACGCATCATCCTCCGACACTTCCGCCATCTGCAATCCGACCCCACCACCAAAGACATTTTTCCCTCCCCACCCTTATCTGCCTTCCAGAGGGACCACTCCCTCCGCGACTCCCTTGTTCGCTCCACACTCCCCTCCAGCCCCACCCACCTGGCACTTTTCCCTGCAACCACAGGAAGTGCTACACCTGCCCCCACACCTCCTCCCTCACCCCGATCCCAGGCGCCAAGAAGACTTTCCACATCAGGCAGATGTTCACCTGCGCATCTGCCAATGTGGTATACTGCATCCGCTGTACCCGTTGTGGCCTCCTCTACCTCGGGGAAACCAAGTGGAGGCTTGGGGACCGCTTTGCAGAACACCTGCACTCAGTTCACAGCAAACAATTGCACCTCCCAGTCGCGAACCATTTCAACTCCCCCTCCCATTCCTCAGACGACATGTCCATCCTGGGCCTCCTGCGATGCCACCTGAAGGCTTCAGGAACAGCAAATCATATTCAGCCTGGTAACCCTGCAGCCCAATGGTATCAATGTGGATTTCACAAGCTTCAAAATCTCCCCTCCCCCAACCACATCCCAAAACCAGCCCAGCTCGTCCCCGCCTCCCAAACCTGTTCTTCCTCTCACCTATCCCCTCCTCCCACCTCAAGCCCCACCCCCATCTCCTATCTACTAACCTCATCCAGCCCCCTTGACCTGTCCGTCCTCCCTGGACTGACCTATCTCCTCCCTACCCCCCCCACCTCCACTCATCTTTACTGGCTCCATCCCCGCCTCTTTGACTTGTCTGCCTCCTCTCCACCTATCCTCTCCTCTATCCATCTTCTATCCGCCTCCCCCTCTCTCCCTATTTATTTCAGAACCGTCTTCCCCTCCCCCATTTCTGATGAAGGATCTAGGCCTGAAACGTCAAGCTTTCCTGCTCCTATGATGCTGCTTGGCCTGCTGTGTTCATCCAGCTCCACACCTTGTTATCTCGTAGCACATGGGATTTACCAGCATTAACTACGGATCAGTAAACAAGTAGAAAACAGAGAGGAGGAATGAACGGGTTATTCTCGCATTGGCAGACTGTGACTGGTGGGATACCAAAAGAATCGGTACTTAGGCCCCAGCTGATCAATGATCTGGATGTGAGGACAAATTGTGATATTTCCAAGTTTACAGATGACAACAACTTGGTAGGATTGTGAGGGACATTTGAAGAAGCTTCAAGGGTATTGAGTGAGTGGGCAACAGCATGGCAGGTGGAATATGATGTGGATAAATAGGAGGAATGAAGGTGCAGAGTATATCTTAAATGGTAAGGAACCTGTGTGCCCTTGTTCAGATATCACCAGAAGCTATGTGCTGGTTCCCAGCATCACAGATACCATACCCAGATGTCCTTGGGCTCGATCCTATCGTTTACTCCCTACCCCACCCACCTCCCTATTTTCTGCGTATAAACTGACATTTTACCAGCCACTATCAGTTCTGAGGAAGGGTCACCAGACCCGAAACGTTAACTCTGTTTTTCCTTTCACAGATGCTGCCAGACCTGCTGAGCTTTTCCAGCAACTTTGTTTTTGATCCTGATTTACAGCGTCCGCAGTTCTTCGGTTTTTATCACAGATACCAGCCTACAGCCAATTCAGCACACTCAACATGATTTCAAGAAAGGCACTGGAGACTGCAAAGGCGATGGGCCCTGACAACATTCCAGCAATAGCACCGAAGACTTGTGCTCCAGAACTTACCGCTCTCCAGCCAAACTGTTCCAGTACAGTTACAACACTGGTATCTACCCGACAATGTGGAAAATTGAAAATTGTGAAAGAAACAGGACAAGTCCAACCCAGCCAATTCCCGCCCCATCAGTCTCCTCTCGATCATCAGTAAAATGATGGAAGGTGTCACGATCAAGCAGCATCTGCTCAGCAATATCCTGCTCAGTGATGCCCAGTTTGGGTTCTGTCAGGACCACTCAGCTCCTGACCTCATTACAGCCTTGGTTCACACATGGACAAAAGAGCTGAATTCCCGAGGTGAGGTGAGAATGACAACCGTTGACATCAAGGCTGCATCTGATCAAGTATGGCATCAAGGAGTCTAGCAAAACTGGTATCAATGGGTATCAGGGGACAAACTCTCTGATGCTTGGAGTCATACCTGACAGAGGGGAAGGTGGTTTCTTGTTGGTCAGTTATCTCAGCTTCAGGACATCTCTGCAGGAGTTCCTCAGGGTAGATCATTTTTAAACAATCTATTCAGACGTGTTGTGATGCTTCCAGAGCAGGTAGGAGCTTGAATGGTCCCTCAATTGGGACCATTACCAGTGTATCACAAGAGAATCAACCATCTTCAGCTGCTTCACCTTTCCTCCATCTTTGTTAAAGATTGCACAATGGTCAGCACCATTAGCAGCTCCTCAGATACTAAAGCAGTCCATGTCCAAATGTAACAAGACCTGGACAATATCCAGGCTTAGGCTGACAGTCAATTTGCACACAGGCAGCTCCCACAAACAGTGATATGGTAATGATCAGCTTTGTTTTTTGTGATACTGGTTGAGGGATAAGTAATGATGAGGACACCGGAGATATCGTCATGCTCTTCATTAGAATAGTGCTGTAAGACCATCAACAAATAGGCCAACAGGAGTAGCCCATTTGGCCCCTTGAGCCTATTCACCACTCAATAGGAGCATGGCTGTTCCAATACTCCTCATATCCAATTTCTTTTCCCTCGATTCCCTGACTGATCAAGAGTCTCTCGATCTCAGCTGTAAATATACACAAGGACTCTTCCTCCAGAGTTCTCTATGGCAAGGAGTTCCAAAGACTCTCAACCCTCTGTACACGGCAGTCGGTTTCTGGCCAATTAGTTTCATTTGTAGAGAATGCAAGAGAATAGAGAATGTAGAGATAACAAGGTGTGGAGCTGGATGAACACAGCAGGCCAAGCAGCATCATAGGAGCAGGAAAGCTTGACGTTTCGGGCCTAGACCCTTCTATTATCTCTGAGAGAATGTAGAGAGTAGCTCTAACCCGATGATGTGTAACAGTCAGGGAGGTCTGTGAAATAAATGTTGAAGAGCTGTGAGACCGTCTTAATCGCTTTCTCACCATGTAATTGTTCTTCCCCAACATAGAGAAGCTACCAGGATGAGGATGAAGAGAGTGAAACGGATCATGAGAAAGAAGTTGCTGGACCGTCAAAGACCTGATGTACAATTCAACTGAGGAGAAGAAGCTTAAGAAAACCAGGTGTAGGGATAATCTTCAGTGGTTTCCTCCTGTTACAAAGATTTGAATTTTATTTTGCGGTGGAGGTTTGCAGGCACATCAGTTTGTGCTCTGGGTTTCTGTCCTTTCTCCTTCAGGCTTGGCTCCTGTTGGTCGCAAAGGCAGAACCCGCGGTAAAGGCTGGAGGACAGAGGCTTTAGCTCGGCTCTGTGCCCCATGCTGCGCAAGTGTCAGCTGTCTGCAATACATGAGGCAGGGTAATGAGTAAGTCAGCTTTCCAGAGAAACACAAGACTGGCTTGCCACAGTTACAACAGTGGCTGCTGTGGTGACAGACTCACGGCAAGAATGAACCGATCTGAATCCAAGTTCAGAAAAACCATTCTCTGTTTGATTTTCCATTTGTTCTGTTTTCTCTGCTTTGTGAAAACTGAAGGATACTAACTGGGGTAGATGGGGTGGGGGGGTTCCTGGATTCTGGAGGGAGGAATATTTTAAGAAGGAAAAGGCAAACGCCTCGCCATTCCCCCAAATATTCTAGAGATCGGTGGACACAAGGAAGGTATAATTTTTTAAAAACATCAGATATGAGCCAAAATATGCCATATTTGCAAGCAATTACACAACGGCTTTCATTGTAACTTCTAGGGGGTGGAATAAAGATACGATTCTTAGAATTTTGTTTCTACAGTGTGGAGTTCTGTCTAATTTCTTCACGTGAAACAGTAAAGCTGCAAGATGTCTCTGAGCAGAATTGTACAGGAGTCTGACAGATGTGGGCTAAAAAAAGGTGTGTGGCAGATTCAGACAAAAAGACCAGTGGAACTTCTCATTTCATCTTTTATGCTTTTCACAAGTAACGGGGCAAGATTCTTGTTGGCTGGGCAGCAGTGAATTGTCAGTTAAAGAGCCAAGAAATGCATGGACAGGAGGCAGGAAGCTAAGTGTCACAGGCTTAGTGGAGCGGTCGTCATCAAAGGTCATGAAGTCACCCATCAGGCAAGGGGTCATTGGCAGTAAGTCATGGGTCAATGATTTGAATGCACAAATTAAGGGAAATGGATATAATTTAATTTCTACCACAGAAACATGGCTGTAAGGTGACCAAGATTAGGAACTGATTATCCAAGGATATTTGGTGTTAAGTTTAATGTCCTTCCTCTTTCTTCAATCCTCTACAGTACCAAGCTGTATGAAACTGATGTAAACTTCTCTTTCTGGCTCCCATCCTGTATCCAAGGAGCTGCAGAACTGTGAGAGCTGAATCATTTTGCACCGTTGCTGACTGACACCAATTCAATGACCTGTCTCTAGGACAGTCATTTTCACCACAATACTGTACCAATGACACACCTCCCTGCTGTCCAGCTCCATTCCTTCAAACATAGAAGATAGGAGTAGGCCATTCAGCCCTTCAAACCTGCTCCTTCATTCAATATGATTACAGCTGATCATCCAACTCAGTCCCCTGTTCCTACTTTCTCCCCCACACCTTTTGATCCCTTTAGCCCCAAAAACTATATCCAACTCCTTGAAAACCATCAATGTTTTGGCCTCAACCGTTTTCTGTGGTAGAGAATTCCACAGGCTCACTACTCTCTGGTGAAGACATTTCTTCTCATTCTCCTCATTTCTCCATTCTCCCAGTTCCTCTGCCTCCATCACATTTGTTCCGGTGATGCCAACTTTTGACAAGGGAACCTCTGAAATGTCCACCTTCTTCCTCAACGAGGATTCCCCAGCACCATCGACAGGGCCCTCAACTGGGTCTGACCCATCACCCAAACTTCCGCCCTCACCCCCTCTTCTCTCCCACAACAACGATAGGGTCCTCCCGGTGCTCACCTTCCATCCCACCAGCATCCACATCCAAAGGATCATTAGCCGCCATTTCCGCCACCTCCAGCAAGATGCCATCACCAGACACATAGTCCCTTCTGCTCCCATGTCTGCCTGCCACAGGGACCATTCCCTCGGGACACCCTGGTCCACTCTTCCTAACACCTCCCACCCGGGGAAACGAAGCACAGACTGTGTGACTGCTTTGCAGAACATCTAATTTCTGTCTGCAAAATAGACCCTAAGCTTCCTGCTGCCTGCCACTTCAACACACTACCCTGTTCCCTGGTCAACATTTGTGTCTCAGGCTTGTTGTAGTGTTCCAGCAAAGTGCAACGCAAGCTGGAAGAACACCATGTCATTTCCCACTTGGGAATCCTGCAGCCTCTGGACTAGTTATTGAGTTCCATCATTTTCAGGCCTGAGCACCTTCTCCCATGTCCTTACCCCATTCCCCACACACCAGGCCTTGTCCTCGTGTAGGCTGCTATCACAAAGACTCCATGTTCAGTATATATACCAACCTTTTCCAAGCTACAATCAATTCTGAAGCAGGGTCACTGGACCAGAAATATTAACTCCACTTTCTCTCTACAGATGAAGCCATAACTGCTGAGTTCTTCCAGCAATTTTTGTTTTTCTTTGATTTCCAGCATCAACAGTTCTTGTTTTTTGTATAAATTTCTCCTCATCTTAGTCCTAAATGTCCGACTGAATGTACTTAAACTGTGATCACTGGCTCTGGATTTGCCGATCATCCTTTCTGCGTTAACACTGTCCAATCCTGTTCAAATTTTACAGATTTCTAGACCCTCCTTCACTCTTTTAAACTCTGGTAAATTGAGCCCAGAACTGATCCACCTCCAGAACTGACCCATTGCTATTTATTGCAGGTAAAGGGGTGGAGAGGAGAACCCCCTCTTCCTTTCCCTTTTCAACATTTAATTCTTCAACTTGTTTGGAACAGATTTAAAGTTTTAGTCATGAGTGAAGGGAAGTGAGGAGGGAGAGAACAGTGAACACTAATAAGTTGGTCCTCACTATCTAAGAAGGAGATGGATGCAGGAGATGAGAAATCACAGAGACATCCAACATTCTGCAGGTCACTGCCAGTCTATAAATAACAAAACTTGAGAGTGTTCATACAGTAGAGATCAAAGCAATAAGCTCGGCACTCAGGATTCATGGGATCAACATTCACAACAAACTGCAAAACATTCCACAAAGCTAAGCTCATAAATCAACACAGGTTTCCCTGTTTGGTTCTCTCAAGTCTATTCTGATTCTGTAATAGATTCCTGCTCCTTAACCTGCAGCTGAGCAGTTGTCCCAGCCCATGGGCTATGTCCTACTCCAGAATACAGCATCCAATTGTATTGAGGCAGGAGTGTCACAGTGGCTGAGGCAGACAAACCTTTAGACTCAGGTTAATCTAACAGCTAAGAGCATTAGTCTATATCTTGCCTTCACAGAGATTTTCAGGGAACACTCAATATGGAGGAGTTATCCCTTCACCTATAAATGTTTCCAACTGCGACAAATTTTGCTGCATCTACTGTCCTTTCAAGTGGTTCCAGAACCATTCACCTCAAGAATGAAAACCACAATCCTTAATTCCACTCTAATTCTTCGACCAAACTGATCCCTGAACCACGCCATTAGCTACCAATCCCCAACCAGAAAAACATCCGTTTTTGTAACACCATGCCCCTATACCTTATGCCACAGCCTTTTGTGTGGCATCTTGTCAAAAGCCTTCTGGAAATCCAGATACACCACATCCATCCTCAAAGAATGACAGTAAATTAGTCCAACGTGATGTCTTTCACGAACCCACACTGCCTCTGCCCAATGGGACAATTTCTATTCGGAAGTCTCGCTATTTCTTCCTTCATGATAGTTTCAAGCATTTTCCCCACTGCAGAGTTAAGCGAATGGGCCTTTTATCTACCTCCTTTCTTTAAAAAAATAGTGGTGTCACATTTGCAGCTTTCCAATCTGTCAGAACTGCCTCAGAGGACAGCAAATTTTGGTAAATCACCACAAATGCATTTCCTCTTCTCCCCACCACCCCGACCTCCCGCTGTTCACATTTTCAATGTTGAGGATGGTGTTGGATTTTCATCTTTAATGGCTGGTGTTGTAATTTCTAGGAGCTGAAATACAGATACAATTCTGACACATTCTTTAGCAACATCTTCATGTGATGTAGCAATCTGCAGTTCTCAATCCTGATGCACCAGCGGGTGGTGGAACAGGGGAGCAAGGGGTCCTCTACACATAGGCATTCTTCTACCAACTCCTTCGGAATATGGTCTGCACAGTTTCCGAAAAATCAAGACACTCGCTGTTCAAAAATGGTACCTTTAATGAGACACTAAACCAACAATTGAATTGCTCATAAGACGTCAATAGAAAATTAACTTTGGAAATAAAAAAATCTTAAAAGATATACAGCACATTTGAGGTAAACACTTAATCCCGGTTTATTTCCACCCCCCCCTCCACCCTGGTACACTAACCCATGGATCTCCCCACCACCCCCCTTCCTTCGACTCAACACAGCATCCTCCAAGTTTGGTGATTTCTGCTGTCGTGTGAAAAGTAACGCAATCTCTCATCTCCCTCTGTGATGGGCTCTTCCAGCCACTTCTCAAATCTCCTTTGCTTTGAGCTCAGGGACAGGCTGGTCTTGTGCAGTGCAATGCAATGAGTTCCTTGTTTCACACTGGGCCCCAGGAGATCACTCCAGTGTGTCTCACAGAACAGGGCAGTATCACCAACAGTCCCTGCACCAGCTATATCTCATTTACTCCAGCCCAACATCAAACTACTGGAGGAGAATCTAAATGTGTCTGATTGCCCTTTGAAAAAACAGTCCAGCCAATGAATTTTTAAGAAGGGGAGCAGCAAACAGACACTGATCGCCCTCTGAGCTGAGGCAGCAGTACATTCGTCAAAGAGCAGGGAAGGCTGAGGGGAACAGCACCAGACAGTGGAGTGACAGGAAGACAGGGACTGCAAAGGACAGTCAGAGAGCAACACAGAGAGAGAGAGAGAGAGAGAGAGAGAGACAAATAAAATCCTTTTTCCCAAATCTGAAACAGGGTGCACCTGGGGTGGGGGGGGTCTCAGTGAGTACATTCAGAAGTTGGCTCTGGTTGTCAGGGAATGAGCTGCTTTTGTGTTAAATCTGGGAGGAGAGAGAGAGAGAGAGAGAGATTATAGTGAAATAGAACATTTCTCAAAACTCCTGCTAGCAGACTAGAGAACGGCCTGCAGGATAGGGTGGAGCAGACACAGTCCAAGTGGGTGGAATTAGGCAGTGGTGACAAATCTCAGCGTGGCAAAGTTCATTAAATATTTTTAAAGAACTTCATAAAAATACACAAACCCCACCAGCTGAGATCAGATTTTGGGGCAGGGGGGCAAAGGGGAGTAATGCAGGGGTTCCCTGCACCCACAGAACACTGTCCCACTCCACATATACATCAACCTAGTCACTCAAAATTAAAACAATCCTGGATGTTATCACTACCCACAACCAAACACCGGAGAGGACCCTCTGATCAGACCCTCTCTAGCCGCTCCATGTTACAGCACTACATCTCTGCCTCTCGTCAGTTGTGAAATGGAACTGAGCTCTGGCCGAACAGTTAACTTGCTGTAGACACAAGTTCAGGACCGAGTAGAGTAAATGCTGTTCTCCAGCTCCCTTCACTTCACTCTGGAGAGTCCAACAAGGCCATTTCCACCCACTGCGAGACTAGGACCGTGTTAATGTGGTTCCCACTCCCTCCACAGCTGCTGTCTGACCCATGGAGTGTTTCCATGATCTTTGTTGGCAGAGACATGTCATAAACATGGGGCTGTTACCAAAGAGAATTCAGGAGAGATCCTGCTTCTCAGGAGAGAAGGTGAACTCTTCGAGAGGGATACTCAGAGCAAAAAGCCATGGGGGAAAAGAAGGGACAGAAGGATACACTGATGGGGTTAGACGGAGGTGTTGGGAAGTTGGGGTTGAATAACCTACTTCTGGGATGTGTACATCTTATTAAAACTCGATCCAAGCTTACAGAGGAGCATTTAGCTCCGACAGTTAAATTATAACTCTCATTTTGTAAATCTATAATGTTTCAACACTTGGGGTTTTGAGGAAAAGAAAGGAAAGAAGTGAAAAGGAAACAAAACATATTGCACGCTGGGAGAACGATGGTGAAAACCTGAAGCAATTATTAACAAGAACAGAGCAGGAGAGGAGAGGGAATTGGGCCAAGGCTGAGAATGGGGTGGATTGGGGTCCCAGTCACAGTGAAGGGGGAAGATGTCCTCTGATTTGGAAGGACCCCCCCACTTCGTAGAACTGGGAGTTTATGGCACAGAAAATTGGAATAATTGCTCTCTAGCGCAAACAAACGCTCCTCACAGAAAGGCCGTGGGCTCCGGGAGACTTGCAGCTTTCCTGCGAGGTGCCAATGCAGTCTGGTGTCAAACTCCATCAGTGTTTGCACAAATCAAACAGTTAGCCCTGGGCAACACACTCAAGTCTACCAATCCCAAACAGAGTCACGGGGTGGGGGGGTGGAAATCATACCAAGGAGATGAAAGTTTAATTACGGAGTGGCAGGCAGAGAGATTCCTTTACAGAGTGGCAGTGGGGCCGAAGCTGATTGGCCACAGAGTATGGTTGAGATGGAAATGGGGAGGTGAGGGGTTTGGAAGAGGAGCTGCGAGAACAGACAGCAGACTGTAGCAACCAGCAGTTACCTGGGGACAGATGGCAGTCTCCTATGCACTGGCAGTGTTTCTGAATGTTCTGAAATTACAGACACTCGCTGATTTGCTAATCATTTTGGAGACGGTTCTTCAGTGGATCATTAACGGTGGATAGAAAGTGCAGGCACTTGTTGAGGCACTGAGAGTGTTAGTGGCTTGCCTCTGGGTTCATTAAAGCAGGGCGATTTTAAATAGCGCCGGGCACTTCTGTCACAAGCTAAGAAGGAACTCGACACATCGATAAGACAGCTAGTGAATGTCCTCAGCTGCTTCAAGCGAACCTCAGCACGTTGCTGTGTGAATGATCATCTCCAACCTTCAACCTTAAGCCATTGGGAATGCGGGATGATTCCCCTGCCCAACTATGTACCGACAGTGGTGGGAGGAGACGGCACCAGAGACAGGAGATACCAGTCAAAAATACAGCACTTCAGTTCTGCTAAACTCAGCCCACCTTCACTCTTTCCCCCAGCTTCCCCCACCGTTGTCTTTAAAACCACAATAAGCCTCAGTAGGGAGAGCAGAGGGTCCTGAGAAAGTCTTCTTTCCAAACCCTTCTCTCCTGCACCACCATGGGTCAAGAATGGCTCAAGGCAGTGAGCACGTTTCTATTCACAAGACATTTCAGTAAAATCACCTCTATTTTGTAAATTCATCTAGAGGCATCACTACCTGATAACTTGCTGAACTCTCTCTCTGTACACAATACATGATGAGACATTATTCTCTGGGATTAGCAAAAGCCACATCGAAGCGTGTTTCAGCTGCTTGTGTTGTATGCAACCACTTTTCATTTTTGCAGGTGGGATGTGGGCCATCACAGCCTCACCACTCGCCCCCACTGAGGGGAAGTAACAAACAGCAAATTGCAAGGTCAGGCCAGTGAGCCATGAAGTCTGTGATCCAGCTCCACGCCTCTTTCTATAAATGTCAATCTTCGTCTCTTCAACTTCTCTTAAAGGTGACTGAGGCTGTAACTAATAAATGAGCTGAAGGGACAAGGAACTGCAGGACAACAGAAAACAGTGTCCCAGGTAGGTGCAAAAATTTTCAGGACAGCAGGGGAAAGAAAATTGAGAACTGTAAACATACTTCTGAAAATGCACACAGGAGCTGCGCAGTTAATTATAAAAATTGGCTTTTAACATCACAACTCAGATTGGAATTTAATTTCAACGTTTTCTGGTTAACCCATTCTCAAGGTGTTTTGAAAAGGATGAAGTGAAGCACTTGATCAGTCCACAAGTTTTTTAAATATATAGAGATATATTTTTTCTTTTAAAAAGTGACGCTAACCTTTCACTATCTGAAAATGCATCAACAGCACTTTGTGGAAAGCACTGCTAACAGAAGACGGTAGATTGATTTATACATCAATTTAAAAAAAAAAAAAACAGCTTTCCACCTCAAAACAGGACAGATTCCATCTCTCCCCCCCCCACCCCACTCCCCTGCCCTGCCAGTCCATAGGAGCGATCCTTGTGGATGAAGAAGCCATCCCAGTTACTGGGCCTGGCTCCAGACATTTCCATAGACAGGAACTTCCTGAGGCCCGAAACACAGCAAAAATTTTTAAAAATTGACATGTTGCTTGCAGTTTCTCCTTTGTTTTTGTCTTGCAGCACTTATATTTTATACCAGGGACATGGGCAGAGGGAGAGTGTGAGGGGGACAGAGAGAGATAAGCGAGTGAGAGGAACCAGCGCACAGCATCAGTGCAAGCTTTCTCCTGCTCCAAAGACAATTTACAGTACTGCCTGCAATCGAGGAACCCAGTCAGTGAACACCTTCCCTCTGGGGGTGTCAG
This sequence comes from Ginglymostoma cirratum, assembly GCA_024137785.1. NCBI lineage: Eukaryota > Metazoa > Chordata > Chondrichthyes > Orectolobiformes > Ginglymostomatidae > Ginglymostoma > Ginglymostoma cirratum. The sequence goes on along the minus strand of JAHRHZ010000213.1, from coordinate 98,922 downwards.
TCAGAGTCCGAGAGAACAATAATTTCTTCCGGGTCACACTGCGTGGCCACATTCACCTGAAACAGAGGAACAAACACCAAAAAGGAGGGTCAGGAAACTTGCTGCACACAGTTACTCCGCGTGAAAGCCCCCTTCCCACTCCTCACCACCAGAAGGACGTACAGCGTTTGAGATGAAATGTGGCCACTGGCAACGGAGGGGCAACTTGAAGAGCGGTTGGATTTAGGACACACATGCAGCCAGATTAGGTGATGATGCCCCCCCACCAGCCACCACCAACCCCCAGTATTTACAGCCACAAACACATTGCCTTAGAAACATGGAGATGGAAAAGGACCATCTGTGGTCACTGCCTTCAGCAGTGAAGGCTCACAGGGAGCACCCTCTGTGGCCTGGAGGACCCAGGGTCCATCACCTCTCAGCAGTTCAGCACCCTCCCCCATCCCGGCAAGAAACTATGCCCACAGCTAGGCAAAGTGCTCCTGGGTGTTTAAGCATCTTCAGGCCCCATCCTGTACTGGGGTCACACTTTTACAGGGGTACACGGGCACCAAAGGAGATTTCTCCAATAACAGTTCAACAGGCGAGGAATTTCAGACGCATGGATCGATCGGAGAGGTCGGGATTGTTTTCCTTGGAGAGGGGGTGGCTGAGAGGAGGGGGGACGTGCTCAAAAATCACAAAGGGGCTGTGTAGAGCAGCTCAGGAGAAACTGTTCAGAAGTATTTTAATCCTGTGTTCCACCAGCACCAGTGAATGGGCAGCAAGCCTAGCCTCACCTGCCAGGGAATTTTACACAAAAACACAGGCACAGGCTGAACACCAGGACACCAATAACCCACTGAACACCGCCTGCAACCTCTCCTCTCCCCACCCCCAATCCCTGTGTTTTACACGAGTGAGTGGTGAATGAGACACACACACACACACACACACACACACACAGACATTGTTACCCTGGGGTGCCCGACAGGACTGGGCTGAGAGCTGGTGACCACACTGACGAGAGGAGAGTCTGCTTGGGTTGAATTGACAGCTGACAGCAGAGGCTTGACACCGACTGCAGACTCGGCACAGTCCATTAGTGACTCCTCCAGCCCTTCATCGGACTCCATCAGTTCAATGACATCCACACTTCTGGTTTCCAACACGAACAGAACAGAAAGTGGAAAAAAAACGCAAGATTTCTTTCTTTAAATCATTCAAAGTTGATTCGAATAATTAAAATGGCACTCAACTGCAGTCAAAAAAAGGGAAGTTCTTTATCAACATCCCACACATTAGATAACATTTCCCAAACGAAGTGGGGATCTGTATTTATTCACCTGTTTAACAGGCCTCCTTACGCTGAGCTCTCTCACGCAGAGGGTGGTGCATGTCTGGAACAAGCCACTAGAGGAAGTGGTGGAGGCTGGGACAATTACAACATTTAAAAGGCATCTGGATGGGGACATGAATGGGGAGGGTTCAGAGGGATAGGGGCCAAATGCTGGCAAATGGGACTGGATTAATTTAAGATATTTGGTTGGTATGGATGGGTTGGACTGTTTCCGTGCTGTACATGTCTGACTAAGTCTCATTTACTACCCATGTGATCCCAGTCCTGCAGAACCTTCACTATAAAATCCACCCCTGTGATACCACAGTTGCTCGAGGGCCACGCTCCACCCCCGGAGATAATTTCGGAACTCCGACTCAAAACTGTCCCTTTAAAGGGGTTACCAGCTGCTAGGCTGGACAGGACCACATGCTACACAGCTAGGGGTCGGTGATTCATGGTGAAGAGGGAAGATTTATCAGTCAGAAGAAATACAGGCTACTACGTCACCGACAGCTACTCAAGAGTGTGCCACACATTAAATGGAACACTGTCAAACACCGAATGATAGTAACCCAGGTGTGGGACTAGCAGTGGAATCCAGTGACAGATGCGGACAGTTTTGCAATTACTAAAACTGCCCTTTCCACAGTCATTACAGAAGGGCTGTCATCGAAAACATTATTTTAGAATATCATTGATTGGACATGCACCCTGAATCTTGGCAATTGAAAACAGACTCACTTCAACAGCAAAAGATGTTGTATTGCAAAGAACAATTGCTTGATGGAGTAATAAGATCGACACTACTTTGAGCGATTACAGGACCCAGTTTAGGTAGAATATAGATACTGAAATCGATTGCAACGAGAGAAACTTGGAACAGAAATCGCCGGAGAATCTCAGATCTGGCAGCGTCTACGGAAAGCAGTTTCAGCTCCAGCGAATAAATACCAAAAAGAACTGATGTCGGAAGTCAGAAACAAAAACAGAAATTACAGCAAACGTTAACTCTGATTTCGCTCCACAGATGCTGCCAGACCTGCTGAGCTCTTCCAGCAATTTCTGCTTTTGAGAAGATGATGAGAGAAGCTGGTGTAACACCACAGCTTTCTGTTGAAAACCCACTGGAGGATCACAAGCGGAGAGTTTCTACAGGATAATTCTAAAAGGACAATCCCCAATCAGTTCTCAGTCTAGATAGGAATAATTCATCCAGTAACACCTGATCCAAGCAGCAACACCAGCGCAAACAGACAATGTGGATAACTACAGTCAGATTTTCGGGGTTCCTTGCCAAAATACTTTTAAGACAACACAGATTTTTTAACCCCTCAGACTCAGCATTTTTCAAGAAAAATATTATACAGATTCGTACAGTTTAAACCTTTTTGCTAACAACTTTTACATCTGTACTGGAGTAGGCTTGTTTGCTATAGACTAGTTGTGCGTGACCCAGTTCACTTATTCCCGATACGGAGTGACACACACTCGCAATGGTTATAACAATACCAGCTCCTGTACTATATTCAGTTTTGCAGCAGCTGGGGGGATAAAGAAAGAAATTTGTTCAGTGCTCAACTTTAGATCACAAGGTGAAGTGGTTTGGATCAGTGTCTACCAGGAGCCAGGAGAGAACACAGGGCAGGCTGTAGGACAGACAACGCAAACATGTGAATTGTAAAGGGAGTCTCATTCTCAAACTGGTGTCACAGCCCAAGCCCCCCAAGAACACAACCCAACCACCAGGATCCTTCGATGTAATGGAGCATTAAATTAGCTCCAACCACAGCCAAACACTTACAACCGACACAGGATCGCAGGAACTGGCAGAGTAGAAATTTCGATACTAGCCAGTGCCCTCAGGTCACAGAGAGAAAGAAATCTCTGGCGTATACCAACAACAAACTGCGCCCCCCCCAGCACTTCTGCCCACAGCCCCACTATCACAGCCTACTCCCAGCTTGCCTGCAGTGTGACAAGAAACAGCAGCTTAGGAACAAGACCAGAAACAAGCTTCGTCACATTTACATTTTGGGGCTAATAGAGGCGGACACTGCTCTTCAACAGGAGGCATCAGATGGGATGCAAAGGAAAATCCTGCCGGTACCCCACAAGGAGCTCTCTTTTCAAATCTTTCACAGAATGAGTGCGTGCCAGCATTTATTGTCCCCATTTTCCTTCCGAAGCTGGTGGGGAGGCATTTCCTTGGACCACAGCACGTCTCGTAGGCGGTACACGGTGCTGTCACTGTGCACGAATGCTGAAGGTGGTGGGGAGTATTCCAGCACTCTGCACCTTGTAGAGAGTGGACAGTGACCCAGGATCTAACCAGTGGGTAACTTCCCAAAGAATGTCCAGCTCCGTAACCACGACATTTATACCGCGTGCCCAGCTCTCGTTCTAGTTAGTGGTAACTTTCAAGATGTTGATAGTGAAGAATTCAGTGAGGGTAACACCATAGAATGGTTGGATTCTCTTGTTGGAAAAGGTAACTGCCTGGCATGTGTGGCATGAATGTTGTTTGCCACTTGTTAGCCGAAGCCTTGCCACCATCCAGCTCTTTCTGCTTACGGGTACAGACTGCTTCAATCTCTGGAGCGTGGCTAGTAGTGAAGGCCCTACATGATCAATCCCAACTTTGATTTGACAATGGAAGGGACGTCACTGATAAAGCAGTTATTGTTTAAGTTTGCTCCCGGGATGTGGGAGACACTGGTTAGGCCAGTGATTATTGGCGTGTTGTACCTGGAGTGTTATTATGAAGGGAATTCTAGGAATTTGACCCAGAGTCACTGCAGGGACGGTGATATACCGGCGAGTGATCAGAAGGGTATGTGCAGTGGTGGTCCCTTATCTTCTGGATGAAAGGAGCCGCAGCTTGAGAAGGTGCTGGCTGAGCATCTTGTAGATAGTGCACACCTGCTGCCAGTGGTGAAGGGAGCGAGAGGTGTTTGACGTGGTGCACTTCAGGCAGGCTGCTCTGCCCTGGACAGGGTCAAGCTTGTGAATTGTGCAGAATATTTCATCACATGTAACTTGTACTGTGTAGCTGGTGGATAGGCACTTGGGAGATAAGAGGAGAGTTACAAGAAGCCATTATTTATGTGGCTAGTCCAGCTGAGTTACCTGTCAGAATGAGAGAGGCAGAGGACTATGATGATAATGCCAATGAATGTTTCTCTTGTTGGGGATGGTGCCCTCTTGCCAATTATCAGGCAGTAAATTCTGTAATTATCACCCTGGAAATTGTTAGTATTATTTTAGGTCCTACCTGGTTAAAACAAACATCTTTCAGCCAGAACATAGTTTGTAGTCCTGTCAATGTGAATGACAGTGAATCCCTGTTTCTAGCCTGGAGATGGCCTGAAGCCTTACACCAGGAGGTCCACAACCACCTTCAGGATTCTTGCTCCAGGGAGGGAGCGTCCACCCAGAGTAATTTCCATTTCTTTCTCCTGCCTGAATGGGTCCCTGTATCGGGGAGTGAGGTCAGATTGCTCACCCTCGCGGGAAAGCATGCACACAGCTTGGAAGAACACTAAGTGTTGGACAACTACAAGGACTCGGACCCCGCATGGAGCTGCAGTTACACCCCCAAGTCAATTCACATTCAACAACCTGCACTGAAAACGCTGCCCGTTTCAACAAATGTGTCACTGAAGACAGACAGACAGACTAGCGGGAAAGGAAGGTTCAGCTGAGAGGAGAAAATGATACATAGGCACAAAACACTCACTGCCCTCTCTACAGAGCCACTGTCTGACTAAAACAGTATTTCTAACATTTCCTGTTTCTAATCCAAACTCCTGACTTGTGCCTTGTAGATGAGTCAAGAAACTTACTCGCCACAGAATTCCTGGCCTCTGATCTGCTCCTGCAGCTACAGTATTTACATGGATGGCCAGTTCAGTCTCTGGTTAAAGATAACCCCAGGGATGTAGAAATTGGGGGGGATTCGGTGATGGCAATGTCAATGTCAAAGGAAGATGGTCATTTCCTGGCATCTACGTGACACAAATGTTATCTGCCACTTGTCAGCCCAAGCCTGGATATTGCCCAAATCTTGCTGCACCTGAACACTGACTGCTTCAGTACACGAGGAGTCACAAATGGCGCTGAACATTGTGCAACCAGTGAACATCCCCACTTCTGGGCTTATGATGGAGAGAAGGCCATTGATGAAACAGCTGAAGATGGTTGGGCCAAGGACACTACTCTGAGGAACTCCTGCAGAGATGACTGACCTCCAATCACAACCAACTTCCTTTCCACCAGATTTGACTCCAACCATCAATTCCAGCTTTCTTCAGGCTCCTTACTGCCACACCCAGTCAATGTGACCCTGATGTAAAAGGCTGTGTCACTCACCTCTGTGAGCTGAGGCTGTAAATGAAGCTGACTATTCCTGTTGAAAACCAAATGACTGTCATTGTCAGGGAGCAGGGTTATTCTTGCTGACATGGTATCACTTGATAGGACGTAATTAGCCAAGTTTTGGCTTTGCATTGTTCGGGTGTGTACAGGACATTCCTAAAGCACAAGTCGTCAGTCCTACTGCTAGAATGTTGTCAAGGCCCATAGCGTTTGCAGTATCCAGTGTCACCAGTTGTTTCTTCGCTGTGGTGGCTGACTGGGTCAGGGAACTCACCTTATCAAGGAGGTGCAGGAGTGGCGAAGGTAGCAGAGTGGCTGCATGAGGAAGCCTGTTTGGTTGTAACCGGATCACCCATCATTGCAGCGAGAAATGTTTAGCATCTGTTAAAGACAACAAGCCCTGGCTGGAACATGAGAGCAGGAGGGACTGAGCTGGGGCGCACACACTCAGCAGCGGCAGCTTGATCTGTGCGAACCTCCAACACAAATCCACTCACCTCAGACTTTCATAACACAAGGGCCAGGAGGCCAGATACCACACCACAACTCTACACTGACAAAAGACTCTCAACAATGTCAACCACCAAAAATACATTGGAGCTCTGGTTCCAAGTACCTCGGCATTGACAGCTGCAGACCTACCCAACATTATTCAATTAAACAAAATCACACATGACTAACTATTTACAAATCCACACCAACTCTCTGATCAGATCATGCTTCTCCATCTGCTCAAACACACTGCCCCTAATCACAGATAAAATCAATCCTCAGGGCACAGCCCTGTGATTAACCAGATTTCACTAACTCCTGACCAGATGTCCTCCCAGGAGAGTTCAGCTCAGAATCTTGCAGGAACCTACAAGTAGCAAGCAGACTAGAGAAGGACTGTACTGTTTCATGTTATACCTCAGCATACAGATCTTCTGTGAGTCTATCACCTCAAACCCATTGTTTCCACATCATTCGTGGTAGGAAATGGACATTAGCTAGGTTTAAAAGAAATTACAGATGACAGCTGTCTTGAGGGAGATACCCTGAGAGCATTGTGGGGTTGTAGTGTTTTTTTTCAAAACACATTCGCTCATGGGACCTGGGTGCCACTGACCAGCAGCATCTACTGCACAGGTGCTGTTGAGAAAGTGATGGCGCGTGCTCGCACATAATTATCTGGTGCCAAGGGGGCACAGGCTGCCAACAGCACACATCCAGGCTCTTTACTGAGCCCCACGGGAATGCCTAACCCTAGCTGAACAGCAGCTGTCCCCTGTTTGAGCACAGCCCTCTCTCAGATAAAACCACAGACCAGGCAGAGACATAGTGTGGTGAGGAGAGAAGGAGGGGGGCTCATTCATTCCCTTTGAAGGCAAGGACTCCAGCTACTTTTCAGTTTTGGTCAGCAACACTGAACACCTCACTATTTTGACAAATTGAGCACACAAAGCCTTCAGCAGTTCACAATAAAAACAAAGGTACTGAGCCAGCTGATCGGTATCCATTCAGGTCTGCAGGCACTCAGCACAGTCTGAACTCTGCACACAAATTTTTAGAGCATGTCTCTGGACCTGAATCGCATTTAGACAGCATTTCGACCACTGGGCATGTCAGATCCCCTGCACAGCCAATCAAGTACTTTTCAGAGGACCATTACTGTCGGAAGGCAGGAATTGCAGCAGCCATTTTCTACACAGCAAGCGCCCACAAACAGTGATACTCCAACAAGGAAAGCCCCATCCCTGGATGTGGGCTGGGTGTTAAGCATCTGCCTGGACCCCAGACCCAGAGAACTCTACCGTCCTTCCTCAAAATAACTACGCCCCACTCCCACCACACCACCAGCACTGTACACACTGCCGTCATCTACAAGATGCTCTGCAGAAACTCACCAAAGCTCCTCAGGCAGCACCTTCCAAACCCACGGCCACGTCCATCTAGAAGGGCAAGGGGCAGCAGATACATGGGAACACCAGCCCCCTGCAAGTTCCCCTCCAAGCCACTCCCCATCCTGACTTGGAATATATCGCCGTTCCTTCAGTGTTGCTGGGTCAAAATCCTGGAATTCCCTCCCTAAGGGACATTGTGGGTCAACCCACAGCACATGGACTGCAGTGGTTCAAGAAGGCAGCTCACCCCCACCTTCTCAAGGGTAAGTACACAGTCAAATGTAGACTTGATGTTAAGGGCTGTCACTCTCACCTCACCTCGGGAATTCAGCTCTTTTGTCCATGTGTGAACCAAGGCTGTAATGAGGTCAGGAGCTGAGTGGCCCTGATGGAACCCAAACTGGGCATCACTGAGCAGGTGCTGCTCGATCGTGACACCTTCCATCACTTTCCTGATGATCGAGAGGAGACCGATGGGGCGGGAATTGGCCGGGTTGGGTTTGTCCTGCTTTTTATGTACAGGACATACTTGGGCAATTTTCCACATTGTCGGGTAGATGCCAGTGTTGTAACTGCACTGGAACAGATTGGCTACGGGAATGGAAAGTTCTGGAGCACGAGTCTTCAATACTATTGCCGGGATGTTGTCAGGGCCAGCAGCCTTTGCAGTATCCAGTGTCTCCAACCGTTTCTTGATAACACGTGGAGTGAATAGAATTGGTTGAAGACTGGTATCTGAGATGCTGGGGACCACTGGAGGACACAGAGATGGATCATCCAGTCGGCACTTCTGGCTGAAGATTGCTGCGAAAGCTTCAGCCTTATCTTCTGCACTGATGTGCTGGACTCTTCCATCATTGGGGATGGGGATATTTGTAGAGCCGCCTCCTCCTCCAGCGAGTTATTTAATTGTCCACCATTCACAACTGGATGTGGCAGGACTGCAGAGCTTAGATCTGATCTGTTGGTTGTGGGATCGCTTAGCTCTGTCTATCACTTGCTGCTGTCACTGTTTGGCATGCAAGTAGTCCTATTTGGTGGCTTCACCGGGTTGATACCTCATCTTCAGGTATGCCTGGTGCTGCTCCTGGCATGCTCTCCTGCACTTCATTGAATCGGGTTGATCCCCCGGCTTGATAGTAATGGTTGAGTGGGGGATATGCCAGGCCATGAGGTTACAGATTGTGGAGTACAATCCTGCTGCTGTTGATGGCCCACAGCGCCTCATGGATGCCCAGTTAAGTTGCTAGATCTGTGCGAAGTCTGTCCCATTTAGCACGGGTGATAGTGCCGCACAACACAATGGAGGTTGTTCTCAATGTGAAGGCGAGACTTTGTCTCCACAAGGACTGTGCGATGGCCACTCTTACCGATACTGTCATGGGCAGATACATACATCTGCAGCTGGCAGATTAGTAAGGATGAGGTCAAGTATATTTTTCCCTCTTGTTGGTTCCCTCACCACCTGCTGCAGACCCAGTCTAGCAGCTGAGTCCTTTAGGACCCAACCAGTTTGATCAGTTGTACTGCTGCCGAGCCACTCGGTGTTGGACATTGAAATCTCCCACCCAGAGTACATTTTGTGCCCTTGCCATCCCCACCGCTTCCTCTAAGTGTTGTTCAACGCGGAGGAGTATACTGATTCATCAGCTGAGGGAGGACAGTATGTGGTAATCAGCAGGAGCGTTCCTTATGTTTAACCTGAAGCCACGAGACTTCGCGTAATCTGGAGTCAATGTTGAGGACTCCCAAAACAACTCCCTTCTGACTGTATCCTACTGTGCCGTCCTCTCTGCTGGGTCTGTCCTGCCGGTGGGACCGGACATATCCAGGGATGGTGGTGGTGGCGTCTGGGACATTGACTAATGTACGATTCTGTGAGTAAGACCGTGACAGGCTGTTGCTTGACTAGGCTGAGAGACAGCTCTCCCAGTTTTGGCACTAACCTCCAGGAAATAATAAGGACGACTTTCCAGGGTCTACAGGGCTGTTTCTGCTTTTGTCTTTTCCGGTGCCTAGCTCGATGCCATGTGATCCGTCCGGTTTCATTTCATTGAGACTTTGTAGCCATTGGTAAAACTGAATAGCCTGTTAGCCCATTGCAGAGGGCAAATGAGAGTCAAACATTTCTGTGGGACTGGAGTCACGTGTAGGCCAGACCAGGTGAGGATGGCAGTTTCCTCAAATATACTGACTGTACTCTCAACCACCCCACCCACTTGTCTATGGCCGAAAACAACCAGCCCTGTCTTTTTCATCCCCCCCACCCAGGCACTCCCTTCGATGCCTTTCATCAACAGATCTCTAACAAGTGGGAGTGACCCGTGTGAATGATGAGGGGAGGGGGAAGCTCCAGCTGGTCTGTGGCTGGCCAGTTCCCACAGGCATCGATTGCCCATTGCCACGGAAGGAACAGAGCGGGTTTGCTGGCTGGGAGGTCAGTACGACCAGTAACAGTGCTTCCTCAGCCTGGAGCAGGCCTGTCAAATTGCCAGCAAAGGCTTGCTCAGTGAGAAGGCCCACCTGAAAACAGCAACAGTGGGAATCTACTTTCCCACTGACAATTTCTTCTCAACATGACTGGGAAGGGGAGGGTTGGGGGTGTAGAATTGGAAGAGAAAGTGCTTATTCAAAAGGAATTCAACACATTTCTACTTACTTCGTTTCCACGTCTGGGGCTCGCTTAATTCTCTTTGCGACCGGGGACGTGTCCAGATCGACTGAATTTTGCTTCTGTCCGTTTAATGCAGTTAAATAGACATCTGGACCATGCCCGTCAGTTTCCAGAATATCCACGCTCCCTGTTGTGATAGGAGGCCTCCCGTCCAGGCTCGTCTCAACCTCCAGGGTTGAAGGTTTTGGCTCAGAACACGGGGAAGCTTCCGCACTGCCCTCGTCACTTACAGACACATCGTTTGTTATCATTCCCTCACCTACCCCGGGGGCAGTTCTGGGGCTCAGTCTGACAAGGGGCAGCCCCGGTTTCTGCCCGCCGGAGTCAGCACGCTTCCTTTTCGGCTGCTGTTGGGTTTGGCCTCCAAGGTCAGATTCTGCCACCTCCTGGTCAGCAGAATGGGGACTGACCTCTGCACTCCCCAGGCCTTCCTCGGCCGTGCAGGCGGGGCCTCCTTCTGCATCGGGCCGGCTCCCCTTCTCGCTGCTGGTGCCCACCCCTTCCTCACTGATCACATCCCACACGGTGGGAGCGGGAACAGTACTGCCCCCAACACTCGAGCCCACTCCATCCTCCACAGGGCACATGGGGACACCATCATCGCCGCTGCCACCCACCACCTCTGGCGTGGTGCTCCCGCTCTCGGCAGCACACTCAGACTTGTCCATCCGGCTGGCGGGGCTAAGCTCGCTCTTGGAGCTAGCCTCGGCCTCCAGTCCCGCTCCTCCTTCCACGTGGGAGCCTTCAGCAGACTCTGCGTCCTCCTCGCTGTCCTCATCCTCCGAAGACTGGGCTGACTCGGCAGAGCCCTCATCATCTTCCTCCTCAGCATCGCTGCCTTCTGCTTTCTCATCTGAAACACAATTGGACAGTGTAATTACTCTCCAAGGGAAAGACACTGAACCGATTTAAACCACAGAAACCTACAGCAGGCCGACAGGAAGCCGGAGCAATTATATCCAATACTCAGGGGAGGGGTGTCTCTGCAATTTGCTGAAATATTTAATCCTTAAAAGTTCAGCATAAAATGTGCACTAAATGTCAGCAAAACCTTCAGTTCAAAGAGGAAATTGCTTCCTCTTTGACACTGAGGCTGCCTGACAATCAGGGAGCTCCCTCGTCAAGGGAGTATATTAGCAGGAGCAATGAGGTAGGGAACAGATTGTGTGTGACACAGAGTCAGATGTCTCTTGTATACTTCAGGCATGTTTCCCTGGGATACTGGCTGAGTCAAACCTCTCAGTCACAAGCAAGTGGGAAACAGCTGGGGTCCTGCAGTTCCTTTTCCAACTACCTCCCCCCTCTACATAGGTGCCCCCCAAGGTCGAACCTATTGGCTCATCAAGAATGGTCATTAGAGAAACAGCACAAAGGGGAGGGAAAGGGGGGGGGGCTGCTCTCGACATTAAAGCTGTGCTTGGAAGAGTAGTATCAAGGAGCTCCAGCAAGACTGGAATCAACAGGAATCAGGGAGAAAACTCTGCACTGGCAGGAGTCACATCCGGCACATTGGAAAAGGGCTGGAGTTGTCGGATGCCAGTTATCTCAACTTCAGGACATGTCAACAGGGCATCCCCGATAAACAGACATCCAATTCATTTGCACGTATTTACAAATGGAACCCCATACACCGTTTTAAAAGTTAAAGACCTGACTTACGAGCATTTCCTGTACTTACGAATGGCTGCTCTCCGCTGTCCTGAATTGCACTCTGACTTGCAAACAAATCTACTTGTGAACGGACTCCAGAACAGAACCCGTTTGTAACTTGGGCACTGCCTGCCCAAGCAACTTCAGCTGCTCCATCAATCGCTTTCCCTCCGCAAGGGCCTTTGCACAACGTTTAGCACGGTTTGTGACTGCGCAGAAACGGGAGCAGCCTGTACTAACATGAAGCCAGACCTTGACAACTGGAGGCTGGGGGAGGCAAATAGCTAACATTCGTACCACACAATGCCTGGCAATGACCATTTTCTCAGAATATAACCACCACCCCGGGGCATTCTGACATGGCCACTGATGAATCCTCCCGATATCAACATCTCATGGGAAGGTGGGAGTTACTGTCAACTAGAAACAGAAGTGGGCTAGCTATGCAATGATGGCGATTACAACAGCAGGGCAGAAAGTTGGATTCCTGAGATGACTAACTCACCTTGCCTGGCAAAGCCTGTCCACCATCTACAAGATCATGCTCATACTCCTACTGGGTGAACATTCTTAGCATAGTATCCTTCACACTGGAACACCTTTCCCCGTACGACAGCTGAGAGCAAACAGGCAAATGAGCCAATGTTTTGGTAAAGAGAGAGAGAGATGGGCAAGTGAACGAGCAATGATCTGGCAGATGGTGAATCATGCGAACTTCTCCACTTTATCAGGAATAGTTTTAAAAATAAAACAGAGTCTCAGAGGTTTACAGATTGGAAACAGGCCCTTCAGCCCAACTTGTCCATGCTGCCCAATTTTCACATCCTTAAATAGAGACTGCAGAATACTGCAGAGGGATCTTAGAGTCTGGGCACACGTTAGCAGCCAAACAGAATATTGGGCTTAATTGTGAGATGAATCAAGTCTAAGAGGTGGAAAAGAGATAACAAGGTGTAGAGCTGGGTGAACACAGCAGGCCAAGCAGCAGAGGAGCAGGAAAGCTAATGTTTTGGGACTAGACCCTTCTTCAGAAAATGTCTCTAAGAGGTGGAAAATCTTGTTACCACTGTACAGGACATTGGAACAGATCACAGGTGCAGGACTGTCAATAGTTCTGGTCTCCTAGTGAAGGAGGGATGAGAAGGTTAATTTTGCTAACACCTGGGTGAAGCGCTCTGTTAGGGAACAGACTGAGCAGGTTAAATTCCTGGGAATTCTGCTCTAGAGGGACGAGTTGTGATCAAAGATCCTGACAGGATAAACGCCGAAGGGATGCTTCCCTGTGCTTGGGAATACGTGGGGCAGAGCTTAAAATTAAAAGGCTTCCCATTTAAGAGGGAGATGAGGAAGGATTTCTGGGAATAAAAGTGGTCAACTGAGGGGAATTCTCTTCCACAATGTGCCATGTAGGTTGGATCACTGAACATATCCAAGGCAGCTGCTCGCTTGATTTGAATGGTGGGGATGGAACAGGCTGCAGGGGACAAACGGTCTCCTCCAGTTCCTGGTTTGGAATGGGCAAGGCACATCTAAAGCACTACGCATCAGAATACCGATACCTTCTTGTGGCTCGTCCTCAGCTGCCACAACCTCCTCAATCTTTGACAGCTCCTCCTCGATATCGGGATCTGACGAGAGGTCCTCGTCCTCGTCCTCCTCCTCCTCCTCGTCTTCTTCCTCATCATCGGCGGAGCCACGACCATCTTCCTCTGGTTCTTCCCCTTTAGTCTCGCTCACTTTTTGAGCTTTCTCCTGTCCCTCCTTGACTCCATCTGTGTTTGTTTCGGAGGTGGAGGTGACTGCCGACTGCAAAAGTCTTTTCTTTTTCCTCTTCTCCTCCTCCTCTATTTCGCTGATGTCCTGGATCTCGGCGTATTTCCTCACCACATCATCGAGGCGGCCAAGAGCGACGGTCCGGTTTGACCGCAGCCTCTTCTCCAAGGCCGCGTCCGCCATGGCTGGGTCCTTCCCTGGGAAACAGAAACGTGCGTTATACTGTGGCGTTGGGCAGCAGGCCAAGTTACACCAACAGCTCAGTCTCTTTTCAGGGTTACCACACAAACACAGCATCTTCACCCGATTCACAACACAGCGCTCAGGGGGAGCCTCCAACCCACTACCAGCACTAACACGGAACGGAAACAAGCTTCGTCAAAAGGAAGCCAGCTCATTTATGGAACAAAGCAGCCTCCTTACAAAAGGAAGGGTTGAGCAGGATGGACCTAAAAGTAACGAGGAGTAAAGAGCTTGTTCCGGTGAAGCATTCCAACGGGGAACTCAACAGGGCAGATGCCAAGAGGTACAGCAACAACAAGATTTTTGTCAAAGCTTTCAGTCTCACATCAGTCAGGCAATGCACAGAAATCAGCAATATGAACAGAAACACTTCATAGTATGAGACGAGAGCACTAACTGATGGTAACATGGCAAATACACAAGAGCCCACTTGCTAACCAATATAAAAGATGCCTCAGGGCCTTGACATAGTTGATACGTGGAGGGGGTGGATATCGAGAATGAGATCATTGTTTAAATACAAGGGGTCACTCATCTAAGTCAGACACAAGGGGAATTTCTTTCTTTTTAGAAGGTTGAATGCCTTTGAACACAATAATAGCATTCAAGAAGCACCTGGACGAATATGTGAATAGGAAGGAAACAGGGGGATACGGATCCTGTAAGTGACGACAGGTTTAGTACAGTAGGGCAAAATGTGTCAGTGCAGGCTTAGAGGGCTGAAGGGCCTGTTCCTGTGCTGTACCGTTCTGCGTTTTATGTAGATATATCCTTGCTAAGCAAAGGGGTGGTAGGTTATCAGGGTGGATAAGAATATCAAGTGGGGAAGGTTAAAATTTAGATACGCCACGATTTTATTAACCAGTGGAGCAGGTTTGAAGGCTGACTCCCACTCCTAGACAATATGTACAGGATTTTAATGAATAATGGAGTGGAGGGGCTAGGGAGACAGACAGGAAGGTGGAGTTAATACCACAATCGGATCAGCCAAAATCTTACTCAGTGACAGAGGAAGCTTGAGGAGATGATCTGCCTATTTCTGTTCCTCTTCACAGAACTTTCCTGCAGTTGAGAAACGCTTCCTGCCTAGTGCCACTTCCCAAAGGGAAATGATACAATCGCACTGCACTATGTCCCAGGCACGGAAACCCAGCAGTTCAGGCAGCACCCGGAGAGAGAGAGAAGGAGAGTTAGTGCGTTAAGTCCAACAGGACTCCTCTTCGGAACTCTCAGGACTCCACAGCATCATTCCCCTCCCCCCACCCTCGCCTCATGGCTCCGGTGCCAGGACTGAGGTCAGGATGGAGTAGCTCAGAGCAGAGAGCAGCTGTTGCTTCACTTGGCACTGAGCAAACCCCCTCCCCACCCAGAGAGGGATAAACAGACTTGGAGGTAACTGGAGGGACATGTTCCAAGCACTGCAGGATGAGATCCCCTCCAACCCCCATCCCACCCTTACACACCCACCTGGTTTATAATCATCCGTGAGGTGGCTTCCGAAGTTGTACACCAAATCGAGGTGCCGCCGCTCCTGCAGGCGATTCCCAACTTCTCGGAACACGTCTTGCGCCATGCTCTGGATCTGCCTCTGCCTCAGTCCCAACGAGTGCTTGACGCTGACTTTCTGAATGATGTTGCGGATGTCCTGGTAATCGGGGAAGTGATCCTCCTTATTGATGAACCTCTCGATCTTGCGGTTAATCTCGGGGTACCGGGTGCCAGTGAAGGCGATGCGCTGCTCGATGACGCGGCCCGTCAGGCTCGAGCAGTTCTTCAGCTCGCACAGCTTCTCGAAGATCTTCACCATCTTCTTCTTCAGCCGGTGCTCCTGGATGTAGGAGGAGTCCTGGTCCTCCAGTTCATTCAGGTCCAGCTCCTTTTCCTGGAGCCGCTTAATCTCGTCGGCGTAGACCTTCAGGAGGTTCTCCAAATAGCGGATCTGGCGACGGGATCCGCTGCCCGTCCGTTTTCTTTTGTCGGGGTCAGACTGAGACACCGACGGGGAGGCTGGATCTGCCGAATGGCTGTCAGTCTGAGTTGGGCACACACCCAGCTCTTTGCCATCCTGGATGGACAGAGTGCCTGGCCCAGCCACCTCTGCCTTCTTGGAATTCTCCCTGCTGGCCAAGGCTAGTTTGGTTTTCTGAGAGTTGGCTTTCAAGGCCGTGCAGAGCTCATTGATGTAAACAAACACTTTGCTTTTCTTGCCCTGGACCCGGGTGAGGCAACGGCCCAGCACATTGCGGAACTCAGTGGAGGCCAAATAATCTGGGAAGGCCTTGCTGTACTTCCTCTGCAGGAAGTGGATCACTTCCGGGTTCTCTTCCGTTAAAGTCCCACAGAACTCCACAAACTGCAGGGACAGGACAGGGAGGGAACAAGAAGAAGGAGAAGGATTGATCAGCCATTGTAACTCGCCTGCACAGACAAGGCATTACAGGTCAAACACACACAGACTAAGAAGCTTCACTCTGTTTCCAATGTGTGCGCCACAGAGTAAGACTGTTTCTCCACCGCATCTTTGTAGAACCTGCCTTGAGCTTTGGTGTAAAACCTCCCTATCCCCTGAACACATAGCTCTGCAGGTTTTGGATACAGCAAAGAGCTGCAGTGTGCAGAACAGTCCTTACAGCACAGAGTGCTGCAAGAAGATCCCCTTCTCACTGCTGGCCAAGCTCGGTGCTTGCTCTGGCAATGAGGCATTCTGCCAAACGACACTGGCAGTCAGCCCAGGGAGCCATCTGACAACATCTACCATTTCCCTCCCCAACAAGGATCCAAGGTGACCACGTACACACCAAAGAGCACCTGGGGGGGGTTAGCGAAAACACAACAATGAATGTGAGCTGACATTGTGCCTTTTTATTTTGGAGCCTGGAGGAGACTGTTTCCTGGCTACATTCCCATGGGAATCTTTGATTAAAATCGATCATGAAAACAGGCCCTTTGGCCCAACAAGTCCACACCGACTCAGAACATCCCACCCAGACCCATCCCCCTAATCTACACATCCCTGAACACCATGGGGCAATTTAGCATGGCCAATCCATCTATGGACTGTGGGAGGAAACACCCAGACACGGATAGAATGCGCAAACTCCACACAGACGGTTGCCCAAGAATGGGATTGAATCTGGGTTCCTGGCACTGTGAGGCAACAGTGCTAACCACTGAGCCACCATGTCGTCCTTAGACCTGTGCCCTTTTCTGCAATTTAAACGATCTGGAATACCTGTTCCCAGGTGCATCAGAATGCACTTGCCAACCGACCACAACCACAATTTCATGCAGGAAAATCGGTTGTTCCTGACGCTCTTGACATTCCTAACACCCGACCAGACAGCGCACAATGTAAAGCTGCAACGCAATGTCTCTTTCTCTTAAAAATGCCTGAGCCCTGTGCTGCAAAGTGCATAACGCAATCAAAGCAGAACACAGGCCTCCACGATTGGAGGTCACAGTGCGGTTCGGGTAAGTTAGCTGTACTGGGTGGTGTCCCTGATAAGAGCTGAACCATCTCTCCAAGTCTATCACACCCAAAGATATATATATCACACTATCCATCCCCTTGCTTCGGAGGAGTAGTACTGAAGGAATGGCATGCTGCTGCCTCAGCAGGACAGGACAGACAAGATGTTGAGTCAAAGCCCAATCTTTCTGCAGCAGAAAATGTCCCTCAACAGGAGTGATGATCACTTAGTCAGTAACTTTGTCGCTGCAGGCAGGATTTTGCTGTGTGCCAAATTGGTCACTGCATTTAATTTATTGGTTGTATAGCACTTTGGGATGAACAGAAGTTTCTCACCGGAAAACAAAATGAATCCCCACCAAGCTGGGAGGGCCGGAATACGCATTGCACAATTTCAGAATATACATATGTAGGAACTTTAATGAGATTTTAAGCGATTTATTAAAGGACTGGGCTCTGAATGGATGAAGAGCGGGAGGTCTCTGTCCTGAGCAGATGGGTCAATGCCAGCAGTTCTCAAAAACAACTTGCATTTCAAAATCCAAAGGTGCTCCACTGAAGCATTACCGAACAGGATTTAGCACCAAGCTATTTGAGGTGCTATCAGGACAAATGACTGAAACCTGGTAGAAGAGCAGAGAGACAGAGGAAGGGTCACCAGGCTCAAAATGTTAACCGAGTTCTCTCCACAAATGCTGCCGGACCCACCGAGCTTTTCCAGCAATTTCTGTTTTTATCTGAGGGGACAGAGGATGGGAACTGAAGAGATTAAATTGTCAAGATTATAATAATTATTGCATTTCTTCGGAATTGCTTGCCACAGAAAGCTGTTGGGGGGGCGGAGTCCGAGTCCATATTTAAGGCTGAGATAGTTCGAATCTTGATTAGTCGGGAAATCAAGGCATATGGGGAAAGGTAGCTAAGTGGATGCCAGGAATGTCTGATTAGCCACGATCCTATCGAATTGGAGAGCAGGATCGACCTACCCCACTGTCTTCAGGGTGAAAACTGCACCCATGCACTAAGGATCAAAACCGGGCAGCTTCTAAATAGGGAAGCAGCATCGAGGTCTGTGCACGTGGTTACACAGCCAACTGTTACAGCCAATAATCAGAAAAGGCTCAGAATAGAAGTCAAGGGGTAGGAAAACAATGGTTCCGTTGAGTCCACATATTCCAGATAAACCAGAGTCAAATTCTGAAGACAGATCACACAAACTAATCTTTAGCTTTCATGGACCAGAGACAGTAAACAGACAGCTCACAAAATCTTTTAAGATTTTAATATTTCAGGTCCACTGACCATTCAGAACTGAAGGAGGGTCAACTGGGCCCAAAATGTCAACTCTGATTTCTCTCCACAAATGCTGCCAGACCTTCTGATTTTTCCCCCAGCAACTTTTGCCTTTGTTTCTAATTTCCAGCACCCGCAGTTCTTTCAGCTTCAGGATCAAATTTAGAAATGATGGCCAACTTGGGAGTTAGGGCACAGATCGACCACAATCTCAGTGAAGGATGGAACAGCCTTAATGAGCTGGATGATCACCTCCCGTGTTCCTACCCGCCCCTTCTCCAGCTGTGCAACCCTCTCCAAGGGACCTAATGACTGGCAATTCCAGCCTGTTCCAATTTCCTAATTTAAACACAAAGCTGTCTGTCTCTCTGCAGATCAGACTGTGACTTAACCTCATTCCTTCTTCAAGGCCCTTCTGAAAACCCAATCAGCATTTTTAGCCATCTGTTCTAATGCCCCTTGGTCGTTCTGTTAATTTTTTCTCCCCCTCATGTTTCTCAGCACCTTGGGACGTTTCATACATTAAATGGCTCTGTTAGTGCTGTGGACATGTACTTTCTCACAGCCAAGTGCTGCTCTCCTTGGATTTACAGGGCCTAACACAAGCTTAAAAACTGACCAGAGATTCAGGAAATGTGTCAACTCAACATAAAAGTAACCATTCAAGCCAACAATCTGCAGCTCACTGAAAGCTATTAGTCTCACATTCATTGAACGGAGTAACGGCACACAGGACAAGTCATTTATTGGTCCTCAGAGTTTCTTGAGGAGGATTTTAAATCGCCCAGCCACACATCCCAGATAAACATTCGTTCAGAAGATTGTCTCATTGCTTTGCTGCTTGAGATTTGGTGTGGTGGGGGGGGAGCGGGCCTGCAAGGTGGTGGTGGGGGGAGGCTGTTCATACAGTGGAACTTTTCACAGCCCAAGAGATTCCAGGGGTTCAGTCAGTAAGGTTTGTGTTTTGAAACAAAACAAATATTTTGTGCATATTGTGATCGCAGTCCAACACAAAACAGATCAAACAAACAGACCTGTCCTTAGCTACGTGACCTCGAGATATTATTGCCCTGAACGTGGGGAGTTTGGAAGTGACAGACTAGTTTGTTGACTCAAGCCTCTGGCACAGGCTTCGAAGTCACAAGCTCCTGACTCCAAGGTGAGATTGCAACCACAGGTAAAGCACTGACACAATGTCAAGGGGTTCCACAGAATTCAACACAAACAGAAAGCCCGAGAAAAACATTTATTTAACTTCACAAAAATGAAAAATGTTGACAACCTAATGGCCCTGACTACAACGGCAAGGGAACACATTTGCACTTTGGGTACCTGGTAAATGCTGAACGTCCAGATAAGATGCAGGGCAAGACACCCGCCAATCTGTCCAATCAACAAGGCTTAGCCCCAGGAGCATTTGTGGCGCATATCCGTCTCTCAGCCAGGCTGGGTACCTTTCTGAGGAGCCCATAGTGGACAATCTTGTGCTGTGGATCTGTACCCACTAGAGAAAAGAGATTCAGCGGATCAGTCTGGGGCTGGATTGAAACCCAGCAGGTCACAGAGCTGAAAGGACGTATCAATTCAGTTTCTCGGGATTTGTTTTTATCCTGAAAAACCACTTAGTCCTCTTTAAGAGCACGTTTTTCATTACACAGTGCCGCTAAACATGCACCAGAATTCTGACCATTTGACCAACAGCTCACTCAGCTTCACAATTCCCAAAGTAATCCAGCTTCCTGCACAGTCTGTGGGGAACTGTTGTTATGCAGAGATGTGTAAAACATCAGGCGTCATGGCACAAGTAAAATCTCTATCAGCCAAGAAATGATCTGGCTACAGAAATAACAAACACTGATTGAACAATTCCTGCTACAAAAGTACACACTGGAAATTGCAAAACCACGGTCCATGTTCTGTTTAGGTTTCACAAAATAAAAAATTTATTAACTGTCAGTTGATTCCAGTGAAACTATTGTATGACAGTTCAATCTTGGTACGGCCAAATCGAACGCACAGAACATCTCCACTTCCCCCACACACCACACAAGGCTTTGAAAATACACAGCAGCACTTTGATCAATAACAAAATGCTGCAGACAAAGTACAACTGCATCTTAAAGACGGAAGGTGTCAATGTTTGAGAGAAACACCCTTTGCCAGAACAAAGGAACTCTCAACCATCCTTACTGGAAAGATTTTGATGGTGGTCCAGTACCTACGGATCACCATTTTGCTGTAACTCAGGTTCTGACAATAAAAGCTACACACGTGTTTTAAAAATATCCCCTCAAAACCAGTGACTCAGTAAAAGCAACATTTAATCTCACCAATAACAGCCCAGTTTCAAT
The DNA here is from genome assembly GCA_024137785.1 of Ginglymostoma cirratum. Classification (NCBI taxonomy): domain Eukaryota; kingdom Metazoa; phylum Chordata; class Chondrichthyes; order Orectolobiformes; family Ginglymostomatidae; genus Ginglymostoma; species Ginglymostoma cirratum. Next base: position 77,891 of record JAHRHZ010000213.1, on the reverse strand, counting down.
ATTGCAACGTCAGAAAGCAACAGTGGGGGACTGAATGTTCAGATTGAACCCAAGTTCCTATCATAGCAGTGTTAGAGGCTGCAAATTTCCACCCTGCACACCATTCAAACTCCAAGTGTCGCCTAGAGGAATGTGAAACCACTTGTACTAATGATTCCATCGAAAACTAGCAGCAGTTTGAAGCCTTAAGGTTGAACACACCCACAGGGGCGAGGTGTAAAACGGAGTTTCTGTCCGTGGGAACGGTTCAAGGAACAGACATTTAAGCCACTCAGCATCAATTTTGAAAAAGTACACTCGGTCATCTGTCTCCCTGTACCACAGGACTGGTCACCAAACCACAACACTTTACAACAATTGCCAAAGTTACAACAGGAGCTGTAAACAAGCACCAGCTACCCAATAAAGGAGCTCGGTTATCATGAACTGGTAGTAAGGGCCCTCAGGTTTACCCCTTGCTGCTTTTCTATTCTACCCTCAATATCCCCTTGTGCACAAATGGGGAAAAAAAAAATCACAAGAACTCCAGACATTTGCACTGGGAATAAACAAACATAAACACACAAACAAACATGACTCATACCCTGGACACCCCTTTCTCTGGTTTAAGGCATCCCATCAAACCTGTGATGTATAGGTAATTCAGTTAAGTGTTAAGTCGTAGCTACTGACAAAGATACAGAGTAAGGGGGAGGAAGAGAAGAGAGGAGAGAGAGAAAAAGGAAGCTTCGGTGG
>JAHRHZ010000213.1:35369-50105 GCA_024137785.1 Ginglymostoma cirratum | reverse complement strand
CAGCATCTGCAGTTCCTATTATCTCTGATACAATTTTAACCCCACTGTGAAGCCTCGTCTAAGGATGCCTACCCTGAAGAAGTTACCCTCCTCCCTCCGGACAAACCTCAGGGGATCTCTCTCCCACTGCAACTCTCTCATAATCTCTTTGGCCTTGAAACTGCTCCTGAAGCAAACCAGGTACTACAGCCACATCACCTTTCCTCTCCACCTATCCTCTCCTCTATCCATCTTCTATCCGCCTCCCCCTCTCTCCCTATTTATTTCAGAAGCCTCTTCCCCTCCCCCATTTGTGATGAAGGGTCTAGGCCCGAAACGTCAAGCTTTCCTGCTCCTATGATGCTGCTTGGCCTGCTGTGTTCATCCAGCCCCACAACAATCTACTCCAATCAACTTTTGAAAGTTCTTGTCTTTCACCATTAAAATTTGCCTTACTCCAATTAAAAACTTTAACTTTTATGGAAGGCTTATCCTTTTACATAACCATTTTGAAACTAATAGAATTATGATTGCTAGCCCCAATGTGTTCCCCACTTTTACATTAGTCACCTGCCCGGCCTTATTGCCCAAGAAAATTTTCTTGAACACATTTGACAAATTTTTCACCACCCAAACCTTTAACACTACGGTAGCCCCAGTCAGTATGTGGAAAATTAAAATCTCCCATTATTACAACCTTATTATGCTTACATATATCTCAGATCTCTCTACACATTTGTTTCTCAGTTTACCTCGTACTATTGTTGACCAGATATGCTAAATTAATCTAGTCCCATCTTCCAGTATTTGGCCCATATCCCTCTAAACCCTTCCTATTCATGTACCCAACCAGATGCCTTTTAAATGTTGTAATTGTACCAGCCTCCACCACTTCCTCTGGCAGCTCATTCCATACACACACCACCCTCTGTGTGAAAAAGTTGCCCCTTAGGTCCTTTTTAAATCCTTTCCCTCTCATCTTAAACCTATTCCCTTTAGTTTTGGACTCCTCAATCCTGGGGTAAAAAAAGACCTTGGCTATTCAACCTACCCATGCCTGTCATGATTTGATAAGATCACCCCTCAGTGTCTGACGCTCCAAAGAAAATACCCCCAGTCTATTCAGCCTCTCCTTATAGCTCAAACCTTCCAACCTCAGCAATATACTTTGTAAATCTTTTCTGCGCTCTTTCAAGTTTAACAACATCTTTCCTATAGCAGGGAGAGCAGAATTGAACACAATATTCCAAAAGTGGCATAACCAATGTCTCGTACAGCTGCAACATGACCTCCCAACTTTTATACTCAAACTGCTGACCAGTAAAGGCAAGCGTACTAAATGCCTTCTTCACTGTCCTGTCTACCTGGGACTCCACCTTCAAGGAACTATTTACATGCACCCCTGCCCTGATTTGCCTTACCAAAATGCAGCACCTCACATTTATCTGAATTAATGTTGTGGGAATTCTATCATTAATTTTGTTTTATGTATAGCCTCATCTAACCAACTCCCAAAGCACAACCTCTGTCTCCAATGTGCCAGGCCAGCATCGAGCTGACTGAGGAAAAGAAGATTTGAGACCCAGGATCTCAAACTTGAGGCTAAGGTCATATTTGACTCGGCAGCAGTGATCCCTGTGTTCCTGAATGTTTCAGAGATCTGGGCAATCTACAGAAGGCATTTCACTGAGGCGGTACCAAATGCAGTGTATTCATAAAGAACAAAGAACAGTACAGTACAGGAACAGGCCCTACAGCCCTCCAAGTCTGAAACATTTTGCCCTTTCATACTAAATCTATCTTCTTTTACAAGATCCGTATCCTTGTATTCCCTTCCTATTCATGTACTCGTCCAGGTGCTTCTTGAACACCACTATTGTGTCTGCTTCCAACACCTCCTCTGGCAGCACGTTCCAGGCACTCACCACCCTTTGTCTGAAAAACATACCTCACGCATCTCTTTTAAACTTCCACCCTTGCACCCTGAACCCGTGTCCCCCAGTAATTGACCCCGCCACCCTGAGAAAAAGCCCCATGCTTTCCACTGTTTAAGATCCTCCCAACCAGGTGAGAAGAAAGAGACAACAAGGTGTGGAGCTGGATGAACACAGCAGGCCAAGCAGCATCATAGGAGCAGGAAAGCTTGACGTTTCGGGCCTAGACCCTTCATCAGAAATGGGGGAGGGGAAGAGGCTTCTGAAATAAATAGGGAGAGAGGGGCAGGTGGATAGAAAATGGATAGAGGAGAGGATTGGTGGAGAGGAGGACGGACACGTCAAGGGGGCGGGATGAGGTTAGTAGATAGGAGATGGGGGTGGGGCTTGAGGTGGGAGGAGGGGATAGGTGAGAGGATGAACAGGTTAGGGAGGCGGGGATGAGCTGGGCTGGTTTTGGGATGCGGTTGGGGGAGGGGAGATTTTGAAGCTTGTGAAATCCACATTGATACCATTGGGCTGCAGGGTTCCCAGGCTGAATATGATTTGCTGTTCCTGCAGCCTTCGGGTGGCATCATTGTGGCATTGCAGGAGGCCCAGGATGGACATGTCGTCTGAGGAATGGGAGGGGGAGTTGACATGGTTTGCGACTGGGAGGTGCAGTTGTTTGTTACGAACTGAGCGCAGGTGTTCTGCAAAGCGGTCCCCGAGCCTCCGCTTGGTTTCCCCGATGTAGAGGAGGCCACAACGGGTACAGCGGATGCAGTATACCACATTGGCAGATGTGCAGGTGAACATCTGCTTGATGTGGAAAGTCTTCTTGGGGCCTGGGATTGGGTGAGGTAGAAGAAAAATTGTTTAACCGCAGTGTATTCTCCAAAACCAACGGGATCAACGTCGAGGTACTAATCGCTCAAAACCAGCTTTACTGGGCAGGGCACATTATTTGCATGCCTGGGCCCAGACCCCTGAATCAACTGCTGTACTTGTAAATTGGCCACAGCAGGAGATTCCCAGTGGAAACCACTTTCAGGATGCCTCCAATATCCCTGAAGCGGTCTAATATTCCCGTTGACTAACAGGGGTTCCTGGCCTGTGCCTGACGAGAATGGGGAGGGCTCATTCAGGAAGGCTCTGACTGCATCCAGAGTGAAGTTGAGGTGGCAGGGTGTGTGTGTGGTCCTCCAAACACCCTCTCTGCCTGACATCATCTGCACAGATAATTCAAAGCCATTTCAGTAACTCTCAAACTGAGCTGGAGGAAATCTTCTCTCCTGAGAAACTGGTTAAAAAAAAAGTGCTATCATATATCACACACAAAATAAATCTCACATGTGTCTGTAATAGACCATCTTTAAAACATATCACACACAACTGCTGCAACGTACCATACGCAAGTACTGTAATGTACCACATACGGAATATACCACATTTAAGGTAAATTGCACACCACTACTGTAATGTGCCACATGTTAAATATATCACATATGACTACTAGAATATGCCATACATAAAATATACCATGTACAAATACTGTAATACAACATGCATAAGGTATACCAAGCATGGCTGCTGCAATCTACCATACATAAACTATAACACACTCAACTGCAGTAATAGTCTACACCTAACATATAGGAAGGTTCATTAGACTTATTTCAGGAATAACAGGACTGTACTGTGAAGAGAGATTGGACAAACTGGGACTGTATTCGCTAGAGTTTTGAAAAGCAAGGGGTGATCTTATTGAAACTTACAAAACACTTAATGGGAAGAGACGGGGGCAATGCAGGTAAAATGTTTCAGGGGTGGCACAGGATTAACACTGCTGCCTGGCAGCGCCAGGGGCCTGGGTTCGATTTCACTCTTGGGTGACTGTGTGGAGTTTGCATGTTCTCCCCATGTCTGTGTGGATTTCCTCCGTGTGCTCCGGTTTCCTCCCACAGTCCAAAGATGTACAGGTTAGGGTGGATTGGCCATGATAAATTTCCCCATAGTGTCCAGGGATGTATAGGTTAGGTGGATTAGCCCCAGGAAAAGTGGGGTTACAGGGGTAGGGTGGGATGGGATGCTATTTGGAGGGGTGGTGCAGTCTCGATGGGCTGAATGGCTTCTTTCTGCACTGTAGGGATTCTATGATTCCCTTGCATGGGGAGTTTATAACGAGGGGACACAGTTTTAAAATGAGGAGAATGCCACTTAGGTTTGAGATGAGGGGAAAACTTTTCGCTCAGAGGCTTGTGAACCTTTGGAATTCTGTACACAGAGCACTACGGAAGCTCAGTCTTTGAGTATGTTCAAGGTAGAGATTGATAGATTTCTGATTGCCGGTGGTGTACTGCATTATGGGGATGGGGTGAGTAAAGCAAATGGAAGTGTTCAATTAGCCATAATCGTATTGAATGGCAAGCTGAATACAGGCTGAATGGATTCCTAGATAACAAGGTGTAGAGCTGGATGAACACAGCAGGCCAAGCAGCATCAGAGGAGCAGGAAAGCTGACGTTTCGGGTCTAGGCCCCCCTGATGCTGCTTGGCCTGCTGTGTTCATCCAGCTCTACACCTTGTTACCTCAGATTCTCCAGTATCTGCAGTTCCTGCTATCTCTGAATGGATTCCTGTTCCTTTTTCCAATACCCCACAACTGCTGTAATACAACATGCATAAAATATACGACACGCAAGTGTTGCAACATAATATACACAAAACATAGCGCACGTGCAAATATAACAGCAATATTGCAGATGTAATACTGTAGATGACACAAGGATAGGTGGAAGGCCAGGTAGTGTTGAGGTAGTGGGAAGGCTGCAGAAGGATTTAGACTGGCTAGGACAGTGGGCATAGAAGTGGCAGATAGAATACAACATGGGAAAATGTGAGATTATGCACTTTAGTAGGAAGAATAGAGTCACAGACTAATTTCTAAATGGGGAAAGGCTTCAGAAATATGAAGCACAAAAGGGATTACCTTAAGGTTACCATGCAGGTTCAGTTGGCAGTTAGGAAGGTAAATGCAATGTTAGCATTCATTTCAGAAGGACTAGAATACAAGAGCAGAGAGGGACTGCTGAGGCTATATAGGGCTCTGGTTAGATCATATTTGGAATGTTGAGAATAGTTTTGGGCCCTGTATAGGGAAGGATGTGTCAGCCTTAGAGGGGGCTCAGAGGAGGTTTACAAGAATGATCCTGGGGACGAAGGGTTTGACATATGAGGAGTTGTTGAGGACACTGGATCTGTATTCAATGGTGTTTAGAAGGATGAGGGTTTGGAAATCTAACAAACTTACAGAACACTGAGAGGCCTGGATAGAGTAGACGTGGAGAAGATGTTTCCACTAATAGAAGAGCCCAAGACCCAAGGGCGCAGAGTGAAGGGACAAGATGAGATGAGGAGGAATTTCTTCAGCTGGAGGGTGGTGAATCTGTGGAACTCATTGCCACAGAGGGTTGCGGAGGCCAAGTCATTGAGTGTGTTTAAGACAGAGATAGATAGGTACTCGATTAATCAGGGGATCAAGGGTTATGGGGAGAAGGTATGAGAATGGGGTTGAGAAAGATAACAATCAAGATCGAATGGTGGAGCAGACCTGATGGGCCGAATAGTCTAATTCTGCTCTGAGGGGAGTCAATGGTGTAGTGGTATTATCGCTGGACTGTTAATCCAGAGACCCAGATAATGTTCTGGGGATAACAAGCATGGGGCTGGATGAACACAGCAGGTCAAGCAGCATCATAGGAGCAGGAAAACTTGACGTTTCGGGCCTAAACCCTTCATCAGAAATGGGGGAGGGGAAGAGGGTTCTGAAATAAATAGGGAGAGAGGGGGAGGCGGATAGAGGATGGATAGAGGAGAGGATAGGTGGAGAGGAGGCAGACAAGTCGAAGAGGCGGGGATGGAGCCAGTAAAGGTGAGTGTAGGTAGGGGGGTAGGGAGGAGATAGGTCAGTCCAGAGAGGACGGACAGGTGCGGGGATGGAATCCTCTATCCGCCTCCCCCTCTCTCCCTATTTATTTCAGAACCCTCTTCCCCTCCCCCATTTCTGATGAAGGGTTTAGGCCCGAAAGGTCAAGTTTTCCTGCTCCTATGATGCTGCTTGACCTGCTGTGTTCATCCAGCCCCATGCTTGTTATCTCGGATTCTCCAGCATCTGCAGTACCTTTTATCTCTAATGTTCTGGGGACCCAGGTTCAAATCCCGCCATGACAGATGATGGAATTTGAATTCAATAAAAATATCTGGAATTAAGAATCTAATGATGACTGTGAATCCATTGTCGATTGTTGGAAAAACCCATCTGATTCATTAATGTCCTTTAGGGAAGGAAACTGCCATCCTTACCTGGTCTGGCCTACATGTGAGACACCAGAGCCACAGCAATGTGGTTGACTCTTAACTGCCCTCTGGGCAATTGGGGATGGGAAATAAATGCTGTCTGGCCAGCGATGCCCTCATCCCGTGAATGAATAAAGGGGAAAAAAAATCCTGGTCTTATGACGTATAAAAGAAAAACCATACATGAGTGCCCTAATATAACGTACTTAAGATGCTATGTGCCACCACGCGGGAACTGAGGCATTTATCAAAGGTGGGGTTGGTTTTTAATAATAAATGGACGGTCATATGTGAGATCATTGAATTAACGTCAACCAGTTTCAGCCAAAATAGATGCAGATTAAAAGTATTGACAAGCTACTGATCCGGGCTTTGAGCAGTTAATGTGTTGGAGGCAGGTATTCACTGGCCGGGTCCTCCCACTTTAGCTGGACATATAAATATAGATATAGGGCTAGAGGCTGAGGATCACTTAGCACCGTTCTGGTACCAGGCAGTGGGGATGGGTTCCAGCCCTGACACTGCTCTGAGAGGCTGCCTACGGGTCAGATCTCTGTCGGCTCCCCAGTGTGTGGAGGAGCGCCTGACCTATTTGCAGACGCTGGGTGCCCTGGAGCTACAGTCTGAGCAGATCTGTATGAGCTGGTGCAGGATGTGTTGCTGGTCGGTTGTCCGCTGGGTGCTGTGCCTTTGTGGAGCCCTGTGTGACCGCCTGTACTCCTACCGCACCCGTGACAGGCTGGGTGGTCAGGACAGGCTGGCCCACTGTTTCAGAGAGGCTGGCCTCTTCCTCCTGAGCTCTGGCCCTTGGCTCTGCTGCCTGTGGTGCGTGGCCTGTCTATTCGCCTCGGGGACCCGGCCCTGCCCGACATGTCCTCACTGTCTGTGGTGTGTGCCCTGCCTCTGGCTCTTGCCCTGCCTCTGTTACCTGTGGTGTCTTTGCATCAGGAAACCACTCACCCTGTATGTGCTTTACCACCGCAGCAACCGCAGCCTAGACCAGTGCAAGCTGACTGACGGACCCGGCTCTCTCTACCACCTCTACCTGAAGTACATGACTTTGAAAGTTGGTATGTATAACCTGTCCCTGATTACAATGCACAAAGTAAACAGTGCGGGCTGGAGTACTGACAGTCAGAACAGTTTGACCTTAAACTCAATGTCAGGGACAAACAAGCCACTTAGTTTTTCTTCTCCCCGCCCCCTCTGCCATCGAAATGATTTATTTTTCATGGGTTGGCACACCAAGGCCAACATTCACTGCCCACCCCTGACCTGAGAGGGTTTTAAGGCAGTTAAGAGTCAACCACATTACTGTGGGTTTGGAGTCACGTGTAGGCCAGACCAGGTAAGGATGGCCTAAAAGGGTGTTAGAGTGAACCAGGTTGGGTTTTTCATAAAGCAGCAATTGGTGAGAGTGGTCATTATTTTTGCAGGTAAATCTCAGTTGCTGATTTACACTAAGCGCTGTGGTAGCATTTGAACCTATGACCCTTGGAGTATTATCCTGGGCCTCTGGAGTATTGGTTCAGGGACATTACCACAGCACCATCATTCTTTGTGTGTCCAATCTGTTGCAGACATTGTCAGTTGGAACCAGCATCTTCTGCTAAGTTAGGTTCGCAGGAATTTTGAGTTTGGGACCATGCATTAGGATGGGGACCAAGCTGAGAGTCTCGTGGCCCCAGGAAAAGTGCTGATAACCTGTTGTTTCACCTCCACAGGGAGATCAAACCTCATTGCTATCATTGATGGAGTGACCGATGCCCAAAAGTTTAAAGAATCCTTTGGAAAGGAGCAGCCCACATTAGGGGAATGCTGTTCTGGGATATTTGTATTCCAGGATTTGAAAAAGGACTGGGAGACTGATCCAAACAGTGGGGAGGCTTGGCGATTGAGTGATAATTTGACTGGATATTTTAGTAAGTCTCAACATCCAATGAAACTAAACAATTTGCCGTCGACATCTTAAACCGATGGTGCTTTCCTGGTGATCGCTTCCATCGGTCCCGTTTTGAATGATAATTCTTCTGTTAAAATTTTCACCAGCTGGGCTGTAGCCTCCTCGTTTCGGGCCAGGCTTGAAGGTACTTTCCAAGTTGGTTATTGTGGCCTTGTTTGTTGCACTGTCACCTCAAAGTTCTGGGTTCAAGCCCTATGTCTCAGTACTTGAGCACAGAAATCAAGGCTGACATTGCAGTGCAGTACTAAAGGAATGCTGCACTGTCTTTCTTTAATGTTATCCACTAATCTATTCTCATACCCTTCCTCTCCCCTCACATCATTGTTTTAGATCTTTCTAGTTTCTCTGCTCAACTTTTCAAATCTGAGTCTTTTTGTTTTCTGTAACTGCTTGAAAACTAATGCTTTTTAGAGTTGGTACAGGGGATGTGGGCATCACTAGCTAGGCCAGCATTTATTGCCCATCTCTAATTGCCTTCGATGATGAGCTACTTCCTTGAACTTCTGCAGTCTGTATGGTGTAGCTACACCGACAGTGCTGTTCGGGAGAAAGGTCTGGGATTTTGACCGAGGGACAATGAAGGAATGGCAATTGTTCCAAATCAGGTTTGAGTGAAACTTGCCATGTCTGTTTTCCTCAATGTCCGCTGCCCTTGCCCATAGCGGTGCAGTTCATTTTGTAGAAGGTACACACTGCTGTGACTGTGCAAGGAGTGGATCAAGTTGGCAAAGTAGTCTGGAGGAGGATGGACTCATGGACTCTATCTAGTACAGCTTGTTTGAGAGATCCATTTTGGGGCCAGGGGACATGATATATAATGAGACAGGAATAATTAATGACTTCATAACAGGGTATCCTCTCGGGAATAGTGAGCATAATGTAATAAAATGTCACATTCAGAATATAAAAAGGAAAAGACTAGCTACAGTGGATGTTGATCCCTTAAAGGGTGAGGCTGGAGAATTAGCAGAGAGCTTGAACAAAAATTTAGTAATTATTTTCACAGCAGGAAACTTAAAAAGCGTCCCGAGAATAGTAGAAAATCTTTAGGCAAACGGCAGAAACTGAAAACATTGTGACTGCTATAGAAAATGTATTGGAAAATGAATAGACTAAAGGCTAACATGTTCACTGAACCTGATGACCCTCATCCTTGCGTATTAAAAGATGTGGCACTTTCCCTCTGGAATTCAGTTCTTTAGTCTATATTTGGACCAAGGCTACAATGAAGTCAGGAACTGAGGGGTCTTTGTAAAACCCAAACTAAATGACAGTGAGTGGGTTGTTGCTGAGGGCTAAGTACTGCTTGTAGCACTATCGACAGTATCTTCCATCATTTTACTGATGACAGAGTGTGGACTGAAGAGGTGACAACTGGCCGGGTTGGATTTGTCCAGCTTTTTGTGTACAGGACATACTTGGGCAATTTTCCACATTGTCAGGTAGATGCCAGTGTTGTAACTATACTGGAACAGCTTGGCTAGGGGAGTGGCAAGTTCTGGAGCACAAGTCTTGGGGGCGGCACAGTGACACAGTGGTTAGCAATGCTGCCTAATAGCACAAGGAGCCCAGGTTCAATTCCACCCTTGGGCGACTGTCTGTGTGGAGTTTGCACATTCTCCCCGTGTCTGCGTGGGTTTCCTCTGGCTGCTCTGGTTTCCTTCCACAGTCCAAAGATGACCAGGTTAGGGTGGATTGGCTGTGCTAAATTACCCATAGTGTCCAGGCTGGGTGGGTTAGCCATGAGAAATGCAGGGTTACTGGGTTAGGGTAGGGGGGTGAGTCTGGGTGGGATGCTGCTTGGAGGGGCAGTGTGGTCTTGATGGGCCAAATGGCCTGCTTCTACACTGTAGGGATTCTGTGATTCTACTACCGATTACTGTTATCAGGGCTCATGCCCTTGTAGGAACCAGTGCCTTTGGCTGCTTCCTGATGTAAAGTTAGTCAATGCATTTGTGTGAAGATCAGCATCTGTGATATTGGCCACCTCAGGACTGGGTGGGGGGCTGTGAGTTAGATCATTCAGTCAACACCTCTGGCTGAAGATCAGTGCAACCATGACTTTTGTCCTGAAGTGCTGTGCTCTCCCACGATGTTGGATGGGAATACTTTTGGAATATCCCTGTCTGATTATAGCTATTGAATTATCCACCTCCATTCATTATTGGATGTGGCATAATCTTGGACATTATGATCACTGCTTGCAAGTTACTCCCCCTTTGAATTGTGCCCCACTTGTCCCACCTCTGCAGACCCAGTTTGCTCTGAGAGTTAGGAATAATGTTGGAACAGCTGAATGATCCTTGTGACAGCTCAGCTGTAGGTGAAGCCTGATTATCCTGAACCTCTTGGAAGAATGGGTTGTCAGTAACGCAGTTGTTATTACGAGCAATTTTGCTTCTAGTCAATACATTTGAAACCAAAACCAAAACAGAAATTGCTGGAAAAGCTTAGCAGGTCTGGCAGCATCTGTGTAGAGAAATCAGAGTTAATGTTTTGGGTCTGCTCATCCTTCCTCAAAGCATTTGAAACCTTTTGTTTGGGCCACAAGAGCGTAGAGATTGTTATTACAGAAATAACAACCCTTTATTGTCACCATAGCCATGGGACTAAATCTGCTTTCTTTGCTATAGCTGGATTGTGACTGGGGAATTATTGCTGTTGTGGGTGTACAATAGTGACTGTTAATGGAGATTCCTCTACCTATTTTGCACGTAAGTGTGAAATTGCAAAAGTCAGTGAGAGTCCCAGTGCTGTTGAATTGTGCAGACTTTATCTACCTCTTCTATTTCCTTCAAGATGTACTCTCTCTCTCTTCTCTCCTCACTATTTTAGACATTAGATGGTGTCAAGTAAATTATAAGTGTGTTCAATTACAATGCTAAATTTTTACAAGTTACAAATTGTAATGCTTACATTGTAGAAACCTGTAAAATTGTTCAGATCCTAAATAAATACAATACTTGCCTTTGATCTGTTAACAAACTTCTCCCACTTAAGTTCTGTAACATTAAAACTACCGCACTTTGGAAAGGTGCCAAGTCTTTCAGCCAAGGTCAACATCTTGCGACATGTCTTTAAAAAGAAACGTAACGATTGACTACAAATATGAAGGAGTTGAAGTTATGGCAAGGACTGTTGTAGTGTGAGAACAGCAGGCTGCCGACTGCTGTTGCGTTCAGTCCAAACCTCAGGAAAAGCCATTTCGCCCTGCTACTCTCTGCCAGTGTCACAAAGTCACACAGCACAGACCAGGCTACTTTCCAACCCAAAGTCTTGAATGTTTTGACATTTCAGGTGCTCATCCAAGTCCTTTTGAAAGATTGTGAGGTTTCCAGTGCAATACATTCCAGATTCCCTCTGGGTGAAAACCGTTTTCTTCAAATCCCCTCTAAACCTCCTGCCCTGTGTCTTAAAATTATTCCCCCTGGTTATAGATCCATTGACTAAAGGGAACAGCTCCTTCCTGTAGTCCCTGTCCTTGCCGCTCAGAATCTTACAAACCTCTATTAGGCCCCCCACTTCTCTGCTCCAGGGAAAACAGCCTGAGTGTATCCAGCCTCTCTCCATCGCTGAAACGCTCCATCCCAGGCAACATCCTGGTGAATGTCCCTCTGCACCCCCTTCCGTTGTAATCACATTCATCCCATAGTGTGGGGACTGGAACTGCACACAGTACTGTGTGATGATGGAGAATGTGAAGTCGCATGGGGTCCAGGGTGTACTAGCTAGATGGATTGAGAACTGGCTGGGCAACAGGAAACAGAGTTGTAGTGGAAGGGAGTTTCTCAAAATAGAGAACTGTGACCAGTGGTGTTCCACAGGGATCCGTGTTGGGACCACTGTTGTTTGTGATATACATAAATGATCTGGAGGAAGGTATAGATGGTCTGATTAGCAAGTTTGCAGATGACACTAAGATTGGTGGAGTAGCAGGTAGTGAAGGGGACTGTCGGAGAATGCAGCAGAACATAGATAGATTGGAGAGTTGGGCGGAGAAATGGCAGATGGAGTTCAATCCGGGCAAACGCAAGGTGATGCATTTTGGAAGATCCAATTCAAGAGCGAACTATACGGTAAATGGAAAAGTCCTGGGAAAAATTGATGCACAGAGAGATCTGGGTGTTCAGGTCCATTGTTCCCTGAAGGTGGCAACGCAGTCGATAGAGTGGTCGAGAAGGCATACGGCATGTTTTCATTCATCGCACGGGGTACTGAGTACAGGATTTGGCAGATCATGTTACAGTTGTATAGGACTTTGGTTTGACCACATTTGGAATACTGCATACAGTTCTGGTCGCCACATTACCAAAAGGATGTGGATGCTTTGGAGAGGGTGCAGAGGAGGTTCACCAGGATGCTGCCTGGTATGGAGGGCACTAGCTATGAAGAGAGGTTGAATAGGTTAGGATTATTTACATTAGAAAGACAGAGGTTGATGGGGGACCTGATTGATGTCTACAAAATCATGAGAGGTATAGACAAGGTGGATAGCAAGAAGCTTTTTCCCAGAGTGGGGGATTCAATTACTCGGGGTCACGACTTCAAGGTGAGAGGGGAAAAGTTTAAGGGAGATATGCGTGGAGAGTTCTTTAGGGTAGTGGGTGCCTGGAATGCATTGTCAGTGGAGGTGGTAGAAACGGGCACGATATCGTCATTTAAGATGTATCTCAACAGATACATGAATGGGCAGGGAGCAGAGGGATACAGATCCTTGGAAAATAGGCGACAGGTTTAGATAGAGGATCTGGATTGGCGCAGGCTTGGAGAGCCAAACGGCCTGTTCCTGTGCTGTAATTTTCTTTGTTCTTTGTTCTTTTTACTCCAGCTGTGGACTCACCAAAGTCCTGTACAACTCGAACATCACCTCCCTGTTGTCATAGTATAATCCAGGGCTGATAAAGGCAAGTGTCCCATATGCTTTCTTAACTCCCCTATTAACCTGTCCTGCTGCATTCAGGGATCTGTGGACCAGCACAACCAAGATCCCTCAGTTACTTTGAGCCCCCTGGTGTTCTACCATTCACTGAGTACTCCCTTGTCTTGTTACCTCTTTCCAACTACATCACCTCACAATTTTCAAGGATAAATTCCTTCTGCCAATCACCCGACCATTCTTCACATGATTGACAAACTTAGTTATCAACCTCCACCACATTCTCTATATCGTTTATATATATATAAAACCACAAACAATAAGGGTCCCAGCATCGATCCCTGTGCTACTGCCAATGGACACTTGGTTCCAGTCACACAAACAGCTTTCTGACACTACCCTCTGTCTCCTCACACTAAGCTAATTTTGGATCCACCTTGCCAAGTTACCCTGGATCCCATGTATTTTCATCGTCTTCATCACTCTCCCACGTGGGACGTTGTCAAAGGTTTTGCTGAAATCCATATAAATACATCCATTGCCCTACCCTCATCTGCATACATGGTCACCCCCTTGATAAATTCTATTGAATTCATTGACTTCTCTCTGACAAAGCCATGCTGGCTGTCCCTGATCAAATCTTGCCTGTTCGAGTGGAGATTAAGTCTCTCCTTGAGAATTTTCTCCTAATAGTTCCCCTACCACTGACGTGAGACTTGCTGGTCGGTAATTCTCTTGCTTATCCCTACCGCCCAACGTGAAGAGTGGAACCATATTAGCTGTCCTCTAGTCCTCCGGCAACTCCCCTGCAGCGAGAAGGGAATTAAAAATTTGGGTCAGAGAGCCCGTAATTTCCTCCCACAGCAGCCTGGGGTACAACTCCTCTGGACCTGGGATTTGTCCACTCTTAAGCCTGTCAAAACCTCCACATTCCTGATGTCCGCTGAAGAACCTCACAGTCACTCTTCCCAAACTCTGTACCTATGTTCTCCTTCTCCTGACTAATGATGGAATGGGAAGTATTCAATTAAAACCCTATCAATGTCCTCCAACTCCACGCATAGACTGCCCCCTTAGTCCCGCATGAGTGCTACTACCTTGCAAACAGGATTGGAAAGGAAATAAACAGAAAGTGCAGGAGAAACCCAGCAGTCATGAAACTCAGAGAGAAACAGAGTTAACGTTTTGAGTCCGGTCTGACTCTTCTTCAGAACAGCTCTTGAGTTCTAACGAAGGATCTTAATGGACTCGAAGCATTAACTCTGATTTACTCTCCACAGATGCTGCCAGACCCTGCTGAGTTTCTCCTGCAACTTTCTGAGTTTGGTTCGGATATCCAGCCTCTGTAGTTCTGTAGCTTCATCCAAGGATTGGAGAGGAATTTGAAACTTTCTCTCTGCAATGTCTGGGCTGTGCTGGAGAGGATGAGTTTCTGACAATGTCCTGGGAACAATGTCCTGTGTGCAATGATGAAACATTTTAGTAAGGTCAGCGTTTTACGTTCTGCCAGTTATAAAAGCCCAAACGTTTAAATCTCCCTCTGCACAGGTACTGGTCAGAAGCTGCACAGTCAACAATTCTAGTACAGACCAGGAAGAAAGTGATGACACAGACACAAACAGCCATTCACACTCACACAGACACAAA
>JAHRHZ010000213.1:0-27187 GCA_024137785.1 Ginglymostoma cirratum | reverse complement strand
TTCCCCTCACTGCCCCATTCTCCTCACTGTCCCATTCCGCTCACTGCTCCATTCCCCTCACTGTCTCATTCTCCTCACTGCCCCATTCCCCATTCCCCTCACTGTCCCATTCCGCTCACTGCTCCATTCCCCTCACTGCCCCATTCCCCTCACTGCCCCATTCCCCTCACTGTCCCATTCCCCTCGCTGCCCCATTCCCCATTCCCCTCACTGCCCCACTCCCCTCACTGCCTCATTCCCCTCACTGCCCCATTTCCCTCACTGCCCCATTCCCCATTCACCTCACTGCCCCATTCCACTCACTGTCCTATTCCCCTCACTGCCTGTAGCCCTCACTGCCCCATTCACTCGAGGGGTTAGGGTCTGCCATGTCCTGTATGAGTGTGTGGGTGGGAAAAGTCTAGTTAAAGAGACCGGGAGAAGAGGATCATTATCAGAAAAGTGGAAAATATTGGGTTACAGAGAGAAGGCAGTGTAGTGACACTTGATAAACGGCTCCTACAGAGATCCAGAGTAGACATGCTGGGCCGAATGGCCTCCTTCTGTGCTATGCCTATTCTATAAGTCTATTACAGATGCGTGCTTTTTGGAGAGAGTTGCTTTTTGTTGCAAAATTAGTCAGTTCTACTGTGTTGACCTGAATATACATAAAGCTGCCAACTCTCTGATTAGCAGGTGGTTGCGTCGGGCCCCTTGCTATTTCTGTTTGAAAGGTGCACCTTGATTTTCAGATCCTGGTCATTTCAGAACTTTGGGTCATGAATGGGATGTACGTTCTCTCACTGTGCTCTATGCACGGTCCAAGGGCTGGAAATGGAGGTGGGCTGTGCATTTCCCAAAGGACAGGAATTGTGCTGGAGGAACCAGGCAGAGCGGGATCTGAGTGGATTCACCCTGTTTCCAGAAACAGATCCGAGAGAATTTCACCCAAAGCTGTTGGCCAGAATTCTTCATTACATCCAGAAAGCCCAGCTTCAAGTCCCTCTGGCCCTGAGTTGTGTTGTAACATGTCCCAACTGGGTGTGATGAGAAGTTATTGAGTTTTACAATGGTCTGTTTGGTGTTTCGTCCTGCGCTGGAGTGGAATCTTGAAATATTAATTTCATATTTAATATGAAAAAGTTAATATTACAGAATACAATAAGCACTAGCCCATCACGATGAGTGACTGAGATGTCACTCCTGTAAGGTCTCAGAAGCACTGTCTCTCGTATCAGTGTGACCCAGAGCTATATGCAATAAACTAGATCCTGCTTCATGGCAAGAGGCTCTGCCTGTTAGACTGTGGATGATTGTGTTTTTCTGTGTGGTACTGGAACAGCAGATTGTCTGGGGGCAGGGACAGAAATCATGGACCCAAGCTTCGCCCTCCATGCCCCACCCCCACACACTCCTTACCAATCCCTCTGACCTCCCACCCACCGCCTTGTCCAAGCTCTTCAGTCACACACAATTCCCAATCCACGCAGTGTGCTCCTCCCCCCATCTCAGGGGTGCAGCTATTGGGTCCTGAGGCACAAACTCACCTCCCAAACCCCCTGTTCCACCACCTGTCCCGAGTCCTGCCAGCTGAAGACTCCATCATCGTTAAACAACATTTATTACCTCCCGTTCCATTCACTGCCTCTTGAATTAGCCACTTGAGCTCTTGTGTCTGGGATTGGGTTGGGTTGGGTTCAGCACATCTCATTTAGGGTTAGGGTTAGCTGTCAGTGCATGCGACTCACTGAGGTTCAATAGATGGGACATCAACAGGAGAAGTTTAACAGCAGGAGGTCAGTAAATTTCATGGTGGAGCCTTAATGGCTGGGGGCTAACATTACAGGCTATTTGATGGATGGATGGGGATAACCTTTGGGTGTACAATAACCAGAAGGTCACTGGTGGGAGGTGAGGTGAGGAGGATGCCGCATCAATCTAGTTGGACGTGGCTGAACGGCACAGAGATTTTACAAATGGGCGAAATGTACAAATAGAACAGCCCATTGTGACAATGTTAACTGTACAGTCATTGCAATTTCTCATCGTTAATCTGCCTTGCAGTAGGATCAGCACTGACCTTTCTTCCAAAAGATGACAAATATTAGCCCAACGACAAAGACATAAAACACGACTGCTGCAGCAAGTGTTCCCCCGACGTGACTGAAAGGGACCTGGCACTGTTTCACTGCAGGGTGAGAAGGAATATTGTTTGTAAAATCACTGAGGACTTCATTTTTCTGCTATTGTGCTGTCTGAGGGCTAAATAATTATCCCTGTAAGAAAGGAAATGTTGGTGAATCTAACAAATTGCCCTTTTGCCAATGCTTGAGTCTGCGACGATTGGTCATTACAGATTGGCACACACAGTATTCCACTTGCCAACAACAGAAACAACTGAAAACCCCGATACCCTTAGCCTTGAGCTGTTTGGAGGTCGTTTCCACAGAGTCATCAGTTAGATCATGTGCAGTGCAGCAACTCAGCCCTAGTGGTTTTCCCAGGTCTGAGCAATTTTCGGGAGTAAAGGAACTTGCCTTAACTGGTCAGTGCATTGTGTACCAGAGTTGTGATGTGATGTTCTGGCTGTACAGGATTTTAGTGAGATCACTTTTAGTGTATTGTATTCAATTCTGGTTGCTCCGCTTCAAAAATGATGTTAAACTAGAAAGGATGCAGAAAAGATTACAAAGATGTTGCCGGGGTCGGAGGGTTTGAGCTACAGGGAGGGACTGAATAGGCTGGGACTGTTTTCCCTGGAGCGTCGGAGCCTGAGGGGTGACCTTATAGATGTTTATAAAATCATGAGGGTCATGGATAGGGTGAATAGACAAGGTCTTTTCCCCAGGGTCGGGGAGTCCAAAACTAGAGGGACATAGGTTTAAGGTGAGAGGGGAAAGATTTAAAAGGGACCTAAGGGGCAACTTTTTCACACAGAGGGTGGTGCGTGAATGGAATGAGCTGCCAGAGGAAGTGGTGGAGGCTGGTACAATGACAACATTTAAAAGGCACCTGGATGGGTATATGAATAGGGGTTTAGAGGGATAGGGGCCAAGCAAATGGGACTAGATTAATTTAGGATATCTGGTTGGCATGGAGGGGTTGAACCAAAGGGTCTGTTTCCGCGCTGTATGACTCTATATCCTTCAGGGGAAATGTATGGGAGTGGGTGTACCATTGGTTTTAAATATGGAACCTCTGTGGTCAAAAGCTGGGGCACAGCTGACCTCCACCTTCTTGAGGGGCAACTAGGGATGGGCAACAAATGCTGGGCCTAGCCAGCGATGCCCATGCCCCATGACTGAATAATTTAACAACAAGTTCCATGTGCTTCCTTCACAGTGAATTAGCCCCTGGCGTTATTGTCCTTCATGAACAGTTGCATTCTGGGTGAGTCATGATAGCAGCTTCCATCACTCTGGGAGCCCTGCCCTGTGCACTGCTCACGTAATGGTTGACCTTAGCCAGCTCTGTGCTGGCAGATTACACAGCCTTGTGCTGGTGCATTCCTGCGCTCGGTAACATGTACCTGGTGAGCGTTCGCTCTGCAGCCATCTCTCTCTCTCCGCGGTTGCCGGAAGGTTCAGCCCCTGTGACCACCCCCGCTCCAGCCAGCACACTGACGGACACAGCTACCAGATTTACTGGACGGGGAGGCTCGTGTTCTACCAACACCATCAGTTTTGTCTCTCAAAGACCATAGGAGCAGGAGTAGGCCATTCCTCTTCAACCCTAACACCATGACTGCATTGTCTACCCCACTTTCCTCTCCCTACACACCCATCAGGTACGTCCATTAAAAACCTATCTCTCTCTCTCTCTCTGCCTGGAATAAATTCAGTGGCCCAGCCTCTAACGTTTTCTGGGGCAGATAGTTTTTTTTAAAGTTCAATCATGGGATGAGGGCATCACTGGCCAGGCAGCATTTATTGCCTGTTCCTAACTGCCCAGAGGGCAGGTGAGAATCAACCCCTTTGCTGTGGGTCTGGAGTCACATGTAGGCCAGACCAGGTAAGGACAGCAGTTTCCTTCCCTAATGGACATTAGTGAACCAGATGGGTCTTTCCCGACAATTGGCAATGGATTCACGGTCATCATTAGATTCTTAATTCCAGATATTTATTGAATTAAAATTGCACCTTCTGCCCTGGCGGGATTAGAACCCCAACATTTCATAACTGAGTCTGCTTTTGTCCTAATGAAAAGGAAATTGTGTTTGACAAATCTGCAAGAATTGTACTTTGGAGGTAACTAACAGCTGGAAAAGGGGTAACCAATGGCAGTGGTGTATCGGTCTTTTCAAGAATCTTTCAATAAATTGCTGCGCGAGATGGAGATAGTTGACTGGTTTAACTTCGATAGTGAGGAACCTTCTAGAAACAATAATTCAGGGTAAAATTAATAATCGCGTCGACAACGATGGGTTAATTAGGGAGAGGCGGCATTTCTTAAGAAGCAAATGCCGACAAATGTGAGGTGATGCATTTTGGAAGATCCAAAGCAGGTGGGAAGTTTACAGTAAATGGCAGAACATTTAGCAGCATCAACACACAGAGGGATCTAGGTGTACCCTGAACGTGGTAACACAAGTGGATAAGAAGGCTGATCGCATGCTTGCCCTCATCGGTCACGGCATAGAGTATAAAAATTGGTAAGCCATGGTGAAGCCATATGGGACTTTAATGAGGCCACGTTTGGAATATTGCGTATAGTTCTGGTCGCCGCACTACCAGAAGGGTGTGGACACTTTGGAGAAGGTACAGAAAAGGCTTATCAGGATGTGGCCTGGTTTGAAGGGTATTAGCTACGAGGAGAGATTGGGAAAACCTGGTTTGGTTTCTCCTGAATGTCGAAGGATGAGGGGCAACTTGACAGAAGTTTTCACAAGTATGTGGGGCACGGATAGCATGGATTGTCGGAGTCTTATACTAGGGGACACAGGTTTGAGGTAAAAGGGGGTAAGTTTAAAGGAGATGTGAGAGGCAGGGTTTTTTTACGCAGAGTGTCGTAAGTGCCTGGAATGCACTACCAGAGGAGGTGACGGAGACAGATATAATAGCAACGGTTAAGAGGCATTTTGACAGATACATGAAAAGGCAGCGAATAGAGAGATACGGATTTTAGTTTAGAAAGGCATCTTGTGTCGGAGTGGTCTTGGTGGGGCTGAAGGGCTTGTTCCTGTGCTGTACCGTTCTCTGTAACCCAGTGACAGAGACAAAAAGATTCTCCTCATCTCCAGCTTAAAGGTGACCTCTCAATAAATAAATTGGTTCCCTGGTTTTCATCTCCCCTCAGCATTTTATTGCTTTCAGTAAGATGACCACTGCTGTTTCTTCACATGTTTATCCATTTCCACTCCCTCGCAGTAGAATTTCCTTTCCTGAACTTCACAGCATGGGCGTAAGAGCAGAGAAGGAGGTTATTTGGCCCATTGACCCCATGCTGTCTCTTTACAGGACAAACAGGTCAGTCTGATGTCCCTGTTCCATCCCTGCAGTCCTGTCAGTTTATTTTCTTTGGAAGTCCCAGTTTGTCACTTTCCCTTGCAGACATGACCAGGTGCTGTGTGAGAGAAGCTGCTTCTCCCATTCTCCCTGATCCCTGGCCCTGGGCTCTGAGCCACTCCCCTCCCTGGTCCTGGGAACCATCAGCTAACGGGTGTTTCCTTTCCTTTGTCTACTTGGTCTAAACCTGCCATAATCCGATTTGCCCTGATAAATCTGCCCTCAGTTTCTTTTGCTCTAAAGAGGCCAATCTCAGCTTCTCTACCCTAACCTTGTGGTCGTGTTTGGTCTTTTTTAACGTAAGAATGCGCTCGTATCAGAAGCAGCCTGGAGCAGGTTCACTTGGCTGATTTCTGGGATGGCGGGGTGGCGCTTGTCTAAGGGGAAAAGTTGAGTAGGTTGGGCCTGTATCCATTTGGAGGTGAGAGGGATCTTATTGAAACAAACAAGAAGTCCAAGGAAATGTGACAGGGTGGATTCTGAAAGGGTATTTCCCCTTGTCAGAGGGAATCTCAAACTGGAAGACACAGTTTAATAATGAGAATGACTGTAATGATACTTCGGACTGAGGTGAGGGGAAATTTAATTTCTCAGAAGGTTACTAATCTTCATCATTCTTTTCCGCAGACAGCAGTGGGGATGGGCTCATTCAATATCACTGTGGCTGAGGTAGAGAGGCTAAATCCATCAATTCTTGAAAGGGTTTAGTATCTGGTGCCTCTGGGAAAATTAGGCTCCTAATAACTGAAAAAGCTGCGGGTCCACGAGCTACCAAGAGACCAAGCTCATTGCTTTTCATCTGCCCCATTGTCATTTGCCCGGAAAGAATAACAAATTCTTTCTGCATACTGGGCCCAGTCTTTGGATCAAATGCGTCAAGCTTCCCAAATAACGGAATGATGCCAGAAATGCTTACCCCAAATTAAAGATGACTGTTGTGAGTGAATTTCTTCAGGAGCGTGATCCCACTCTCATCACCACTGAAATAACGCCACAGAGGCCGGTATCCTGTCATCAAGTCTTCTTTTATATACAATTGGAAAGTCCTTGACCAACGATGCAGCTCCGTCAGTGCCAGCTCTCAGAGTGAGCAGAACCCCTGACCCTCCTGTTTCTATCTGTCAGCCAGGGCTCCCTGGTTGGACCAGGCTAAAAACCCCAATCAGGGAACTCATATCCTAAGAGCTGGCCGACCTCATTACAATGACTACAGTTAGTATTTCACCATTCTGTCTGATTGCAATGATTAGGACTGGCTTACATCGTTCACGACTTACAGAAACCGAGTGCTGAACCTTGCTGCTGTTTTACTGCAGCACTCACCGTTATAGAGTCCTCTGTAAATCGGAATGAGTGGAATGGTTATTGCTATGGCTCCGCTCACCAGAAAGAAATTACGACGGACTGTGGATGGAAGGAATCAGAAGGCTTAATGCAGAGAGAGTTTAACGCAGACAAAAGCTGACAGTTTAAATTCACTAAAACATCACTCTACCACAACCATGTCACAAGTGATTGGACAGTGGACTGTTGACTGTAGAATGTGTGGTTCCATTCAGAATCACGATGCCGGCCAGGAATAAGATGTGGGGGAGCTCCCAGTTAGCAGACAACATGTGCACTGTAAAAATACCAGGCAATGACCATAAAGAGTAATTTCAGAGATTCCCCACTGAGCATCATTCATGTAGTTATCACCGACTGCTCCACTACTGTGCCCAAGGAACCCTGGATTAATCCCTGTAACCCCGTGGTTCTGTACGAATTCTTTGATGGGAGGTAGGTTTCGCTGCTAAGCCAGCAATTGTTGCCCATCCCTAATTGCCCCTGAACTCATTGGCCCTCTAGGCCATTGACACAATAGGACTTCCTTTCCAAAAGACATTAACGAAGCAGACTTTAAAAAAGAAATCAGGTTGATAAAATCATGAGAGGCATGGATAGGGTAAATAAACAAGGTCTTTTCCCCAGCGTAGGGGAGTCCAAAACTAGAGGGGCATAAGTTTAAGGTGAGAGGGGAAAGATTTAAAAGGGACCTGAGGGGCAACCTTTTCCCACAGAGGGTGGTGTGTGTATGGAACGAGCTGCCAGAGGAAGTGGGTGTGGTCTGGTACGGTTACAACATTTAAAAGGCATCTGGGTGGGTACATGGATAGGAAGGGTTTAGAGGGGTAGGGGCCAAATGCTGGCAAATGGGACTAGATTTATCTAGAATATCTGGTCGGCAGGGATGAATGGACTGAAGGTCTGTTTCCATGCTGCACAGCTCTATGACTGTATGACTTGCCAAGCTCTTTCCTAGGAGTCTACATCATTGTTGTGGGTCTGAAGTCACATGTAGACCAGGCCGAGTAAGGACGGCAGACTTCCCTCCCTAAAGGGCACTAGTGAACCAGATGGGTCTTTACAACAACAAAAACGGACGTTGCTGGTGAAACTCCACGGGTCTGGTAGCATCTGAGGGGAGAATCCAGAGTTAACATTTCGGGTTGAACCAAATTGAAACGTTAGCTCTGTTTTCTTCCAACAGCTGCTGCCAGGCCTGCTGAGTTTCACCATCAGTTTCTGTTTTTGTTTCAGATTTCCAGAATCTGCAGTTCTTGTTTTATTTTCAGGTCTTTGCAATAAATGCAATAGTTGACATGGTCACCATTACTCAGATTTGATCAATGTCCGAGATCATTTCTTCATCAAATTGAATCTCCCAGAAGCCCTCATTTGTACAGCGCGCAGACATTAGCCTGGGACTCTGGGTTACTAATCCAGTGACATTAACACTGCGGCACCAACTCCCTTGTTTTGTGCACTGCATTCCCTTTCAGCAATCTTACTGTTTCTGACCATCCTTGCGTTCCTATTAAACCTTCAAAATAGTTCGCTTGGTATTGACTTTCCTTGCAAGTTTCTTTGAATTTTCGTCCTTGCCTTTTTGTAGTTCTTCCTTTTTGCTATTTCACCTTTTCTGTCCTTTACGTTCTCATCTCTCGTTCCCCAGCATCTGAGCAGTTTTGCCTGCATCAACTTTCAGTTTAAGACTCAATCATGGCTGTGGATTTTTTGTTTGGGGAGTGGAATATCCATGCCTGAGGGGTAAAAATGGTTTCTGTGTGCAACACTTTTCTCCTGTCATTTTATCCATTAGCAGGCTTGATTTGATTTGATTTGTTGTAGTCACATGTTCCTAAGTACAGTGAACAGTCTTGTTTTGTGAGCAGTACAGGCAGATCACAACAAACACGATCATAGGGTGCTTAGAGCGAGACGTACAGGGTTACACTGCACGGGAGGTCTGCAAAGCAAGATCCACATTAGATTTGAAATTTGAGAGGTCCATTCAGCAGTTTAATAACAGCGGGGAAGGAGCTGTCCTTGAACCTGTTGGGACGTGTGTTTCAGCTTCTGTACCTACTGCCTGACGGAAGAGGTTGGAAGGGATTAGACCCGGGGTGGGAGGGGTCTTTGATGATGCTGGCTGCCTTCCTAAGGCAGTGGGATGGGTAGATGGGGTTTGTCCAGTTTACCACAAACAATCTCTGTTTCATCTCATCAATGTTAAATTGACATTAATCTGGAACCTGAGAGGCTAATTTGCATTTCGTCCTATCAAGCGCTACGTTGAACTTGATCATGTTACGATCGCTAATAGTAAGCCGTTAATTATTGTCAGACTGACTTATACATTGTACGGTTTAAATTGGCACGCAGTCTCGTTGGTTAGGGAACATACCAGCCTGAACACACTGAAGAAATTCACTGACTTTCTAACATGTGCTAGTCTGTATGAAACTAAAAACCCTCCACTGTATCCTGTCCGCCTGTTGCTACATGCCCTGCTTTCTCAAGGTCTTTTCTCAAGGACCCAGGTAATTATAGACCAGTGAGCCTTACATCTATTGTAGGAAAAGTTTTGGAAAGGATTATAAGAGATAGGATTTATAATCATCGAGCAAGCAACAATTTGATTGGAGATAGTCAACATGGATTCGTCAAGGCCAGGTCGTGTCTTACAAACCTCATTGAGTTTTTTGAGAAGGTGACCAAGCATGTGGATGAGGGTAGGGCAGTTGACGTGGTGTACATGGACTTCAGTAAAGCCTTTGATAAGGTTCCACATGGTAGGCTATTGGAGAAAATGCGGAGGCATGGGATTGAGGGAGATTTAGCAGTTTGGATTAGAAACTGGCTCTCTGAAAGAAGGCAACGAGTGGGGGTTGATGGAAAATATTCAGCCTGGAGTCCGGTTACTAGTGGTGTGCCACAAGGATCTGTTTTGGGACCACTGCTGTTTGTCATTTTTATAAATGACTTGGACGCAGACATAGGTGGATGGGTCAGTAAGTTTGCAGATGACACTAAAGTCGGTGGAGTGGTGGACAGTGTGGAAGAATGTTGCAGATTGCAGGGAGACTTGGATAAACTACAGAATTGAGCTGAAAGGTGGCAAATGGAGTTCAATGCAGATAAATGTGAAGTGATTCACTTTGGGAAGAATAATAGGAAGGCAGAATACTGGGTCAATGGAAAGATTCTTGGTAGTGTGGATGTGCAGAGGGATCTTGGTGTCCAGGTACATAGATCCCTGAAAGTTGCCACCCAGGTTGATAGTGCTGTTAAGAAGGCATACGGTGTGTTAGGTTTCATTGGTAGAGGGATTGAGTTCCGGAGCCGTGATGTCATGCTGCAACTGTACAAAACGCTAGTGCGGCCTCACTTGGAATATTGCGTACAGTTCTGGTCGCCCCATTACAGGAAGGATGTGGAAGCATTGGAAAAGGTGCAGAGGAGATTTACCAGGATGTTGCCTGGTCTGGAGCGAAGGTCTTATGAGGAAAGGCTGAGGGACTTGGGTCTGTTCTCATTGCAGAGAAGAAGGCTAAGAGGGGATTTAATAGAGACCTACAAAATGATCAGAGGATTAGATAGGGTGGACAGTGAGAATCTTTTTCCTCGGATGATGACGTCGGCTAGTACGAGGGGGCATAGCTGCAAATTGAGGGGTGATAGATTTAAGACAGATGTCAGAGGCAGGTTCTTTACTCAGAGAGTGGTAAGGGCATGGAATGCCCTGCCTGCCAATGTAGTTAACTCAGCCACATTAGGGGCATTTAAACAGTCCTTGGATAAGCATATGGATGATGATGGGATAGTGTAGGGGGATGGGCTTAGATTAGTTCACAGGGTGGCGCAACATCGAGGGCCGAAGGGCCTGTTCTGCGCTGTAATGTTCTATGTTCTATGTTCTATGCAGCAAATCAAACTCAAGTCCTGAATTAATTTATAAACACCCAAGTTCTGGTTTCTGCTTAACAGCCCAACATGCCTCGTGTTGGTGAGAAACGGGATATCTGGAAAAACTCCATCACAAATGAAAGGTTATCGTTGAGTCTTACCTTTCTTGATCACAAACGGTCTTTTCTGTTGACTGTCAGGTTTCAGGAAATAGAAGAGAACGAAAGAGACATTTGGTAAAATTAAGAAAAATGCAAGTCCTTCAATCACTCTGTACGCTACAGGATAACCTGGAAAAGGACAAAAGGATGTCTGAGATGTAGGTGACTGTAACAGAAGAAAACCTGGTCTTTAAGATTAACCTGAAGTCCCTGCTTGCCTCAGAGTCAGACGGTTATGATTTAAGGTCCAAATATTAGATATAATCTTGAGTGAGTCCTTAGCCACATTCCCTGACTGCTGGGACTAACAGTTTGGGTCAGCTGATAAACTGGCAGCGTCAATGGCTGTCAGACACTAAAGTTAGAGTCATCTCAGTCCCAAACCACTACAGGGCTGTTCTATCATTTAATACTTCTTTTAAATTCATTCACTGGCTGAGGGCGGCATTTACTGCCCCTCCCTAATGGCCCAGAGGGCAGTTCAGAGTCAACCACATTGCTGTGGGTCTGGAGTCACATGCAGGCCAGGTAAGGATGGCAGTTTCCTTCCCTAAAGGACATTAGTGAACCAGATGGGTTTTCCCCCAACAATCAGCAATGGATTTACAGCCTTTGTTAGATTCTTAATTTCAGATTTTTTTTTATTGAATTCAAATCCACCATCTGCCATGGCGGGTTTCGAACGCAGTTCCCCAGGTCAACAGTCCAGCAATGATACCACTAGGCCATCAGCTTCTAGACAGAGATGACTGATGGTGGTTTAACCTCAGGCCGAAGCGGGAGGTGGGGATGGTGGGACAATCTCTTGGCCAACATTTACCCTTCAGCTCACACTCACCGAGACAGATTAGCTGTCTCTGAGGCTCCGCTCTGTGCATGTGGGACGCCAGACTGAACCACAGAATAACAGTGACTGTCTCACAAAAGTAATGACTGACTCCAGTTTGTTATCAGGGCTGACACTTCCGGGCAGTATTGTATATTACTGGAAGATCCTAGGGGCTTGGGATGGACAAGGCCAGTGCAAACTGTTTATATTAATCACGTAGAAACAAAATACTGATAAAACAGGCCTTCTTCCACCAGGTCTCAGTCCTGGGTGATCTGATAACAAGGTCCTTATTCAGGAACTATTGTTGGAGTAATTGGTCCAGTTACTGTGAGCGACATTACTTTCCAGTCGAAGCCACACACAGCTGACCTGGTCAAACAGTTGCTGTTCCCTGTGTTCTGTCTACACCTCCACAAAGACAAACTGCTCACGCTCTGGGATGTCCTGAGGAACCTATGAGGTGCTGGCAGTGACTGTAACAAGGTCAGCTAGGTGGACCTTATAGAATATGAGTTCCCTGATTTGGGACAGTTATCCTGGGCCAATCAGGGAGCCCTGGCTGACAGGAGTGAGGTTGTAGACTTGCTCGCTGAGCCGGTGGGTTTAGAACAATACAGCGCAGAACAGGCCCTTCGGCCCTCGATGTTGCGCCGACCTGTGAACTAATCTAAGCCCATCCCCCTACACTATCCCATCATCATCCATATGCTTATCACGTTTGGTTGCAAACGTTTCGTCACCCAGCGAGGGAACATGGTCAGTGCACCTCTGGTGAAGCGTCAGTGTTCTGTCCCGCTTGTTATTTGTACACCTCTCTTTGTTGAGGTGGTTGGTATCACTTCCAGTTCTGTTTCTCAGTGGCTTGTACATCGGGTCCAGTTCAATGTGTTTGTTTGATGGAGTTCCAGTTGGAATACCAGGCCTCCAGGAATTCCCTGGCTTGTCTGTTTGGCTTCCCAAACAAAACATCTACGATCATACCCACCAGCTCAGCGAGCAAGTCTACAGTCTCATCCACAAACCCGAGCCAGAAATCTTCTCATAAACTTTAGAAACAGGAGTGTCAGGGGTTCTGTTCACTCTGAGAGCAGGCTCTGAGAGGGTTGGGTCAGTGTCAAACACTCTCCACATGTAAATAAAGGGAGACTTGGTGACGGGATACTGGCTTCTGTGGAGTTAGTTCAGTGCTATATAAATGCAGGTAATTATGTTTGTGTGTGTGTGTGTATACACTTGTGCATGTGACTGTGTGTGTGAACGTGCGAATGCCTATGTGCACATGTGTGTGTGCGCGTGAGAGTGTGTGTGTATGTGTATGAGAGAGTGTGTGAGTGGGTGTGTGTGTGTGTGTTTGTGTCAGTGTGTGTGTGTCAATGTGTGTGTGAGAGTGTGTGTGTGTGAGAGTGTATGTGTGTGTGTGTGAGTGTGTGTGTGTGTTTGTGTGTGTGTGTGTGTGAACGTGTACCTGCATGTGTGTGTGTGAGCGTGAGTGTGTGCGTGAGCATGAGTGTGTGCGTGTACCTGTGTGTGCGTGTGCGTGTGCGTGTGCATGTGTTGGTGTGTGCGTGTGTATGTGCGTGAGAGAGTGTGTGTGCGTGCGTGTATGTGTGTATGTACCTGTGTGTGCGTGCATGTGCATGTATGGTGCGTGAATTCACATCATAACAAAAACAGGAGACTTACCTGAATCGAGAGTACAGAGGAGGGTGGAAATCAGCAGAGAAATGGAGGAGAGCGTATGGCAGAAGACAAAAGCAGAAGTGAGTGTCACATGTCTCTTGTGAACTAGAAATACAAGCAAATGTAAGAGAGAGATTCATCAGAAACGGGAGCCACTGGTGATCATTCTGCACCCCCACCCCCACTCCACCCACCAGAACCCACTCCTCTACCAATCACAGATCTTAATCTATTTGCTCGCTGAGATGCCACTGCTCCCTCAGGAAAAGATCTGAACAGGTTTCCCACCCTCTGAGTGAAGACAGTCCAGGGCTTACCCTGAGACTGTGTGAACCCCTAAATGTCCCAAGCTCTAGACTTCCAGGCAGGAGAACCAGCCCCTCAGTGTCTCCCCTGTCAAGCCCCTTCCAAACTTCATTTGTTCCAGAGATTACATCCTGTCTTCTGACATCCCGGCAATTGGAGCCCAGTCCATTCCATCTCCTCCCCCCATCCCCCCATCCCCAACAGGCCTGTCCCTTCATCCCTGGAATCTCTGTAACACTCCCTCTGGGACAGATACGTCCTTCCGTAGGTAAGGAGACCCACACTGGACACAGTACTGCAGGCATGGCTTCATCTCAATAACTGCAGTAAACCGTAACATCACCTGCTTGGAACAAAGGCTAATGTACTACGTATTTTCCTCATGAGGTGTTAACTCACTGTGATACATTTCCGGTTGGACCACAGGGTCTGTTTCTGTGCTGTATGACTCTATGACACCCTGGTCCCTCTGAACGTAGCCATTTCCCAGTCTCCCACCACATCCCCTTCCCGAGGAGTGGAACGTTTCACATGTTGGCCTATTGTAGTTCCATCAACCATCACCTCGCTCCCTCACTCAACTTCCCTTCTGCCACTGCTCATCACTCACTTTCTCAGCTAACTCTGTGTCAGCAGCAAGTTCAGATATCTGACTTCCCTTGTTTAAATCATTACTGTAACGTGTCAAACAGCTAAAAAAAACAGCCAAGTACTGACCCCTGCAGTGCTCTGATACCAAATGGGAAATATCCTGTTGTTTCTTTGCTATTTACCACTGCTCGACCTCCACAAAGGCATTACCTTTGGGCACAGGTACCGATACAATACTACAAACAGAGCACGGGAACAGGCCCTTCGCCGCTCCCCCCCTCCCTGCCACCAGAGGCTGCACAGCTTCCTAATCCTTACATAGACCTGCTATTTATTGCCCACATGCGGTTTCTACCCCTCTGTTCCCCTCCCGTTTGTATGTCTACTGAGATATGCCTTAAACTTTGCTAACGTACCTGCTCCCATCACCTCCACTGGCAGTGCGTTCCAGGCAGCCACCACCCTCTGTGTAAAACATTTTCCCCCGCACGTCTCCCCTAAACTTTCCCCCTCTCACCTTGAACCTGTACCCCCTTGTAATTGAAACTCCCACCCTGGGTAAAAGCCTCTGACTATCCACCCTTTCTGTATCTCTCATAATTATGCAGACCTCTACCAGGTCACCCCTCAGCCTCCATCTTTCCAGTGAAAGCAATCTGAGTTTATCCAACCTCTCCTCATAACTAAAACCCTCCAGACCAGGCAACATTCTGGTAAACCTTCTGGTGAACCCTCCCCAAAGCATCCACGTCCTTCCGGTAGTGTGGCAACCGGAATGGCATGTAATATTCTGCATGTGGCCTAACTGAAGTTTTATACGGCTGTGATATAACCTGCCAACTTTTAGATTTGATGCCCCGGTCGATGAAGGTAAGTGTGCTGTGTGCCTCCTTGACCACTTTATTGACCTGTGTTGCTACTTTCAGGGATCTGTGGACCTGTACGCCCAGGTCCCTCTGTACGTTAATGCTCCTAAAGGTTCTGCCATTTACAGTATAATTCACACCTGAATTAGATTTTCCAAAATGCATCACCTCGCATTTCTCTGGATTAAACTCCATCTGCCATTTCTCTGCTCAAATCTGCAATCTATCCATAACCTGCTGTATCCTTCGACAACACTCCTCGCTATCTGCAGCTCCACCAATTTTGGTGTCAGCCACAAACTTACTAATCAGACCATCTACACGTTCCTCTAGATCACTTCTATACATCACAAACAACAAAGGTCTAGCAATGATCCCACTGATCCCTGCGGAACATCACGAGTTACTGATCTCCATTCTGAAATTATGAGGAACCTTATTGAGTTTTTGTTGAAAATAATTGAATACGCCGCACCCACAGTTTTCCTTCACCACCAGAATGATTAATTCCTCAGCAGGCTTCAACAGTTTGAACAAAAATGATTTCCCTTTCATGAATCCACATCATTCAGTTCACAGAGTTAACAGAACTCCCAACATAGAACATAGGACTGTACAGCACAGGAACGGGCCCTTCGGCCCACAATGTTGTACCGAACATGACACCAAATGAATCTAATCCCTTCTGCCTGTCCTTAGTCCATATCCCTCCATTCCTTGCACATCCATGTGCTTATCTAAAAGCCCCTTAAATGCCCCTATTGTATCTGCCCCCACCCCCACCCCTGTCAGTGCATTCCAGACCCCTACACTCTCTGTGTAAAAAATTTTCTCCTCACATCTCCTTTGAACTTTCCCCCTCTCACCTTAAATATGTGTCCCCTAGTTTTAGATAGGGCTGATAAAATTATAGACATTGAAAAGGATTCTGACCGTCAACCCTATCTATGAATCTCATAATTTTATAGACTTCTATCAAGTCTCCCCTCAGCCTCTGCTGCTCCAGAGAAAAAAACCCAAGTTTTTCTAGCCTCTCCTTATAGCTCACATCCTCTAATCCGCGCAGCATCCTGATGAACCCATTCTGCACCCTCTCCAAAGCTTCCACATCCTTCCTGTAACGTGGTGACCAGAATCGAATGAAATTCTCCGAGTGTGACCTAACCAAAGTCTTATAAAGCTGCAACATGACATTCCTGTTTCTTGTACTCGGTTACCTGACCAATAAAGGCAAGCATGCCATACGCCTGCTTTACCACCTTATCTACTTGCATGGCCACTTTCAGGTAGCTGTGGACTTGAACCCCAAGGTCCTTCTGTGCATTAGTGCTATTTGGGGTCCTGCCATTAACTGTATACCTTTTCTTAACATTTGATCTCCCAAAGTGCAGCATCTACACGTACCCAGCTTAAACTCCATCTGCCATTTCTCCACCCATATCTGCAAGTAATCTCTATCCCTCTGTATGCCTTGATAATCTTCTACACTATCCAATATTGTGTAGTGGCATCCTGAGATGGGTGCAGGAAGTGTGTGTGTGTTACCTTTGTACACCTGGAAGGCATGGAGCAGGATGAAAGCTTCAGCAGCGTAGGACATTGATGTGCTGACCAGGGCAACAACGGAGCTCACAACAGAGAACTCATGGAGCATCAGCAGTTCTGAAACAGGATACTGATATTAGTTCATCTCCTCATAAACCACAAGGTATTCTTTTCAATTCAATGTTCCAGGAAGACAGTCACATGAACCACGCAACTTTAAAGCCCATCACGACAGATAGTGGAATTTAAGTTCAATAAAGAATCAGGAATTAAGAGTCTAACGATGACCATGAATCCATTGTTAATTGTCGGGAGAAACCCATCTGGTTCACTAATGTCCTTCAGGGAAGGAAACTGCCATCCTTACCTGGCCTGGGCCTACATGTGACTCCAGACCCACAGCAATGTGGTTGACTCTTAACTGCCCTCTGGGCAATTAGGGATGGACAACAACTGCTGCCTGGTCAGCGACATAGAGTTATCAGGATGTACAGAACGGAAACAGATCCTCTGGTCCAAGCTGACCAAATATGCTAAATTAATCTAGTCCCACTTGCCAGCATTTGGCCCATATCCCTCTAAACTCTTCCCATTCATGTACCCTTCCAGATGTCTTTTAAATATTTTAATTTTCCCATGAGTGAATAAAATAAAAACCTTCCCTTGTCCTTACTCTCATTTCATGCTTGTTGTGTGAATGGAGATTGCAGCTCCACATTCCAGGGATATTTACTGCCCTCAAGAGATGCCAATGGAGGGAAATTGGCTATTCCCATCCTGCCAATTAAGTGATCCTTTGTCTTCCTTTCCTTCCGAGTGAGTTTTACACTACAGAATCCAAATAGCACCCTGGGCTCCATATGGAGAAATTGGTCTTCATGTTTCTGATGCTCATATACCAATGTTTGGCAGGGGGTGAGGGGGGGGAGAGCGAGCCAGACCGACTGGAGCACAGATTTTAAAACATTCATTCACAGGATGTGGGCATCACTGGCTGGCCAGAATTCACTGCCCATCCCTAAGTACCCTGGAGAAGGAGGTGCTGAGCTGCTTTCTGCTGTCCATCCACAGACAGGGTCAGAAATACAGGTCCCATTAAGGGTCAAACAGAGCAGCTTGGGAGCTGACTGAGAGGCAGAGAATCCCTCTTGGACTCCATATTTACCAACTGAACTCTTCCCCAATTGGGTGTCAACTTCTGGAAAGGGAAAGGGTCCAGAAGGGAAGGTTAGAAGCCGGTAGTTTTTGCTAAACTATAGATTTACATTAAAACCCTTTTAAATTTCTGGCAGTCTTTTGCTCCTAATTCAATGTATTGATATTGGCCTGTTAAACAATTTTCACCCAGCAACACTGAAGGAACGGCGATATATTTCCAAATCAGGATGGTGAGGGGCTTGGAGGGGAACTTGCAGGGGGCTGGTGTTCCCATGTATCTGCTGCCCCTTGTCCTTCTGGATGGAAGTGGGTCATGGGTTTGGAAGGTGCTGCCTGAGGATCTTTGGTGAATCTCTGCAGTGCATCTTGTAGATGGTACACACTGCTGCGACTGAGCGTTGGTGGGGGAAGGAGTGGTTGTTTGTGGATGTGATGCCAGTCAAGCAGGGGCTGCTTTGTCCTGGATGGTGTCGAGCTTCTTGAGTGTTGTTGGAGCTGCCCCCATCCAGGGGCAAGTGGGGAGTATTCCCTCACACTCCTGCCTTGTGCCTTGTAGATGGTGGGACGGGCTTTGGGGAGTCAGGAGGTGAGTTACTCACCACAGGATTCCCAGCCTCTGACCTGCTCTTGTAGGCGCTGTGTTTATGTGGTGAGTCCAGTTCAATTTTTGGTCAATGGTGGACATTGATAGTGGGGGATTCAGAGATGGTAACACCATTGAGGGGTGATGATTCCATTCTCTCTTATTGGAGATGGTCATTTTCTGATATTTTTGTGGCGCAAATGTTACTTGCCACTTGTCAGCGCAAGCCTGGATATTGTCCAGATATTTTTACATCTGGACATGGACTGCTTCAGTATCTGAGGGGTCATGAATGGTGCTGAACATTGTGCAATCATTGGCAAACTTCCCCACGACAGTACATAGTTTTATCTTCCAGTGAAGAAGTCACAATGTTGCTTTCCCAGTCTCTGTCATACAGTTGGTGTATTTGTGTTCATGATAGGAATGTAACACTGCACTGGTCTCATACTAGATATTCTCCCCATTCTGTAACACTGGTCAGATGTCCCGTTGAATCCAAACTTTCTCTTTAAAGAACCAATACCTGTTTAATTAATAGGAAGGATGAAGAGTAATCTTGTGATCTTAGCTTCAGCCCTGCTGACTGTAATGTTATTGCAAATACTAACAGCCTTAGATACTGATTTAACCCTGGACCAATATGGGATCACAAGTCCTTTCCTAATGGCACTGGGCTGTATTTACACAATGGGGACTGTGGCACTTCAATTACACTGAATTAGCAACAGGAGTATGCCAGTCAGCCCCTTGAGCCTGCTCTGGTGTTTAATAGGATTGTAGTTGCTCTCTGCCCCAACATCCTTCTCAACCCTCTCCCAAACAACCCACCCACCCCCTTACTGAGAATCTATCAGCAAGGCCCTTCTTCCCCTGCCTCTCTGGGAACCGAGTTCCAACTCTCCGAGACAAGAGATTTATGTATTAAGTGAGCGACTCTTGATTTTAAAACAGTGACCACCTGGTTCCAGATACTCCTGTACCAGGAATCATCCTGTCCACACCTACAGTGTCGAGACCTGTCAGGGACTTGTGTGTTTCACTCAAGTCATCTCTCATTCTCGTAAATTGCAGCAGGTACAAGCCAACCTTACCCTATAACAGAACCCACTCAATTCCTTGTATTAGACTCAGAAGCCTTCTCCAGACTGTTTCTGATTTACATGCTACTTCAATAAGATGACCAATACTGTATTCCAGATGTAGTCTCAACAGTGAGGAGGCGATGGCCCAGTGGTATTATCGGTGGACTGTCAATCCAGAGACCCAAATAACATTCTGGGGACCTGGGTTCAAATCTTGCCACAGCAGATGGTGGAATTTGAATTCAATAAATATCTGGAATTAAGAGCCTAACAATGACCATAAATTCATTGCCGATTGTTGGGGGAAAAACCCATTTGGTTCACTGATGTCCTTTAGGGAAGGAAACTGCTATCCTTACCTGATCTGGCCTACATGTGACTCCAGACCCACAGCAATGTGGGTGTCTGGGCAATAAATGCTGTCCTAGCCAGTGATGCCCTTGTCCTGTGTATGACTAAAAAAAAGTGCCTGGTATTACTGAAGCATCACCTCCCTTACTTGCTTTTTCTTTCTTGAAATTATAGCATTCTATGAGCTTTCCCAACTACTTGCTGTACCTGCAGACTACCCTACTGGCAGTTAGGGACCATTTGACAATGCTTTAAAAGGTTATGTTGTCCTGGTGTTTTGTTTTGAAGAGAGGTTGAAGAGGCCAAGGTCCCAAACTGGCTACTGAAGACGGCTTAAACAAATTGCTTGTGAGGCCTTGGGTGTTATTTTTGTAAGTTGGAACAATGGAAGCAGCGTGGGTGTGTGTGGTCAGCTCTCACTGATCCAGATTTCTGGGTTTTGGGTTTTTTTCAGTAGCAGCAAAGCAACTGGAGCCTGAATCGAATTGGAAGTTTCAGTGGACAATTCCTAGCTGCTACTTTCTCTGAATTTTCTGTTGATTTTTTTTTTTTCCTCCGGGATTGGAGAACTGCATGTGAGAATTTGTATCTGAATTTGAATTCTTGCCAAGGGGTGTGTTCACAGGATGTTACTATATTGGAACAGTTGGTTAGTAATAGGTACTGTATCTATTGTTCGGTTAAGTTGTCCAATAGTTAAGTTATTCTAAATTCCTCTTTCTTTTGTTTGAATCTTAACCATAGTGTTTAAATAAATTGTGTTTTGCTTAATGTTGAGTAGTTTGACCAGTCGCATCACATCTGGGACACGTTACATCTGCCTGTAAAATAAGAAAAAGTTAGGGTCTAAGCTACCTTCTTAAAATATTTTTGAGGTGGTTTGGTCTGGTCTATGATAAATGACAATAAATGCTGGTCTAGCCAGAGACACCCATAATGAAAGAATCAAAATCATTTCTTAAGAAACTGAGATGTAATATGTGACACGTCTTAAAATCACGACCACAGGTCCCAGGAACATGAACCAGGACCTACACAAGAACTTACCTTCTATGAAGAACAAGTGGGAGTTCCTGTTCTCACTGACGTTGTTTCTGACCACACAGGTATACAGCACACAGCTTGGAAGTTGTGGAGCATTAATAGTCAGAGTTTTGTTGTCAATGGATATCTCATAGATGTAACCACCTTTAATGGGATACCCATTCTCGAACCACAGGATCTCACTGACTTCCCCAGTCCTCACCACACAGCGCAGATGAACAAGACGGTTCAATTCAAT
The DNA here is from genome assembly GCA_024137785.1 of Ginglymostoma cirratum. NCBI lineage: Eukaryota > Metazoa > Chordata > Chondrichthyes > Orectolobiformes > Ginglymostomatidae > Ginglymostoma > Ginglymostoma cirratum. Next base: position 6,035 of record JAHRHZ010000213.1, on the reverse strand, counting down.
GCGATCTTGAATTATTAAAGGCGGCTGCAAAATATCTGTTCAAAGTGAAAGGTCAAACAAAATGATTGGGTGAACTCAGTGTGTTAGCCCTTGGGGTAGTGCTGAGTTGGTTGGTTCCTTTGTACCAGGGCACTGTGCTTGTACTGGGATTTACTGCCAGGACACGCTGCAGCGAAATCTCAGTAAAATTGCTAACGTACCTAGATTGAAGGAGTTCACAGAAAACCAAAAGCCCGTTTGGCTTATCACATCTGTGCTAGTCAAGAAGCCACCATCCTGTCTAAACGCACTTTCTAACTCTTGGCCTGTAACCCTATAGGTTATGGCTCTGAAACGGATGGTTTCTGCCTCTTCTCCTGTTATAGGCAGAGAGTTTCAGATCCCTACCAACCAGTGGGTGAAAAAACATTCAAATCCCTTCTAAACTTTCTACTAATTGACATAATCCCTATACCCTTATGATTGGCCTCACTCATAGAGTCACACAGCACGGAAACAGACCCTTCGGCCCCCAACCAGTCCATTCTGACCGAAATCCCAAACTAATCCCACCTGCCTGCTTCTGGCTCCTATCCCTCCAAACCTTTCCCATTCATGTACTTATCCAAATATCTTTTAAACATTGTAACTGTACCCACATCCACCACTTCCTCAGGACGTTTATTCCACACACGAACCACTCGGTGTCTAAAATTTGCCCCTCGTGTCTTTTTTAAATCTTTCTCCACTCACCTTAAAAATGCGTCCCCTAGTCTTGAAATCCCCCATCTTAGGGAAAAGACAACCACCATTAACTCTATCTACACCCCTCATTATTTTATAAACTTCAATAAGCTCACCTCTCAACCTCCTACACTCCAGTGATAAAAGTCCCAGCCCATCTAGCCTCACATTATAACTCAACCTTCCATACCTGGCAACATGCTGGTAAATCTCTTCTGAAGCCTCTCCAGCTTGATAATATCCTTCCTATAACTGGGCGACCAGAACTGGCCCCAGTGCTCCAGTAGTTGCCTCACCAACATTCTGTACAACCTCAACATGACGTCCCAACTCCTACACTCAAAGGACTGAGCAATGAAGTAAATAGATCCTCCTTATCTCCTCTACCCAGCCCTGTCATAATTTTATAAGTTAGGACCTCTGTCCTGAAAGAACCAACTCCAGCCTATGCAATCTATCTGTTCTGCTAGTGGCCCTTGGCTAATAAAGGAACACAGTCTGTGCATACCTTCTGAAATAGCTTATCTTCCTGTTATGCTGCTTTCAAGGGTGTGAGGATGTCCTCTCCAGAACCTCTCTGGTCCTTTACACTTCTCAAGGTGCCAGTATTTTATCATGTCTCCCGCTACCCTGATCACAGTCCAAATGCATCACCCCTCAGCACCCCCACCCCCCCAGCCACCTCCACAGTTCTCCAGATTGAATTTCTTGACCTTTTTCTGCCCATCTGACCACACTATCTTACAGTCTCACTCACAACCACACAGCCCAGTTTTGCATCTTGCAAACTTCCCACTCAGGTGCTGACATTTCAGTCTAAACATGAACATAAGAGAGAGAGGACCAGGATTAGACCATTCTATTCCAACAAGCCTCCTCCACTATTCAATAGAGCCATGGCTAATCCTCGACCAAACTTCACTTTACTGCTTCCCGTTCCAGCCTTTGATATATTCCAGGATGGAGCACCTGCAACCCTGTGATGTAAGCAGTACCAACCAACTGAGCTGAACAAATTCTCCTAACCGTGGTTCAAAATGATCAACCTCTCATCCTGAGGCTATACTCCTTCTTCTAGATTTCTCAGCCAAGGAGAAACATCCTCTGAGCATCAACTTTGTCAAGCCCCTTAAGAGCCTTGTATGTTTCAAGGAGATCACCTCTCATTCATCTAAACTCCAGACAGCACAGTCTTCATTTACCGAGTCTCCAATCACACGGCAAAACTCTCATTCAGAGATGGAAAGGCTGGAAAAAACTCAGGTTGTTTTCTCTGGAGCAGCGGAGTCTGAGGGGAGACCTGATAGAAGTCTATAAAATTATGAGATGCATAGATAGGTTTGACAGTCAGAATCTTCTTCCCCAGAGTGGAAATGTCTAAAACTATGGGGCATGCATTTAAGGTGAGGTGGGTGGGGGGGGGTGGAGTTTAAAGAAGATGTGAGGGGCAAGCTTTATTTTATACAGACAGTGGTAGAAGTCTGGAACGCGCTGCCAGGGCTGGTGGTGGAGGCAGATATATAACAGGGGCATTTAAGGGGTTTTTAGATAAGCACATGAATAAGCAAGGAATGGATGGATATGGACCAAGGGCAGGCAGAAGAGATCAGTTTCATCTGGCATCACGTTCAGCACAACACTGTGGGCTGAAGGGCCTGTTCCTGTGCTGTACTGTTTTATGTTCTAAAATCATGTTTAGTTTAAGTTTGCACGTTATTAATTCAGAATCAAGTTTTACCACTTGTCCTATTGTTGTAATAAAATGATTAGTTGCTTGTTTGGCCAGAGATCAAACCCCACAGAACCCAGAGGTGTCACAAAGTTAAAGGTTTCCCAATTCACCTGCCTTTTAGTGCAGGAAAGCATGGAGTGGGTTTCCTTACTCAATCCAATTTACAACTTATTCCAGATAACTACACACTCACTACAGGTAAGCAGTTACTGACCATCAACATACAACTCGACAGGTTATAACTCTAATTGCTTATAAATCTTTTAAAGGATTCTATTTTTGTAATTCAACACCAGAGATTCTCTGAATGATTCTACTGGGTTCAATCAATTCCTATTGATCTATGGTCTTGAGGTCCATTAAAATTGATCAAGGGTAAGTTGTTTTGAATCAGAAAGATGAATCCTCAACATTAGAACACAAGCCCAAGTTTCTACGGACTCACAAAATCAGCATGCAAGGTAGCAGGGGAGCATTTAAATACATCACAGACAAAACAAAACGAAAGCCTGAGCTGACAAATGATGCAGCAACCAGAACATCAGAAACAAGAGACACAGGGTTTGAGTTATTAGCCTGACAAAGTGAGCCTCTGAGAGTGAGGTTCAGTAGGTCCACACAATGTAATTAGGAGGAATTCCTTGGCTGAGAAATCTAGAAGAAGGAGTATAGCCTCAGGATGAGAGGTTGATCATTTTGAACCACGGTTAGGAGAATTTGTTCAGCTCAGTTGGTTGGTACTGCTTACATCACAGGGTTGCAGGTGCTCCATCCGGGAATATATCAAAGGCTGGAATGGGGGGCAGTAAAGTGAAGTTTGGTCGAGGATTAGCCATGGCTCTGTTGAATCGTGGAGCAGACTTGTTGGAATGGAATGGTCTAATCCTGGTCCTATATAGCATAATACCGTATGCTATTTAGAGGTACTCTGGGTCATAGAAAGAAGAACTGGTAACCTCACTTAAACACATTGAGTTGATACTGCTGGAAAGAAGAAGAGAATAAGTACCAAGGTGTTAAGGACATTAACGCCACTAAGACATTTACCGGATGTTGCCAGGAATGGAAGGTTTGAGTTATAAGGAGAGACGAGATAGGTTGGAACATTTTTCACTGGAGCGCAGGAGGTTGAGGGGTGACCTTACAGAGGTTTATAAAATCGTAAGGGTTATACATAAGGTGAATGGCAGGTGTCTTTTCCCCAGGGTGGGGGATTTCAAAACCACGGGGCATATTTTTAAGGTGAGAGGAGAAAGAATTTTTAAAAATGACAGGCAACCTTTTTTTACACAGAGAGTGGTCCATGTGTGGAATGAACTTCCAGAGGAAGTGGTGGATGTGGGTATAGTTACAATATTTAAAAGACATTTGGACCATCACATGGATAGGAAACATTTGGAGGGATAGAGGCCAAGCACAGGCGGGTGGGACTAGTTTAGTTTGGGATTATGGTCGGCATGGACTGGTTGGACCAAAGGGACTGTTTCCATGCTGTATGACTCTATGACTCGAAGAGAGAGATGTGGATCAATTCTTCCAGAGTCCGCACTCTCTCTGGATTCACTTCTGTCCCTTTGGTTCCCGCAACTCAACAACGAATGAGGAAAACCGCTGGCATTTAAAAGCAGACACATTAAATAAAAAAAGGTGTTGGAATGACAGTTGCCTGAGCATGACCTGAAGATAGAGTTCACATTTTAAATCACACAATCACAGAAAGAGGCTATGCAGCCCATCATTCCTGAACTGATTCTATCCTCCAGTGCCCAATCTCCCACATTTCCCTCTTTCCCTGCCCTCACTTTCTATCTAAATCCCCATCCAATGCCCCTCTGGAATACCTCAGTTGAACCTCAGTGCCTCAGCCACATTTCCAGGCAGTACATCCCACACCCTCACTACCCACTGGGTGAGAGAGTCTCTGCTCACTTCACTCTCGCTTCGTTTGAACATCACTTTAAATCTATATCCCTCTCATTCCTGCGCCTTTTCCGAGTGGGAACAGCTTCTCCTTCCTTCCTCTGTCCAGCCCCTGCTCAGGATTTGGAAAGCCTCTATTAGATCTCCCTCTCAGCCTCCTTCTCTCCGAGGGGAACAGTCCCAACTTCCCCAATCTATCCTCATCACTGACATTACCCATCCCTGGAATTGTTGTTGTAAATCGCTTCTGCCCTCTTTCTCCAATGGGTTCACATCTTTCCTATAATGTGGGGCCCAAAACTGGACACTATACTCTAGCTGGGGGGTCTAACACGGGTCTTGTACAAGTTCAGCATCACCTCCTTGCTCCTGTACTCTGTGCCCCTGTTAATAAAGCTGAGGACACTATGTGCTTTATTCACTGCTGTCTCTCTACCTGTCCTGCCACCTTCAGTGATCAGATCATTACACCGAAGGTACACTTACCTTGAACTGATAAGATTGTGTGAAAGGAAGTTCGATTGGCAGTGGAGCTGGGAAATATTAAAATGGTCTCATAAATTCCACTGTCAGCAATGTCTGCATTCTTCAATATGATGGAACCATTGGACACCAAATAATGAATGCGGTACAGATAATAGTCACTAAAAATCACAGTGTCTTCCCCGAATGTGTGAATCAAAATTAGAGTGATAACAAAGGGGCGAAGGATTGACCATCGGATTGAGGTGCCAGGTGTCAGGGGGAAGCCATGGTATCCAGGCAGGAGGACAGAGGTGTTGCGACAGGCAGCGATATGGTAAGTACCAGCAGTTTGACGGGATAGTTGGGATGAGAGCACTGGAAAACAGATGTTACATAATCTCTTCAGAGACAGAGGTAGGCAGCTCAAAAATTAAACACAGGGATAAGGCATCTCCCACAATGTGACCACTTGTGATTGATCACCTCGATCTCTCACACCCTGACTGATCTACATTAACCCCCTCTCTCTCACACCCTGACTGATCCACATTAATCCCCTCTCTCTCTCACAACCTGACTGAACCACATTAATCCCCTTTCAAACGCTGACTGATCCACATTAATCCCCTGTCTCACACCCTGACAGATCCACATTAATCCCCTCTCTCTCTCACACCCTGAATGATCCACATTAATCCACTCTCTCTCTCACACCCTGACTGATCCACATTAATCCCCTCTCTCTCTCACACCCTGACTGATCCACATTAATCCCCTATAACTCTCTCACACCCTGACTGATCCACATTAATGCCCTCTCTCTCTCACACCCTGACTGATCCACATTAATCATGTCTCTCACACACCCTGACTGATCCACATTAATCCCCTCTATCTCTCACACCCTGACTGACCCACATGAATCCCCTCTATGTCACACACCCTGACTGATCCACATTAATCCCCTCTATCTCTCACATCCTGACTGATCAACATGAATCCCCTTTCACACCCTGCCTGTTCCACATTAATCCCCTCTCTCTCTAACACCCTGACTGATCCACATTAATCCGCTCTCTCTCACATCCTGACTGATCCACATTATTTCCCTCTCTCTCTCACACCCTGACTGATCCACATTAATACTCTCTATCCCTCACAGCCTGACAGATCCACATTAATCCCCTCTCTCTCT
>JAHRHZ010000212.1:714040-726052 GCA_024137785.1 Ginglymostoma cirratum | reverse complement strand
CACTCAAAACACCAACACCCCCACCCCGCCCTACACACACACACACACACACACACACTCTCTCTCTCTCACACTCACCCACACACTCAAAACACCAACCCCCCCACACACAGTCTCTCTCTCTCACACTCACTTGCACTCACACACACACTCAAAACACCGACCCCACACACACACACTCTCTCTCTCTCACACTCACCCACACACTCAAAACATCAACCCCCCCACACACAGAGTCTCTCTCTCTCACACTCACTTGCACTCACACACACACACACACACACACACTCAAAACACCGACCCCACACACACACAGTCTCTCTCTCTCTCTCTCACTTGCTCGCACTCACTCACACACTCACACTCAAAACACCGACCCCCCCCACACACACACACTCACTCTCTGTCTCTCACACTCACTCACTCACACACTCACACTCAAAACACCAACCCACCCACCCCAGCCCTTTCTCTGGCTGTTTGAAGACACATCATTAATGATGCACTGCCTTGATATCCCTCAATGAAACCAATAGCCTTGTGACGGCCCTGTGGAGAGTTTGGAGCTAATTTGTGTCTGTGTTCTGTTTTGCACAGGCCTACATCCTGTGGAATGTTTCCTACTATACATCGCCATTATTGCTGCTTTACTGCTACCGGAAAGGTAACAGCCTGACTGCGACTCGTGTTGTGGGTAAATGTTGATGTGTTTGCCCAGCCCAGTGGGCCGATGGAACTCCCTGACAGCGTCCAGGTCAAGTTGAGTCAGTGCGAAATCCTCCCTCTCTTGCTGCATACAATCCTAGCAGGACAGATATGGGGCCGTACAGCCCATTACACATGTGCTAGCTCTTTGCAGGAGCAGTCCGAACCATTCTGACCCTGCCCCTCTCTGTCCCCGTAGCCGCTGCCAGTTTCATTACTTACTGAATGCCCTTTGGAAAACACAGTTCACTCAGCTGCTGTTCCCTTCCAGCCCCCAGGACTCACTTCTTTCTGAACAAAACAAATTTGTACTGTTTAAAAGTTGGCGTTTAAGTTGCCGGGAAGTAACTTTTTGGGAAGTGCACGTTGCTTTTTGAAGGACAGCACACACGTGAAGCTTTTGTCACACTTAAACATGTTGGACTCCCTGTTCCAGGGGCTGAAGGAAACAGGAAAAACGCCATTCGGCCCGTCCAGTCTGCCACGGTCGTTATCTCCCTGCCATTTTCCCATACTATCTCTGCATCCCTCGCTATCTGAAACGCTGGGGGCTCTCAGGCTCTGGTTTGAAGGAAAGAGCGAGGAATCCCAAAGTGGCAAAGTATCACCTCATCTCCGTGCTTCATGATGCGTCCCTTACTTGGACTCTGTCCCCTCGGTACCAGACAAGCCCCCACACCCCTGAGCGAGGGGTAAGTATCTATCGGGCATCTCTCCTGGTCAAGCAAACAGTACCAGCCTTGGAGTTCCCTGTAACCAGGAACATGAACAAAGAGCTCTCTGAATAGGAGCACAGTTAGGATTTTATTTTACCCCAACCGCACCCACAGCCGCACTGACCCTCCAGCCTGAGCTTTCTGAAACCACGTTTTCATTCCCTACTTGGGACGTGGGTCAGCCTGTGTTGCCCCATCCCTAAGCCCCATCTGCCCCACAGAACTTAGAAGTTGGTGGCTTTTCAGAAGAACACGTGGTGCTGCTTTCTTTTGCCCCTGGCAGTTTTTGATGGGGTCCCCTGGGAGGGTACTCACTGCTGTGGGGCCTGGAGTCACGTGCAGGCCAGACTGGATCAGCCAGAAGGTTACCTTCCCTGAAGGATGTGACTGAACCATGTAGTTATTTTTGACAGACCCGCAGTTCCGTCAGAGATGAGAACTGATTGCAGATGAATAGATGGAGTTTGGTGTTTGGTGCTGGGATTTAAACTGGTGTCTCTCCAGCACTGGGGCTGCTGGGATTACTAGCTCACTAAAGTTTACCCCCATGTGTTTAATCCAGCTCTCTCTCCAATGCACTGTCCCCCTGGTTACAGTCAGGTGAAAGCTTAAACCAAACCTAGAGATCGAGTGTAACAATCCTTTCGGTTTGGGCAGGCAAGCAACAAATGCAGTTTAACACAGGGAAGCATGTTCCTGCTCAGATTGCCTGTTGTAATTTGAGTCTGATGACAGGGAACACCATTCTGTTTGCCTTATCATTTGTTTCTGGAAGCAAAATTATAAAGGTCATCTGTGCCTTTGAGAATGCAGAACCGAATTAGGAAGGAGCTACAAGAGAGTGAGCTTGTAAAAAACAGCGTATTGGGGGCACAGGGGCTCAGCGGTTAGCACTGCTGCCTCATGGCGCCCGGGACCCGGGTTTGACCCCACCCTTGGGTGACTGTCTGTGTGGAGTTTGCACATTCTCCCCGTGTCTGCGTGGGTTTCCTCCCACAGTCCAAAGATGTGCAGGTTAGGGTGGATTGGCCATGAGAAATTATCTCATGCTGTCTGTGGATGTGCAGGCTAGGTAGGTTAGCTTTGGGAAATGTGGGGTTACAGGGATAGTGTGAGATGCACTCGAGAGGGTCAGTGCCGACTCGATGCGGGACCTAAATGACTCACTCCTAACTCTCATCTTGTTCAGGAAGAAAAGCAGGTGTAAAACTACATGGCGAGGAAAGGGAATAGAAAACTGAGCTGAAGGAGGTGAAATAGGAACAGATTAAAGGCCATCATTGGCCCCCTGGGCCGAATGGACTGTGTGTGTGTGTGTGTGTGTGTGTGTGTGAGTGTGAGAGAGGGAGAGAGAGAGAAAGGAGGATTGCCTAGGACCATGTAACATACACACAATCTTTGCCAAACTGTGAAAATGCTGTCATGTCTCTGCTCCTGTTTGTTTAGGTTACATCGTCATGTCCAAGATTATCCCAGCTACGTCGTACGCAAGTGTACTCCTGCTGATACTTACCGGGGTGGTCTGCCTCCGAGGTAAGACAGTTTCCATTCGGCTCCATGCTTAAAGCCGCAGCATCACCATCCGCTATCACCCTCTTGTAGTATCTGGTCAGTGCTGGCCTCTGGTATATCAGTGTGTGGCTAAAGGCATTGCTGAAAGCTGTAGGCACTGGGATTTCTGTCCTGAGCATTCTGGATGGCCTCTTTCAGAGGCAGTGCCATCGATTTTCAAGTCCCCTTCAAGGGTCCCTCCACTGGCAGTGATGAGGTCTTCCAGTGGATTTTCAAATCTCTCTCTCTTTGGTGAGAGTGTTAGCAGAGAAATGAGAAAGACGGCTGTTGATGAAGCAGTTTTCTCCCCCTCTGATAGTCTGTGTGTAAATTAATATACCCACTAACTGGGTCATGTGACCTTCCTCTCCAAGGTTCGTGGGTCCAGTGACTCCAGCTGAGCTGCTTATGTTATTTGCAAATGGGACAGGCTTCCCCTGCTACAGCCCGTCTCGTTTGCTTCCCAGAACATCCAAGTCCAGTGGATAACGATATTCTCCGATAACGCAGGGCAGCTAAATGTGACTTTGAGGCCCCTCGGGACATTTTGCAATGTCTGAGAGCTCTGTCTAAATCCGGCAGTAACGGTCAGCCATTTATTTTCCTCGGCGGTGTAGGTGTGGGACGCTGGACCAATCCTGACTACGTGCAGTTTATCAGCGTCTTGGAAGAAACCAAGCGAAACAACACACCAGAGAACAAGGTAAACTTCTGGGTGACCCCACTCCCGCCTCTACAGCTTGGTGGAGTTGGCATCCACCCTGGCTCTGATGTGTACTTAGACAGGGTGGTTGAGAAGGCGTTCGGTACACTTATCTCAGTTGTTCAGACCTTGTGAGTGTAGGAGTTGGGACGTCGTGTTGAGGTTGTACAGGACATTGGTGAGGCCTCTTCTGGAGCACTGTATCCAATTCTCGTTCCCCCTGTTATAGGAAGGGTATTATCAAGCTGGAGAAGGTTCAGAAGAGACGTACCAGCATGTGGCTGGGAATGGAGGGTTTGCGATATAAAAGTAGATTGGATAGTCAGGGATTGTTTTAATTGGAGCATAGGAGGTTGAGAGGCGACCTTAGAGAAGTTTATAAAATAATGAGGGGTATAGATAGAGTTATTGGTGGCTGTCTTTTCCCTAAGATGGGGGATTTCAAGACTAGGGGGCACATTTTTAAGGTGAAAGGAGAGAGATTTAAAAAAGACATGAGGGGCAAATTATTTACACAGAGGGTGGTTTGTGTGTAGAATGAACTTCCTGAGGAAGAGGTGGATGTGGGTACAGTTACAATGTTTAAAAGACATTTGGATAAGTACATGAATAGGAAAGGTTTGGAGGAATATGGGCCTAGCGCAGGCAGGTTGGATTAGTTCTGTTTGGGATTATGTTCAGCATGGACTGGTTGGACCGAAGGGTCTGCTTTCATACTGTGTGACTCTATGGTGAATGCACCACTGCAATATGGAAGTATTGCCCTGCCCTGGGGTTAAAAGCTGGGAAAGGGGCTCATCTTACTCTTATTTTCTTATTCATTCAGGGGATGTGGGCATCACTGGCCAGGCTAGCACTCATCACCCAGAGGGCAGCGAGAGTCAATCCCATTGCTGTGGGTCTGGAGTCACGTGTAGGCCAGACCAGGTAAAAGTGGCAGTTTTCTTCCCTAAGACATTAACGAACCAGAGATAACACAGTGTGGAGCTGGAGGAACACAGCAGGCCAGGCAGCATCAGAGGGTCAGGAAAGCTCCTCCTTCAGAAACCGGGTCCCGACCCGAAACGTCAGCTTTGCTGCTCCTCTGATGCTGCTTGGCCTGATGTGTTCATCCAGCTCCACACTGTGTTATCTCTGATTCCAGCATCGGCATTTCTTACTGTCTCTGAGCGAACCAGATGGGTTTATCCCAACTGTCGACAATGGATTCATGGCCGTCTCTGGACTCTTGTTTTTACTGAATTCAGATTTTTAATGAACTCACACTACACCATCTGTCATGGTGGGATTTGAACCCGGGTTCCCCGAACATTATGTGGGCTGGTGGATTAGCAGTTCCGTGACAATGCCACTTGGCCATCACCTCCCCTTATGTAACCACTGCCAGTTGTAAAAGCCCCATCTGGTTTACCAGCCCCCTTCAGGAAATCTGCTGTCCTTGCCCAGTCTGGCCTACACGTGACTCCAGTGAACCCACAGCAAAGTGGTTAATTCTTAACTGCCCTCTGAACCGGTTCGAGTGAACCGCTCAGTTCGAGGGGCAGTTAGGGACGGGCGATAAATTCTGGCCCAGCCAGTGGCAGCCACATTTCATATTTAAATAAAAACTTGGGCCTCAGATGTTGGAGCAAGTTACTGCAGACGCTGGAATCTGTGCTGAAAACCAGAAACGCTGGAGATCGCAGCAGGTCAGGCAGCATCCGTGGAGAGCGAGCAAGCTAACATTTCGACTCTAGATGACTCTTCATGAGAGCCTGTTGGCCTTTGATGTATTCAGTCCGTAACCCTCACGTGGAAGAGAATCCCAAAGGTTCGCTACATTCCGAGCCAGAAATTTCTCCTCATCCCAGTGTGACTGGGACTCCCGTCTCCTGACATCATGGTGGGGGGTAGCGGGGACGGGGGAACAGGGTATGATAACCCTCTCAGCATTGACACCTTCCTCAAAGAATTTGATTTACTGAGTTGTCTTAGAACATAGAACATTACAGAGCAGTACAGGCCCTTCGGCCCTCGATGTTGTGCCGACCTGTGAAACCAATCTGAAGCCCATCTAACCTACACTATTCAATTTATAATCTTTAGAGAGATTAGGTCCATTCCAGACGATCTAACCCAGTGATACCATTGTGGAATTGATCCAACCGTGTCTTCGATTGCAGTAACTAAAGCAAAATATAATGTACGCTGGAAATCTGAGAATAATGGAGGAACTCGGCAGGTCTGGGAAGGTTTGAGCTGTAGGGGGAGGCTGAATAGGCTGGGGCTGTTTTCCCTGGAGTATCGGAGGCTGAGGGCTGACCTTTTAGAGGTTTATAAAATCATGACGGGCAGGGATAGGGTGAATAGTCAAGGTCCTTTCCCCAGGGTAGGGGAGTTCAAAACTAGAGGCCATAGGTTTAAAGTGAGAGGGGAAAGATTTAAAAGGGACGTAAGGGACTACTTTTTCACGCAGAGGGTGGTGTGTGTATGCAACGAGCTGCCAGAGGAAGTGGGTGGGGGCTGGTACAATTACAACATTTAAAAGGCATCTGGATGGGTACATGGATAGGAAGGGTTTAGAGGGATAGGGGCCAAATGCTTGAAAATGGGACTGGATGAGATATGGATTGTGGATGATTTGGACTAAAGGGATGAGGGGGGATCTAATTGAAACTTTCAGAATACTGAATGGCTTGGACGGAGTGGATGTTGGGAAGATGCTTCCATTGGTAGGAGAGTCTAGGACCCGAGGGCACAGTAAAGGGAAGACCTTTTAGAACGGAGATAAGGAGAAACATCTTCAGCCAGAGCGTGGTGAATCTATGGAATTCACTGCCACTGAAGGCTGTGGAGGCCAGGTCATTGAGTACAATTAAGACTGAGATAGATAGGTTCTTGATTGTCAAGGGGATGAAGGCTTACGGGGAGAAAGCAGGAGAATGGGGTTGAGAAACTTATCAGCCATGATTGAATGGTGAGCAGACTCGATGGCCCGAAGAGCCTAATTTATGCTCCTATGTCTTATGGTCTTATGGTCTATTTCTATACTGTATGACTCTGTCTGGTGGCGCCTGTGGAGAGAGCTACAACAGCTAACATTTAGAGATCAGACTGACTGGTTGGGGAGTGATGGGGGTTTTTTTGCAAAGGGAGGAGTGAGTGGACCAAATGATGTGCAGGCCCAGTGCAAAAGGCGAGGGCTGCTCATTGTGTGAAGGAGAAATTGAGATGCGGAATGGGAGCAAATTAAGGTGTGCGAGGGGTCCACGGTTAGACCACGATGGGAAACAGGCTGGACAGGCTGAATGGCTTCCATCAGTTCCCATGGTCCTGCGTCCTTCTGTAGGTGAAAGAAATTTTGGATATCGGGTTTCGGCTTTCCCCTTGAGCTGTGTCCGTGTTGTTTACCACATGTGCTGTGTTGGGTGATAGTGAGCTCCATGTTCCTCTTTGTGTCTCTGCAGAAAAAGCTGGCAGCTTACAGCTTTGACTTCAACCATTGGCCTGAAGACTTCCGTTGGGACGAGGTCAGCAGCCAGTAAGTGTCAGAAACAACTCCCTTCAGCAAACAAGCAACTCTTCCCGCAATGTCCTGGAGCTTTTTGCACCGTCAGGCCTATTTCTACACGGAGATCCTCCAAGCAGGGATGTCGTTGTTTCTGTTCAATTTGTTGGCAATAAACATGGGGGTTTGGGCCCAGTATTTATTGCCTGGTCCCTAGTTTCCTCCCTTGAGAAGGTGGGGGTGAGCTGCCTTCTTGAACCGATGCAGTCCATGTGCTGTGGGTTGACCCACAATGTCCCTTAGGGAGGGAATTCCAGGATTGTGACACAGTGACAATGAAGGAACAGTGATATATTTGCAAGTCAGGATGGGGAGTGGCTCGGAGGGGAACTTGCAGGGGGCTGGTGTTCCCATGTATCTGCTGCCCCTTGTCCTTCTGGATGGAAGTGGGTCGTGGGTTTGCAAGGTGCTGCCTGAGGATCTTTGGTGAATCTCTGCAGAGCATCTTGTAGATGGTACACACTGCTGCGACTGAGTGTCGGTGGGGGAGGGAGTGGGATGTTTGTGGATGTGGTGCCAATCAAGCGGGGGCTGCTTTGTCCCGGATGGTGTCGAGCTTCTTGTGTGTTGTTGGGGCTGCCCCCATCCAGGGGCAAGTGGGGGCGGTATTCCATCACACTCCTGCCTTGTGCCTTGTAGATGGTGGGACAGGGTTTGGGGAGTTCCTGCAGGATTTTGTAGCTGCTGTCCAGTTGAGTTTCTGGTCAATGGTAATCCCCTGTGCCCTGAATAATGATAGTAGAGGATTCAATGGTTGTAATGGCATTAAGTAGCAAAGTAGGATTGTTAAGTTCTCTTTTGTTGGAGACAGTCATTGCCTGCCATTTGAGTGGTTGAAATGTTACTTGTCAGCCATCAGCCCATGATGGATATTGTGCAGATCTTGTTGCATGTGAACACGGACTGCTTCAGTATCTGAATGGAGCTGAACATTGTGTAATCCTCGGCGAACATCCCCACTTCTGACCTTATGCTGGAGGGAAGGTGATTGATGAAGCAGCTGAAGGTGGTTGTGCCCAGGACACTACCCTGGGGGATCTAGGGTCTTCTGATGCTTGTGCTAGTGCCCCTACCTGGGATCATAAGATCTGGGTTCAAGTCCTACCAGCTCCTGAACTGTGTTATATCTGAACAAGTGGATTGTAAAACATCTTGCCTGAGGATCTCCAAGTATGACCCCAGTCAGTGGAGAGTTTACCCCCCAATGCCCACTGATTGCAATTCTGCTAGGGTTCCTTGATGCCACACTCAGTCAAATGCAGCCTTGATGTTGAGGGCTGTCGCCGTCACCTCTCCTCTGGAATTCAGCTCTTTTGTCCTTGTTTCAACCAAGGCTGTTAATGAGGTCAGGAGCTGAGTGGTCCTGGCAGAACCCAAGCTGGGCGTCACTGAGATAGTAGGAACTGCAGATGCTGGAGAATCTGAGATAACAAGGTGGAGAGCTGGATGAACACAGCAGGCCAAGCAACGCCATAGGAGCAGGAAAGCTGACGTTTCAGGCCTAGACCCTTCTTCAGAAATGCATTTCTGAAGAAGGGTCTAGGCCCGAAACGTCAGCTTTCCTGCTGTGTTCATCCAGCTCTACATCTTGTTATCCCTGGGTGTTGCTGAGCACATGCTGTTTGATAGCACTGTTGATGACACCTTCCATCATTTTACCAATGATTGAGAGGAGACTGATGGGCCGGTAATTGGCCGGGTTGGATTTGTCTTGCTTTCTGGGCAGCTTTCCACATTTTTGAATCAATGCTCAAATTATAGCTCAACTGGAGCAGCTTGGTAAGGGGTGCACTTAGTTCTAGAGCATGGGTCTTGAGTACTACAGCCAGGATGTTGGCAGGGACAGTAGCCATTTCGGGATCCGGTAACAAGGGAATGAATGGAATTGATTGACGACTGGGACCGGTGATGCTGGGAGCTGGAGAGGAGGATGAGATGGCTCGTTCGTTGGGCACCTGTGGCGGTGTGTGTAAATGATGGAATGCTGGCTTTCGTTCGAATGAGGGTGGAGTGTAAAAGTGCTGCATTGTACATGGTATGGGTGAGAATACTAAGGACAAATTTGCACCTTCTTTTTGAAGGTGAGATTTTTACTCGTGTTTGGAGTGGTTCAGAGAAAGCTTGCTCAGCTGAGTGCTGACTCAAGAGAGATTCGCCTCGTGGTGATTGGTTGAACGAGTGTTGGTCAAGGCTGGACGAAGAAAGACCGTGTTGTTGAGATGTAGAAGATTCCGTGGGATCTTTTGGAAAGGTGCTGTGAGAATGTTTCCCTTTGTCGGAAAACTAGGGAGGAGAGTTTTATCTCTAAGGTTTTGGAGTAGATCGGTAGCTTGGGTTGTGGATGTTGTGGTTGGTTTGCTCACCGAGCTGGTTTGTTGTTCTCCAGACGTTTCGTTACCGTGCTGGGTAACGTCATCAGTGCAGCCTCATATGCAGGAGAGTTTTAAGGTCAGGAGCTGTCCATTTCAGGCAGAAGGAATCTTTTCCTCAGTGGCTGTTGGGCTCCTCATCAGTGAGGACTGGGGAGGATATTTGTGGAGCCATCTACTTCAGTGAGTTGTTTAATTGTTCACCATTCACGGCTGGACATGGTGGGACCACGGAGCTGAGATCTGATCTGATGGTCGTGGGATTGCTTATCTGTTTGGTGGCTTCACAAGGTTGATGCCTCATCTTCAGGTACGCCTGGTGATGTTGCTGGAATGCCCTCCTGCAGAATCTATTGAACCAGGATTGACCCCCTGGCTGGATGGTAACAGTTGAGTGGGGGATATGCCGGGCCATGAGGTTACAGATTGAGCTGGGGTACAATCCTGCTGCTGTTGATGGCCCACAGTGCCTCATGGATGCCCAGTCTTGAGTTGCTAGATCTGAGCGAATTATGTCCCATTTAGTACGGTGATAGTGCCACACAACACGATGGAGGTTGTTCTCAATGTGAAAGTGGGACTTCGTCTCCACAAGGACTGTGCGATGGTCACTCTTACCGATACTGTCATGGACAGATACTTCTGCAGCTGGCACTTAGTAAGGATGAGGTCAAGTGTGTTTTTCCCTCTTGTTGGTTCCCTCACCACCTGCTGCAGACCCAGTCTAGCAGCTGTGTCCTTTAGGACCTGACCAGCTCGATCAGTAGTACTGCTGCTGAGCCACTCTTGGTGTTAGATATTGAAATTTGCCCACCCAGAGTACATTCTGTGCCCTTGCCATCCTCAGTGCTTTCTCGAAGTGTTGTTCAACATTGAGGAGTACTGATTCATCAGCTGAGGGAGGACAGTATGTGGTAATCAGCAGGAGTGTTCCTTGTTCAAATGAGCTTTGGTGATGATGGTTTTGGGATAAATATTTTTCCCTGAACACCAGCGTAAACTGTCCCAACAGTGTCCTGCATAAGAGATTATTGTGCAAGGTTAAAGCACATCGGATTGCAGGAAGTGTATTGAGATGGACAGGAAACTGGTTCGCAGAGAGGCAACAAAGATTAGGAGTTAATGGGTCCTTTTCACATTGGCAGGCGGTAACTAGTAGGGTGCCATGACCCCAACTATTCACAATATGTATAAATGATTTGGATGAGAGAACAAAATGTAACATCTCCAAGTTTGCAGATGATACCAAGTTGGTTGGGAGGGTGAACTGTGGCGAGAATGCAGAGATTCTTCAGCATGATCTTGACAGGTTGGGTGAGTGTGCAAATGGCAGATGCAGTATAATTTGGATAAATGTGAGGTTGTTCACTTTGGAAGCAAAAGCAAGGTGGCAGATTACTACCTGAATGGCTGTAAATTGGGAGAGGGGAGAGTGCAGCGGGACCTGGGTGTCCTTGTGCAGCAGTCACTGAAGGGAAGCATGCAGGTACAGCAGGCGGTAAAGAAGGCAAATGGTATGTTGGCCTTCACTGCGAGAGGTTTCGAGTACAGGAGCAGGAACGTGTTGTTGCAGTTATACAGGGCCTTGGTGAGGCCACACCTGGAATATTGTGTGCAGTTTTGGTCCCCTTTTCTGAGGAAGGATGCTGTTGCTGTCGAGGGAGTGCAGTTTACCAGGCTGATTCTGGGGGTTAGGGTTAGGGTTAGGGTTAGGCAGGTCTGACATATGAGGAGAGATTGACTAGGTTAGGATTGTTTTCACTGGAGTTCAGATGAACAAGGCGGGGATATCTCATACAGACTTATAAAATTCTAACAGGACTAGATAGGGTAGATGCAGGGAGGATCTTCCTGATGGTGGGTGTGTCCAGAACCAGGGGTCATGGTCTGAGGATTCGGGGTAGACCATTTAGGACGGAGATGAAGAGACATTTCTTCACCCAAAGGAGTGATGAGCATGTGGAATTCATTATCACAGGAAATAGTTGATGCCAAAACATTGAATGTATTCAAGAGGCAGCGAGATATAGAATTGGGGCGAATGGGATTGAAGGAGCACTGGGTTAGTGGGGACAGTTGGTAAACCCGTGGTTATGTTGGTTATAATGGGGTCTGTGAGCACTGGGTTAGTGGGAACGGTTAGTAAACCCGTGGTTATAATGGATATAATGGGGTCTGTGAGCACTGGGTTAGTGGGGACGGTTAGTAAACCCGTGGTTATAATGGGGTCTGTGAGCACTGGGTTAGTGGGGACGGTTGGTAAACCCGTGGTTATAATGGGGTCTGTGAGCATTGGGTTAGTGGGGACGGTTAGTAAACCTGTCGTTATAATGGGGTCTGTGAGCACTGGGTTAGTGGGGATGATTAGTAAACCCGTGGTTATAATGGTTATAATGGGGTCTGTGAGCACTGGGTTAGTGG
>JAHRHZ010000212.1:700838-713940 GCA_024137785.1 Ginglymostoma cirratum | reverse complement strand
AAACCCGTGGTTATAATGGGGTCTGTGAGCACTGGGTTAGTGGGGACGGTTAGTAAACCCGTGGTTATATTGGTTAGCCCCACCACACCCGGCTCTTTTCCCTGCAACTGCAGGAAGTGCTACACCTGCCCCCACACTTCCTCCCTCACCCCCATCCCAGGCCCCAAGAAGACTTTCCACATCAAGCAGATGTTCACCTGCACATCTGCCAATGTGGTATACTGCATCCGCTGTACCCGTTGTGGCCTCCTCTACATCGTGGAAACCAAGTGCAGGCTTGGGGACCGCTTTGCAGAACACCTGCGCTCGGTTCGCAATAAACAACTGCACCTCCCAGTCGCGAACCATTTCAACTCCCCCTCCCATTCCTCAGACAACATGTCCATCCTGGGCCTCCTGCAGTGCCACAGTGATGCCACCTGAAGGCTGCAGGAACAGCAACTTATATTCCGCTTGGGAACCCTGTAGCCCAATGGTATCAATGTGGATTTCACAAGCTTCAAAATCTCCCCTCCCCCAACCGCATCCCAAAACCAGCCCAGCTCGTCCCCGCCTCCCTAACCTGTTCTTCCTCTCACCTCAAGCTGCACCCCCATTTCCTACCTATTAACCTCATCCCGCCCCCTTGAATTATCCATCCTCCCTGGACTGACCTATCTCCTCCCTACCTCCCCACCTACACTTACCTTTACTGGCTCCAGCCTCTTTGACTTGTCTGCCTCCTGTCCACCTATCTTCTCCTCTATCCATCTACTATCCGCCTCCCCCTCTCTCTATTTATTTCAGAACCCTCCTCCCCTCCCCCATTTCTGATGAAGGGTCTGGGCCTGAAACGTCAAGATTTCCTGCTCCAATGATGCTGCTTGGCCTGCTGTGTTCATCCAGCTCTACATCTTGATATCTCGGATTTTCCAGCACCTGCAGTTCCTATTATCCCTGTTCAGTGTTTGTTGGATTAGGGTGAGTGTTACAAAGGCTCAATACTAATTCCTGCTACCCGGGCTGGAATATGGGACCAGGCGGCCCCGTTTCAGTCTTTAATGCAGAGGGGGAGTTCAAGGGTCTCGAGAGTTCTCCCCCTCAGGGAGCAGTGAAGGCTACCTTGTGGAGTATACCCATCACTGTCGATACACTTGGGGAGGGGATCAGTCTGGAGTTCCAGGGGCTGTGAGGGCTTCTAGTTACAAAATGAAGATGAGGTCATGTTGAGGGGCGGAATGGCCTCAGGCCCACTCCTGATTTGTCATATAACGTTGATCCCCTCACTCTGAGGGTGGGGCAGGACAGACTTGACTTGTGGGTCAAGGCTTTCGAGGGGATTAAAGGGATTGGTGAATGGGAAGGGGAGAGGGGCTAACCTGGGGGGAAGTCCAGATTAGGTCGTGTTTGTTGGGAGGGTGGCCATAATCCTCAAACGTGTGGAGGCAGGTGGTTCGGTGATGTTAGGAAGCAGCTCCTCCCGTCAAGGAAGGTGTAGATTTACCTGTGTGTCTGTCCTCTCAGCAAGCCCCTGGAGACTGACACAGCTGACAATGTCAGTGCCAGCGGCTGGTAGGTTTTAAACAGAAGGTGAATGTAGACCGGCCATGATTCTGTAACTTGGATCGGGACAAAGGGCCGAACAGCCACCTCCCTGTCTGTCCAGGCTGTGTAACCTGCTGTGCCACCCACTGAACTGTCCCTTTCTTGCCGTGCCAGGAAGGACCATCGATCGGTGAAGCTGAGCAAGGCTGGAGTTCCTCTGCTGAAACCTGATCTGAAATCCAGAGGGACAACTGGGAACAACCTGGTCGCTCAGGTCCTTAGCTTGCCTGGCCAGATTATTGGGTAAGCTCCCTGCCGTGCCACTGCAGCACCTCTGCATACGTTTGGAAACGAAATCAGAGTCGGGTTGGATTTCTCTGTACACCAGTCAGCCGTCTGCTGCACGCTACTCCTGTCTCTGATCCTCCTGTGCTTTCTCCCATACATTTGTGTGTGTGTGTTTGTGTACGTGTACGTAAGTGGGTGTGTGTCTGTGCGCGCGAGTGCATTATTTTTTAAGCTTTTCCTCTACTTTCTTGGCTGCTGTGGCAAACTGGAGATTGGATCAGTGCTGTATCCATCAGGTATTGTCTGTGAGCCGTGCCTTATGTGGTGCAGCACCCCCCACCACCACCGTGACCTGCCTCCCTGTTTGTTTTGCAGCTATTTAATGGCCCACTCGTTTGGTCGGCGGATGTTATACCCCGGCTCGGTTTCGTTGCTCCAGAAAGCCATCATGCCGATGCTGCTACAGGGACAGGCGCGTCTGATGGAGGAGGTAAGGGCAGTCAGTCGGCATCTCTGCCAGCAGTGCAGAGCCGGCCAGCCGCGCGTCCCCCCACAACCTGACGATTGTGTCACACAAACCCCTGGGTGCAGATTCCCACGCGAGAGACAGAGCGTGAAGTGGTTAATTCCGGGCGGACGCTGCCACTTCGGGAGGCACGTGGTGAGTTGGTGGGAGCTGTCGTGGTTTCACATCTGATGTTACACCCACCTTGGGCGCATCTCACAGCAGCTTTTCAAAGTCATGACTGGTCTTCATTCCCCGACCAGTGCTGGCCTTTTCTTTCGAAAAGAAAAATTAACCTCTCCATATTGGGCCCTCCTGCAGTACAGTGGTAGTGGCCCTGGACTGGGAGGCCTGGGTTCAAGCTCCAGAGCTGTGTAATAACACCTCTGAACGAGTCGATCAGTAAAGTAGGTTAAAGAAAAGAAAAATCTCCTGTCTGCGGGAGCTCGAGGTGTGTCAGTGGGCTGCCCAAATATCTGAAAGTGGAGTCTGTGATGAAGGTCGCACTGTCTTTTATTTCCCCCCTGCACCCCCCATCTTTGTTCCCTTTCGCAGTACCAAGGGAAACGAGCTAAGCTGCTCGCCTGTGACGGAAACCAGATCGATACAGTGTTTGTGGACCGGAGGGCATCGGAGACCGAGCGTGGGAAAAAGCTGGTAAGGGAAGAACTTGGACAGCCAAAGGTTACCGTTGTGTGATGTGTCTCTCCCGTACCGTGGGTCACTTTCCTGTCTCGCCTCCAGCATGAAACGCAAGCTGGCAATGCTCAGGCCTCTGTGGTTGTCTCCTGACTGGTGCACCTGTTCGCTTGCTCGCTCACCCATTTCACGGCCAGCGCCCTTGCTATGGGCCTGGAGTCACGTGTGGGCCAGACTGGGTAAGGAGGTCAGATTTCCCTCCCTAAGCGGAGCCCGATGGGTTTTCTATTGCAATCACCGAGAGAGAGGTTACTCGTTCGCTAGGGCTCGCTTTCTTCCATTACCAGATTTCTGGCTGCCGGGGTGGGATTTGAGCACCAGCTTGGGGTCTCATTGCCGCTTTGCCACTGCACCCCCCCACCCCCTGGTAGTTTGCTGCTGCCGGGGACCTGGTGGGTAACCGGTAGTTGGGAGCACAGCTTGGGGAAGCACAATCCACGTGTCGCGACCAGCTGTGGACCAGCCTGAAGGACCCCACGCACAACTGGCTGTGCACAAGGTGGCCTCTGTATGTGGCCGGTGGGGCCTGACTCTGCAGTGAGGGGGTTTGTAAACGTTGCGTGGTTAGACCAACTTGTGTGCGAGGGACAAAGAAAACACCGCAGCGGGGTGGGGGGAGGCGGGGTGGTTGTGGTTGGGGGCAGCAGATTCCCCTCCCCCTTCTGGCCTGGGAGATGAGAGTGGAGCATGTCGAGCCACAAGGCTAACACTCAGCAGTGGAACTGTGTACACCAGCATTCTGAAACAGGCACGCTGTAAGCAAACAGCCATAGGAATGGGAGAAGGCCATTCAGCCCCTCCTTCATCATCCAGTGAGATCAAGGTTGATCTGTGTCCTAACTCCATCTACCTGCCTTTGACCCATATCCCCCTAAAACCCTTTGCGTAAGGAAAGCCTGTCGATCCCAGATTTGGAACGAACTACTGACCCAGCACCCACTGCCATGTGAGAGTTCCAAACCTCTCCCACCCTTCGTGTATCGAAGTGCTTCCAAATGTCTCTCCCTGAACACCCTCACTCTCAGTCTGTGCTCCCTAGGTTTAGAATCCCCAACCAGTGGGAAAAACATATCTTTATCTAAAACTCTGCCTTTTCATGTTAATTGTACTGACTATTCCTGTGGTGAAGCACCTTCCCATGGGAAAGTGTTCCAGAGGTTTGTGGTGGAGAATGATGAGACGTAATATAAACAAGGGGAAGAAAAGTTCCCAATTAGCGTGGGAATGCCAGAACGGAGTGACTTGGACAGTATGTACTCAAGGAGGACCGGCTCAGAAAGCTGTTAGACTGCATTCTTGGAATGCTTGACCACGTAAGTGATGGGGCAAGTCTACAAAATTGAGGAAGTTACATGAACCCACAGCAAATACTGGGCCAACTGCAGGAGGAGTCTTGTGTTCAGTTCTGGGCAGCTCGCTTTAGAAAGAGTGTTGAAATCTCGGGTGGGGTGCAGAGGCTCGTTTCTGAGAAAATCATGCCCCAGATAGCAATTTGTAATAACCAGGTATTGTGCGATGTGACAGAATTAATTAATGATCACAGCACAACCACAACACAATTGAACTTTGCCTTCAATTTGAGAGAGATTCCTGTTAAAATAAAGACAATTACGTGAGCATGAAAGCCCATTTGGCTGAAGTGAATAGGAAAATTACCTTGAAGGATAATAATTAAAATGAAACACTGGAGAGGCTCAGCAATCTGGCGGCTTTTGTGGAGAAAGAGAAAGAAAGAGACACAGAGTTGACGGTTCGAGTCTGAAGTGACTCATCAAGAATTTCAAGGAGAGTTATGTTGGTCTCAAAACGTTAACTCTCACAGACGCTGCCAAAACTGCTAACGTTCTCTGGCACCTTTCGTTTTCATTTCAGATCTCCTGCATTTTACCTTTAAATAAATTAAAGGGCAGATCCTGAGTCCTTGGGGGAGGCGATGGCCTAGTGGCATTATCGCTGGACTATTAATCCAGAGACCCAGATAACGTTCTGGGGACCTGGGTTCCAATCCTGCCACGGCAGATGGCGAAATTTGAATTCAATAAAATATTGATAATTAAGAGTCTAATGATGACTGTGAATCCATTGTCGATTGTTGGAACAACCCATCTGGTTCACTCGTGTCCTTTAGGGAAGGAAAGTGCCATCCTTACCTCGTCTGGCCGACATGTGACTCTTAACTGCCCTCTGGGCAATTAGGGATGGATACTAAATGCTGCCTGGTCAGTGATGCCCTTATCTCATGAACGAATAACGAAAAATAAATCAATACAGTTGTCGTGGCAG
Source organism: Ginglymostoma cirratum (assembly GCA_024137785.1). Classification (NCBI taxonomy): domain Eukaryota; kingdom Metazoa; phylum Chordata; class Chondrichthyes; order Orectolobiformes; family Ginglymostomatidae; genus Ginglymostoma; species Ginglymostoma cirratum. Next base: position 708,641 of record JAHRHZ010000212.1, on the reverse strand, counting down.
GCATTTGAGGGGATATTTCAGAATACTTTGTTTTTCTTACATGTTGGAATTCTTTCTGAGGGACAAGTGATTTGATTTGATACCTAAGTACAGTGAAAAGCTTTGTTTGTAAACAGTGTAGACAGATTATAGTAAGCAAGGACATACAGGTGAAAAAGACTGGGGCAGAGTAAGGCGTACAGGGTACATCGCACAGGTGACGTTTTAGGCAAGATCCACATTAACAAAGTCAACGTTATTTGAAGTTAGAGAGTCCGTTCATCAGTTTAATAAGGGCAGGGAAGGAGCTGTTCTTGATTGTTGGCGCATGTGTGTAAGCTTCTGTACCTTGTGCCCGTCGGAAGAGGTTGTAGGAGACATCCATGGTTAACAGGAAATATTAAAGATTGTATTAAAAATCGATATAATTTTGCAAAGACAGGCAGCACATCAGAAGATTGAATGGAATATGAAAAATAGCTAAGAAAGTAATAAATCACACGACACCAGGTTATAGTCCAACAGGTTTATTTGAAATCGCAAGCTTTCGGAGCGCTGCTCCTTTGTCAGATGAAATGCACTGCACCTGATGGAGGAGCAGCGCTCCGAAAGCTTGTGATTTCAAATAAACCTGTTGGACTAAAACCTGGTGTCATGTGACATGGGAGATTGTCCACCCCCGTCCAACACCGACACCTCCACATCAAGGAAATAATTGAGAAAATTACAGGTAGCCGGTAATTTTAAAACAAATAGTAAGAGCTTCTTTTAAAAAAAAAAAACAAAAGAGCTAAGAAAGTGACCATTAATCCTATAAAATGAGAGTTTGGAAAATTAATAATGGAAATAAAAGATTGGCAGATGAATTGAGCAGCTGTTTTACATCAGTCTTCACTGTAGAGGATGGAGGTAATCCCAGACGCAGCAGTAATTCAGGAAGTGGAAGGGAGACATGGACTCAGGAAATTCACAATCACCAGAGAGCTGGTACTGAGTAAGTAGTTAATGCTGTGGCTAATAAGTGCCCAGGTCTTGATGGACTGCGTTCTCGGGTCTTAAAAGCAACAACTGGCGAAACTATTGATGCATTAGTTTTAATTTTCTGTAACTTTCCAAATTTGGGGACGGTCCCATTAGGTTGGAAGACAGTGAACATAACTCGTTTATTCATCAAGGGAACGGGGGGGAGACAGAAAACAAGAAGCTATAGAGCCATTGCATCTGTCATGGGGAAAATGTTAGCAGTTATGTCCGAGGTAATTGGGCAGAGTTGACATGGTGTGGTGAAAGGAAAATTGTGTGTAATCAGACAATTGGAGTCCTTGAAGGGAGTATTGTGAACCGTGGATTGTTATGGACCAGACCAGACCCCCTCAAAATATTTTAAGAAGGTAGCCCAGACCCAACTACTACTTATTTAAAAAGCAAAAGTAAAATTCTGTGTTCCACATGAAATTTCATTGGTCAAACTACTCAAAGTTAAGCAAAAGACAATTTATTCAAACGCTAGAGTTAAAATACAACAAAAGAAAGGAGGACTTGGAATAACAACTCAATTGGAAAACTTAACCAAATAATAGATACGGTACCTATTACTAATCAACTGTTCCAGTATCGAAACATCCCATAAACACACCCCTTGGCAAAAAGGCAAATTCAGAAAACAGAGTTTGTCTTATATGAAGTCCAGCAGCCTAGGAAGAGAACCCCCCCCCCCCATCTTTTGGCCGTAATTGAGAGTGGGGGGAGGGGTGGGGGGAATACCTTCCACTTCTTCAGGACCCCAACAGCAGCTGCTGCTGTAAACTAAAGGTTAAAAATCCCTTGTTCTGTGGGTGGGAGCTTGATCACACCCGTTCAGGCTGCTTCTCTTGTTGCAGCTTTCATTTAAAAACAAACACCCGAGGCCTCACAAGTTGTTTATCTTCTCATAGACTGTCTAGCACTTGCTCCCCAGTCTCTCTCTAAAAGAAGCCAGGACAAAACACACCTCTGAAAGCCTCACTATTGTCCCAGGACGAAGAGGAGATAGTGGACGTGCTGTATTTTACACTTCCAGCAAGAATCTGATAAGCTCCCACGTCAGAGGTCGCTATGGAACATGAAAGCACGTGTTGTAGGGGGTAACATATTGGCACAGATTGAGGATTGCCTGGGTAACAGAAAACAGGAGGCATAAAGGCCTTTTACATGTGGTCAGTATGGAAATTTCTTGATTAGCAACAGAGATGAGGGACTTCAGTTTTCGCAGAATCGGTACTGTTACAGAGCAGGATGGAGCCTGTCATGTCTACAGGGGCTCTGTCTGGGCAGCTGTGTCTTCTCAATAAACCCACGTTCCTTTTCAGACAGGCTGTGTGTGGCTGGTAGCTCAGCTAGGTGGGGCATCACACAAAGATGCGCAAGACCACGGTGTGGCTCTTAAAGGCGTATCTATCAGTGGCATGGCGTGCGTTAGAAATAAACACAAAGGAGATCATCGGCACCAAAGAAATATTTGTATGTTTGGGAGGAGTCTTTGATAGAAACCTTCAATGTGCGTGGAATTTTGAGCCGATCTTTTAAACAGATCTGATGCATGCAACAGTCCCAGCAGTTCCTCTTCGTTCACAGAACACGGTACTTTCCTGTCACTTGACCAATTCTGTTATCTCTTTAGGGGCCTGTCTTTACACGTCTTCCATACACGTAACCAAACTTAGCACCTTGCTCTTTGGATTTTCAGCAAAAGGCTAATTTTTAGTTGGTGTGATATCAGTCTGACCCTACTTTAAATTACTGACGTCAAACTTCATCAGTTTCTCGGATGTTAGGGCTGTAAGATGTGGTAGAGACCCGCTTGTGGTTTGCAGCTCTGTAAAAGTGCCCCTGCTTTCTGAAAAAAGTTAAGAACCACACAGCCTTGACAGTACAAGCTGCTGTTCAGTAATGGTGTGATGTCCCAGGACCTACTGCATGCGTACAGCATCCTGCCTCTTGCACTGGGTTTCAGCTCATGTTCTGAATTTCCTGTTGACTGTCTCGGCGGAGCTTAAATTCACTGCACGGTTAGGCAGTACAATTCCAGCCCCCAACCACACTCCTCCTGAAAGAGCATTTCATCCTGTTACCCTTTGTCCCCATTTCGCCAATTGCTCTGAGTTTACACCTTCTGATTTCCGGTCCTTTCATGGTTGGGAACAGGTTCTGCTCATGGTCTTCACCAGACCCATTCTCTGCCTCCTGCAGCCTGTCTTCACAAGGGTGTGCTGTGTCCACTTCCGGTCTCTTCTTTAAAAGAAAGTTAAACTGGAATGGGTTCAGAGAAGATTTACCAGGGTTTCGCTGGGAATGGAGGGTTTGAGATACAAGGAGAGGCTTGGACCTTTTTCCCTGGAGTGTAGGAGGTTGAGGGGTGACCTTATAGAGATTTATAAAGTCATGAGGGGCATGGATAAGGTGAATAGCTAAGATCTTTTCCCTAGGGCTGGGGAGTTCAAAACTAGCGGCATATTTTTGATGTGAGAGGAGAAAGATTTAAAAAGGACCTGAGAGGCAACTTTTTTACACAGAGGGTGGTTTGTCTGTGGAATGAGCTGCCAGAGGAAGTGTTGGATGCAGGTACAGTTACAACATCTGAAAGACATTTGAATAGGCACATGAATCAGAAAGGTTTAGAGGGATATAGGGAAAACACAGGCAGTTGGGACTGGTTGAGTTTGGGAAACTTGGTCGGTGTAGACTAATTGGACTGAAGGGTCTGTTGCCATGCCATGTGGTTCTATGACTCTAGATCCCCCATCTGTTCTCTTGAATGCACAAGAGTTTACACGGAGGGGGCTGGAGGAGCTGGGGTTTTGTGGAAAGTGAGATTTGTTGGAGGTTTTGCTGGCTGGTTGAGAGTGAATAAGGAGCTGGTGGTTTTCCTGCCAAGTCTGTCGGAGGGTAGAAGGCATGGATTTAAAACCAACAAAGAGGTGGAAGACTTGTTTTCACCCTGAGCAGGGCATGGTGCCAATCTGAAAGGCCATCCTGTAGGGATGGTGAAAGAAGCTGGCATGCTCACTCTCCGAACAAAAGGTATTTGATAAAATGGCTGGGCCCCGAACAGCATTGATGTACAGAAAGATCTTCGGGTTCAAGTCCACAGCTCCCTGAAAGTGGCGATGCAAGTAGATAGGGTGATAAAGAAGGCGTATGGCAGGCTTGCCTTTGTTGGTCGGGGAATTGACTACAAGAGTTAGGATGTCATTTTGCAGCTTTATCAGACTTTGGTTAGGTCACACTTGGAGTATCTGGTCCCCACATTACAGGAGGGGTGTGGAGGGTTTGGAGATGGTACGGGAGAGGTTTACCAGGATGCTGCCTGGAGTAGAAGGAGCGGCTAGAAAAGCTCAGATTGTTTCCTCTGGAGCATTGAGGCTGAGGGGAGATTAGATAGAGGTCTATAAATTATGAGATGCATAGATAGGGTTGACTGTCAAAATCTTTTTCCCCAGAGTTGAAATATCTAATTCTAGGGGGCATGCATTTAAGGTGAAGGAGGGAAAGTTCAAAGGAGATGTGAGAGGCAAGTTTTTTTTATGTGGAGAGTGGCAGGAGTCTGGAACATGCTGCTGGGGGTAGTGGTGGGGGCAGATGCAATAGCGGCGCTGAAGGGGCTTTTAGATAAGCACATGCATATGCAAGGAATGGAGGGATATGGATCACAGGCCGGCAGAAGGGATTAGTTTCATTAGGAGTCATGTTTGACACAGCATCCTTGGGCCGAAGGGCCCGTTCCTGCGCTGTACAGTTCTACGTTAAATGCTTGAGAAGGGAATAAAATGGAAGGGCTTTGGAGTGTGTGTGTGAGAGGGGTGTAGAAAGGGCAGGAGTTGTGTAACTAACTGGGTTGCTGTTTCGAAGGAACACTACGAAGGCTGAATGACCTCTCAGCAAGCTGAGAATCTCGGAAGATCGCAGGTGGGGGATGTGGGGGTAGAGAGAGAGGGGAGGAGTATTGGGGATGCGCTGAGGGTACATTACAGCATCTGCCAGCCTGCTCTGTAATAACGGATATCCCTCCTGTCCACTACAGGTGATCTGCTGTGAAGGGAACGCTGGTTTCTATGAGGTGGGCTGTGTCAGCACCCCACTGGAAGGTATGAGGCTCCTGTCGAGAACGCAGCTTAGCACCTTGACTGATCCTGGTTTGAATTCAAGTCAGGGTTTGCCAGTTCCTGGTTCCCTGGTGCATTCTGCATGGCAACATATCCACCAATCGGAGTCCATTGGCTAACCAATCAGCACCCCCTTTCTCGTGTGATATAAGTTGGTGTTCCCTGAGATTTGGCACTCTTGAGATTTTGTCCTGATCAGCACAAGCCATGCCCCGGCTTTCTTTCTCCAGCTATTTCAATGCGGCTAGTTCATTTTAACTGAGGCAGCGAGTTGGCTGACTGCAGTGTGGTTCCTCCAGCTTTCCTGTCTACCCTGGAAACTCTTGTTTATTCCGGGCACTGGAATGTGAGCTGGCACCATGACCTCTGCTCACCCTGGAAACCACACTCGGGTCCCTGCTGGCCGGATTTGCGGTCACTTGGAATCGGAGCGGATGGGGAGCTTTACAGGAAGGGCACTCGGAAACAAGGGGCGAGAGACGGGACAAGTTTGGGTCATTCGTCAGCCAAGAGAGATCAGGGGGCAGTCAAATCAAGATGCATAGAATTCCTACGGTGTGGAAGTAGGCCATTCGGCCCTTCGAGTCCACTCTGACCCTCTGAAGAGCATCCCACCCTCCCTACCCCTGTAATGCTGCATTTCCCATTGCTCACTCACCCAGACTGCACATCCCTGGGCACTAAGGGTAATTTAGCACGGCCAGTCCACCCTAACCTGCACATCTTTGGGACTGTGGGTGGAAACGGGAGCACCCGGAGGAAACCCACACAGATACGGGGAGAATGTGCAAACTCCACACAGACAGTCGCCCGAGGGTGGGATCGAACCCGGGTCCTTGGCGCCGTGAGGCAGCAGTGCTAACCGCTGAGCTGAAAAGGTTTCAGTTAAAAAAAGACAAGGAATCGCTGTCCCTTCTTGCAGGAGGGGGACACCGGTTTAAGAGAGTTGCAGCGTGGCTCAGAGCAGAGATGGGAGTTATATTTACAGGCAGTGACTATGTTGATCTGGAGCAAAATCAGAAATCACTGGAGAAACCCAGCAGGTCTAGCGGCCTCTGTGGAGAGAGACCAGAGTGAACATTTTGGGTCCGGTAACCTTTCTTCAAAATCCCTCGCTGGCCCTTCCAGCAATTTCTCTGATTTGCAGCGTTTCTGCGGTTGGCTCGTTTTGTTTTGTATTCTGTGTTGATCTGGAATGCAGAGGAAACTGATCTCTCTCGGCAGAGAGACACCACTGCAGTTTAAAAAGGGGGTTAGTGGGGGTGGGGGAATTGGTGGGGGTAGCTGATTGGGTAGCTGTCGGAAAGAACCAGTACCAGCTGGATGGACCAAACGGCCTCCGACTGGGCTTAAGAATTTGACCGAAATTGACGGTGCCCCTTGTTTCAATTTTCCTTCTCTCTCTCCCTGATTTTTTTTTTCAGCGGGATACTCAGTCCTCGGATGGAACCACCCTGGGTTTGCGGGAAGCTCGGTGAGTGGGCTCAGGCCTGACCACGCGTTTGGGGAGGAGTGGGGGTTGGGGGGCTGCCTTTACCACACAGCGAGCCTTTCGACCCTGGTGTAATGAGCATTTCTGAGCCCAAACACAAGGCGACGTGGACATCACTGGCATGGCCCAGTGGTCACTTCCCATCCTGCCCTGGAATGGAATGGCATTTTAGGGCAGTCAGTGGCTGTGGGTCAGGAGTCAAGTGTGCGCGTCAGACGAGATAAGGATCAGGAATTTCCTTCCATGTACAGGGAGGATGTGGTTCCACGGGGCTGGCTTTTAGTTTCTGCATTTTTGATTAAGTTAGAATTTTTGCGGTAGATTGGAACCCCCGTCGCTAGGCCATTAGCCTGGGTGAGAAAGCCCACTGGTATTAACACTGCACCACAGTCTTCTCTGACTGGGACATCCCGGTGTGATACAGGATCCATCGGTCCCAGAGGGAAGTGGGGTGGTGGGGAGGACAATGTCTGACCCACTGTCCCAGAGTGAGGGGTGAGGGAGTAGTGCCTGTGACTGATTTCTGTGTGTCTCCCCAGGGTGTACCTTTCCCTCAGAATGAAGCCAATGCCATGGATGTGGTCATACAGTATGCCATCCATCGCCTTAACTTCAAGGTCGAAGACATAATTATCTACGCCTGGTCTATCGGTGGTTTCACAGGTAAGACTTATCTTCAGGAACCACCCCCCGACCTCCTCTTAACTGAGACCCCAAGATCCCTGCTGGAAAGTTAAACTTCAAACAGGAACATTACCCCTGGTGTCCTCCCTCATGTTACACTTGAAGCAAATGTTTCTTTTAAAGAAAACAGCTGCAAGATTATCCAGTTGCTGTTGGTGAGAGCTGGCTATGTGTAAGTTAGCTCTCTCAGTCACTACATTACAGTAATTTTGTGGCATCCCATGTGGTTTACCGCCTGCAAAGTGTGGTCATGTTGTGTCAGAGGTAAAAGGTACTGCAGATGCTGGAGAATCCGAGATAACAAGGTGTGGAGCTGGATGAACGCAGCAGGCCAAGCAGCATGATAGGAGCAGGAAAACTTGACGTTTCGGGCCGAGACCCTTCATCTGAAATGGGGGAGGGGAAGAGGGTTCTGAAATAAATAGGGAGAGAGGGGGAGGTGGATAGAGGATGGATAGAGGAGAGGATAGGTGGAGAGGAGGCAGACAAGTCGAAGAGGCGGGGATG